>CP139508.1:56306497-56811659 GCA_021014915.2 Artemisia tridentata subsp. tridentata | reverse complement strand
TTTCAGCTTATTTAGCTTTTGAAAATTGTTTTTCTAAATTAAAACTTGTCTATTGTTTCCTAGAAATCTGGTTTTTAGCTTTTAAAGGTTCATTATTTGATAATTTGCAAAAACAGGTTAGGTAAGGGGTGTTTGGTTTTAGTTTAAGTAGGCTAGAATAAGCTAGGACACTGTTGCATTGCATTTAGACCAAATTCAGTTTAGATATAAGTAGGGTGAAGAAGCTGAGTTTGAAGAGATTTGATGAGATTTGAGCTTATTTTAGCTTTCTTATACATAGTACACTTTAGAGGATCAAAAACTGCTTTAATAAGCTCAGCATAAGCTGAGCTTATTTAGAAGCCCAATTTTACATTTCTAGGTTGTTTTTGAGTTTTGTAGTTAGATCATATAGGCTGGATAGGTCAGGGTTAGGTTTTGCACCTTTTTGCGCCAAATTCAGGTCTGCTGTCACAAGTCTTTTGTGCAGACCTATGTTTTTTTTTGCTGCTGATCTCAGCTTTCTTGAGGCTTATTGGATTAAGTTATGAACTTCATTTGTGGTTTATAGGTAGTTAATATAGCAAACTTTAGGTTCATAAACTAGGATTTGAATTTTCCGCTTATTTAGTAGTTTAAATCTAGGTCTGCAATTCACACTGCTTAACTGCTGCATCAGCTTTTTGAATTTTCTGCTCCTGATCTATGGCTTATTTAGAGCAGCATATGAGCTTAATTTTTGGGGCTTTTGTGTTTTCTAGTTAATTAGTAGTGCTAGCTTTATTTTGCCCCCATTAGATTTTAGTCTATAGCTTATTAGGACTACTAAATTAGTGCTGCAAGTAGGGTAGAATACCATTTTGAATCTATTTTAGAAATAAGCTATTCAGCTTATATTGTGCTTATTCTGTGTGCTTAAGTTCTTAATTTCCAGTTTCTTTATGCTTCCAGTAGTATAATATTTTAGTTTTGAGCTTTTGATAAATTTTGGGTAGCTTTTGCTTATTTTTAGCTTATTTCCTTACTGCTTATTTACTGTTTCAGCTTATTCTGGTTTATTCACTGTCTGATTTTATATTTCTTAGATTAGAAATTTAATTTTAGATTTACTCAAAAATTTTCAGATTTTTCCTACTTGTTTTACTATTTTTAAATCATTTAAATAGTTTTAATTAGTTTGTAATTCATAAAAAAATTATTAAAAAGTCAAAAAATATTTTTCTTTTTCCAAAAATTTTCTTTTATCAGTTTTAATATAGGAAAATTATTTTTATATTTTTAGGGTTTAAATTTTAGAAATTCACTTTTTATTTACGTTTTATAATTCGTCGCGTAACGTTTTTAAATTCAAATTTTCGTTTTTAAGTTCGTATGCTTAGTTTAATTGTTTCATATAGCTTTATTAGTAGTTTTTATTTGTTATTTCATCGTTTGTAGTGTAGAAATCACAATTCTCACTTATACACACTCATTCACTACACGAATCACGTCCCGGGAACACAAATTCCATTCGATCTTCGTCGGGACAAACGACTCGGGTTTTGCATATTTCTTGTGCAATTCTCCCTTGATCTATAATTGTTAAATCAATTTTTGGCGCCGCTGCCGGGGAAGGTTGAAGTGAGTGCGTGATTCCGTTTATCGATTCGTGTTTTGAAGACCCTTCCTCGTGGAGTTATCGTTTTCATTTGTAAATATTTTTATATAAAAACCCAAAAAGATTTTCTCTTCAAAATTTATTTTCCTTTTTCCTCTGTGATTTTCCATGTTTCTAAAATTTAAAAACCCAAAAATATTCTTCTCAATCCTCTTATACGTTTGATTCTTTATCTCTTACCCTCTATTCGTTTAATTCTTCTTCTCCATGTCTTCATCTTACCAATATGGTTGTCAATACTGTGGGGGTCCTCCAAATGGTGGAAACTGCCCCGGTTGTAACATTATGGATTCAGGAAACGGGTTTGTCTATGACCAAAATCCATGTTTCTATAATGAAACACCCGACCTTTTCAACCAGCCCCCACAGCAACAGATGGAGACATACTTGTGTGAATTTTGTGGAGGTTGTCCTCATCCGGAATTTGATTGTCGAACGGGTGACATGCTTGTCTATAAGCAGAACCCTTATAACAATCAGACATCATCCGGATTTGACACATCTTCATATTATACATCAAGTTCTCCACAACAGTATTATTCTTGTGAATATTGTGGAGGTCCACATCCAAGTTTTGATTGTCAAGCAAGGAATACGTTTGTCAATGAACAAGTTCCTTGTAATCAGAACTTCGGGTATGACCATTATCCACATAATTCATCAAATCAATCACAGCAACAATATTGTTGTGAATACTGTGGAGGCCCTCACTTTGGCTCTGATTGTCAAACAAGTAACCAGTTTGTCTATGAACATGGTCCTTGTGACAATTATGACTATTCTCATAATAACTCACCTCCACAGTACCCATCATCTCAAACACTCAATCAAGAACTTCTCCATGAACTATTGGAGTCAGCAAAGACATATAACCATGAACTTCTAGAGTTAACAAAGAGCTATAAGGCTTTGGTTAATAAACAACTCCCACAAGAAGAAACTCATCAGATAACTTATGGAGAATTTTTAGCTGAAAGACAAATAGCTAAAATAAGTTCTAATTATCGTCAAACTTTCGTTTACGACGACGATGACGATGATGAGGATTCTACGTGGGGAGTTTGTGAGAGTTCATCAGCTGCAGCCACTCCCGTCCAGCAGAAGCTTTGCAGTAGTTCACCAGTTGCTGTCGCACCTGTTGAAAAGCAGGAAGATACAAGAACTATGGGTGAATTATTAGAAGAAGAGCGGAGGCAAGTTATAAGAGCTTTATATTTCAAGCATAAGATCGGCGACGTTTATGACGAGGAGTGTGCCCCTGCAGATCTTCAAATATCAGATGAACCTCCGAGTGGCAATCCCACTCCACCTATCATTTCCGACTCTTCCCCTTCCCTCACTCCGTTTGAGGGAAGTGATCCTCTCTTGGAAGAGATCGATGCTTATCTTAAAGATGAATCAATTTCGCCGGAAATTGATGATTCTTGTCTTGATCCGGAGGGAGATATTCTTTTTCTTGAAAAACTATTGAACGATGATCCATTACCTTCTCTCCCTCCGAAGGAAGTTGAAATCAATCCTTCAAAAGAATTTGATGAGCTTGTTTCCGAAACATTCAACACAACTTTCACCAATCCTCTATTTGATTTCGGGTCTGACTTTACTTTCATTTCAGATAACCCTATCTTTGATAGTCAGATAGAGGAGATTGATGAGTCTGTGACGGAACCTGAGCTCACAGATCATCATATGATTGATTCTCTTCATGAGGAGTTCTCCGGTGAACTCACTCATATCATACCTCCTCCGGAGTATGATTACTTTGCTTTTGATGAAGATCCTGACCCGGGGGGAGATGTACTCTATCATAAGAGTTTACTTGTCGATGATATCCTCCCGACCCTCCGCCCGAGGTCTTTATTGATTATAACCATAAGAGCTTCGATGTTGATATTCAAGATCAGAAAAATGGTAATCTTGAGGATGAAGAATGGATCTTCATTGTGATTAAGATCCTTCTACCTTTCTTCACCTACCCGGTGATTTCTCCTCTATTTCACTCCTTCGGGAGTGAAGACACAATCTTTGACCCCGGCATTTCTCCTTCTTTTAAGCCGTGGGTATCTCATCGGAGTGGAACTTTCGTATGCTTCAATGTTTATCCAAACATCTTGAATGAAAGTCCGATGGAGATTTCCTTTTCCACATGCTCCCCCAAGGACAATTAAATTCGGGGTCGAGTCAAGCTCATGTGACTCGGTTACCAAAAACAAGCGCTTCGTGGGAGGCACCCCAAGCTTATCCATCTATCTTCTTATCTATTTTCTAATAAAGTGAGTGAGGAGGGCTTCCTCTTCCGTATCTTGTGTTTCGTGTTTTTCTGTGATGTATCCAGGAATGCCCGATGATGAAGACTCTCGTGCTCGTAGTTTCCTTCACGCTACTCGAGTTTCATCATTCGTTGCTTATCGATATCCTAAATCTTATAGTTTTACATCTATCTTTTGGCATAATTAATAAACGGCCTTAGATTTTTGTAGGAGAACCCTTACCTTTAAGACATTGAGGACAATGTCTCGTTTTAGTCTGGGGGGGGGGGGGGTAATCTTGCGATTTGATTTTTGCCTTGCATTTTTGCCGTTTACTCATGCAACCCCGTTTTTCCTCCAAAATTGAAAAAATCCAAAAAAATGAGAAAAATTTAAAAATTTTGTGCAAAAATATAAAAAAAATTTGACATTTTTATTGATTTTCCGCTGGTGAGAGTAGGAATAAAATTCTGACTTGATCGGGCGTGTTGAGCCCTAGCTTGTCCCCTTAACCATTCATAATCTATAAGCTCGTGCTAGTCTTTTACACAAGGAGCTAGAAAATGCGAGTTCTTTTTAAGAGTTTGCAAGTTCCCGTATTTCACTTTATATATGCATGGCATGATTATAAGGCTAAGCATTCGCGGATCTTATTATTTAAGATTTTAAATTTGCGAAGAACTAGAAATGATAGAGTTGTTTATAAGTTAGATTGCTAAACGTGGAGTAGTTGGATCTCTTTAAAGCTCATCGAAGTTACTTGTGGCTTTTTGTTCCCATAAGCTTGTTTCACTCAAAAATAGTAATCTAGGAATAATTAAAGGTATTTTGGTTTTGGCGATAATTAGTTTTTATTTCTTCCTTAGAAAATTCTTGCTTATGAAAGTTGGGTACACATCAAGGTACTGCCAGTGTTACGGTGTAATAGACTATTCCATCTTGCCGGCTCGCAACCGATGTTGGGATTGTTATAAAAGCCGTAGGACTTGGGGTTTGGCAACACAAATAATTAATGAATAATGTATAATAATAATCCAAAGCCATAAAAAGTTTTCTACATCTTGCCGGTTCGCAGCCGATGTTGTAGACTTCTAATAAAGGCAGAGGAAAAATTCCAAGGTCATAATAGACTATCACATCTTGCCGGTTCGCAGCCGATGTTGTGATTGTTATAAAGGGCCAAGGATTAAATACGTTAATGTGCTTAATAATGTTAAAAATGCCAAATTTCGACTCCGGGGGTATCCTAATAAAGGCTTCTGTCTCTGGACTCGTAGATGAGTTGTTTCGGTCGCAAATAAAAGGGATATCCTCAAAATCGTGTTAAATCAGGACCTTGATGTGGACCTCATTTTTGTATGCAACGGTTTTCGAGGGAAGGTTTGGAAACTACTTAGCGTCTAAACTAGGTATCTTTATCGGACTAAAAATTATCGAAACGAGAATTTGAAGAAATTCATTTCTCACCAAAAATAAAATAAATAGAGGAAAATAGGAATTTGGGAACAAGAAGTCCACAATTAGCTTTCTGAGTAGTGTTGGCAATCTAACTTGTAAATGACAATGATTTCGTTTTTAAGCTTAGTTTGGGGACTCGTGAAAAATCAGGAACGACGAATTTTATCCGTATGGTCACTTCTTTATGAGTCGTGTTTCCTACTCAATGACCCTAAAAGTTATCGTTAGATAATGATTGTCAACAAAACCGTCACTTGAATAATAAGAAAAATACAAAAATAAGAATAAAATGGAAAATCGGGGAGTTTTTAGAACTTAAGATTTCTTAATCTCTTTTGAAAATTTTGCTACTTCTCAAAGTTAGTAAAAAGAGATTGGAAATTTTTGGTTTCAAAAACGTGTTTTTATAACATTGCATGAGGACATTGCAATAGCTTAGTCTGGGGGAATTTGGTATGTGCTTAAACACATACCCTTTTCTTGACCAAAACCGGACCAAAACGACCAAAAACCTGACCATAGTGCCAATAGATAGTGTGTTTTTGTGTTTTGATCATGCAGGGACGGATATCACGAAAAACCGGCAAAGACACAAGAAAATCAGAAAAAACGAGCACGAGATACGGAATAGGCTCAGAACCGGAACCGGGAAAGTCATACTTGGTCAAAAAATCAAGAATCCACCCTTAGATCATACTTTGAAGAATGGCAGCATAGGTCCCTTAAAGATCCAGAAATTACATAATTAGTCCCTATAACTTACACTTAAAAATCCCTAATCCCTTAAATAAACTTCCCAAACCCGGTTTGATTAAAACTTACCCCACACCATCCTACAGCCCAACCCACACAACACTTATCTACACCAGCCCAAACCCTATACCCTGACCCGATCCGCTCACAAAACCCAGTCAACCACAGGTCAAATAAAAATAAAAATAAAAACACACTAAGACTCTCACACCACACGCCCGCCAAATTCTTCCCCAAAACTTTTTACCAAGAACCCTAAAATGACTGCCACAAAAATTACCTCGTATCTAAATTATTACCTAATGATTAAAAGGTTCTGGAAGGTCCTGACAACTGCCAGGGACACGTGGGTGCCGCTTATTGGTCGAGCCACCTCACACATTTGATCATACGGCTGTGATTTAAGAGTAGGGAGCAAGAAACGATCTAAGGGTAGATAGCAGCTGAGGAGCACACGGATTGATGAGCTGGAAGGCCTGGAAGCTTCAGTGGTAGCCTATAAATAGGAGTCCTCCTCTTCACAGTAGAGTGTCCAATTTTTATGTATTTAAAAAATTGTTACCACTTTAATTTTCTGTCATTTAAATGTTTTTAGTAGTGTAATTGTTCATTTCAAATTGTAATTTTAATTCCAGTAACTCTTGTACTCAGTTTTCTTTATGTTTAATGAAAGTCAATTTTGGTCAAACCTACTGTTCCTCAGCTTATTTTCATGTTATGTGCTTATTTTTGAATATTTCTGCTTCTTAAATATAGTTTTGATATAACTTGTTGGTTATAAGCATCAGCTTCTTATTTCTTTATTATTGCTTAAAAGTCAAAGTAAAAGTCAAACTCTGCTTATTAAGTGTTTCAGCTTATTTAGCTTTTGAAAATTGTTTTTCTAAATTAAAACTTGTCTATTGTTTCCTAGAAATCTGGTTTTTAGCTTTTAAAGGTTCATTATTTGATAATTTGCAAAAACAGGTTAGGTAAGGGGTGTTTGGTTTTAGTTTAAGTAGGCTAGAATAAGCTAGGACACTGTTGCATTGCATTTAGACCAAATTCAGTTTAGATATAAGTAGGGTGAAGAAGCTGAGTTTGAAGAGATTTGATGAGATTTGAGCTTATTTTAGCTTTCTTGTACATTAGTACACTTTAGAGGATCAAAAACTGCTTTAATAAGCTCAGCATAAGCTGAGCTTATTTAGAAGCCCAATTTTACATTTCTAGGTTGTTTTTGAGTTTTGTAGTTAGATCATATAGGCTGGATAGGTCAGGGTTAGGTTTTGCACCTTTTTGCGCCAAATTCAGGTCTGCTGTCACAAGTCTTTTGTGCAGACCTATGTTTTTTTTTGCTGCTGATCTCAGCTTTCTTGAGGCTTATTGGATTAAGTTATGAACTTCATTTGTGGTTTATAGGTAGTTAATATAGCAAACTTTAGGTTCATAAACTAGGATTTGAATTTTCCGCTTATTTAGTAGTTTAAATCTAGGTCTGCAATTCACACTGCTTAACTGCTGCATCAGCTTTTTGAATTTTCTGCTCCTGATCTATGGCTTATTTAGAGCAGCATATGAGCTTAATTTTTGGGGCTTTTGTGTTTTCTAGTTAATTAGTAGTGCTAGCTTTATTTTGCCCCCATTAGATTTTAGTCTAGAGCTTATTAGGACTACTAAATTAGTGCTGCAAGTAGGGTAGAATACCATTTTGAATCTATTTTAGAAATAAGCTATTCAGCTTATATTGTGCTTATTCTGTGTGCTTAAGTGCTTAATTTCCAGTTTCTTTATGCTTCCAGTAGTATAATATTTTAGTTTTGAGCTTTTGATAAATTTTGGGTAGCTTTTGCTTATTTTTAGCTTATTTCCTTACTGCTTATTTACTGTTTCAGCTTATTCTGGTTTATTCACTGTCTGATTTTATATTTCTTAGATTAGAAATTTAATTTTAGATTTACTCAAAAATTTTCAGATTTTTCCTACTTGTCTTACTATTTTTAAATCATTTAAATAGTTTTAATTAGTTTGTAATTCATAAAAAAATTATTAAAAAGTCAAAAAATATTTTTCTTTTTCCAAAAATTTTCTTTTATCAGTTTTAATATAGGAAAATTATTTTTATATTTTTAGGTTTTAAATTTTAGAAATTCACTTTTTATTTACGTTTTATAATTCGTCGCGTAACGTTTTTAAATTCAAATTTTCGTTTTTAAGTTCGTATGCTTAGTTTAATTGTTTGATGAAGCGAAAAGTGTACCGCTTTTAAGGGGTCATTTAAGCTTTAAATCGTATTTATTTGATCAAATATCGCCCTAAATCGTTCCTTTTGTCATTTTAGGTACTTTTGAGGAGAAATCTGGAAAAGGAGGCATTTTGGACGTTTTTGGAGCATTAAAGTGAAGAAAACGGCAAAGTCTCAAGAATCGGCTAAAAGTTACTCTTGACGGCGTCACAATTAACATGGGACGGCGTCATGCCTTGGCAAGAAAAGTTGGACATGAAATTTACTCATGACGGGCCAGTGAGATAGCATGTGAATTCTGACGGCGTCACGCTTTAACTAAATCAAGGGCGTCACGGCTTAAATCATAAGGGGACGGCGTCACGTTCAAGGTTCGACGGCGTCAAGCCTTGATAGGCCAGAATGGATTTTTGAAGAGCTAAAGAGGGACGGCGTCAAGAAGGTCATCCGGGAACCCTAAAAGCGGCGAGGTGACGGCGTCACACTCCATAAGGTGACGCCGTCAGATCCAAAAATCTATATATAGTTTTCTAATTTTTTGTCATTAAGAGAGAGCTTAGTGTGTGGAATTTTGGGATAAAACCCTAAGACGATTTTAGCTACTTTTTCAGGGCTTTTTGCCTTGAGATCTTCCATGTTTCATTGAAAGATAAGTTATCAATTAATCATTCAATATGTCTATGTGTTGTTTGATTCTATCTTATTCTTGTCTTTTGTTTAACATGTTAGGCTAAATTTATCTTGTGTTTGCTTAGATCTAATGAAACCTAGCTATTGATTATTGGTTGTTAGTGTGTTATTAGTTGTATTGGATGATTGTTTATCTATGTTAGGCTTAAGAAAACTGGCTAACTTCCTATTCGGTAACTTGCTTGAACGTCTTAAGAAACATGAACCAAACGCGTACTAAAGGTTTTTATGGTTGTATTTAATGCACAAGCGAATTCTAGTGATCCCATGTTAGGAGCTTCCTAGCCGGCTCGACATAGGAGTGAAGTAGGAGCTTGTAGAGTTGGGGAAGTAAGTACGCCACCCCACGAATGGTATTAAGGAATACACCCGTCATCCACGCGACTAATACACACTAATTAACCGGTAAAAGATAGTTAGGGAGTAAGGAAATCTAAGTAAACACATTTCTCTACACATAAGTTTCTCACCACATTTTCATTTTTGTTATTTTATTTTATTTGCATTCGTAGTAATTTGGGTTAGTTGACTAGCAACTAATTCCGCCCACTCCTTCAAAACCGAGATTTTACTTGCTTTCATAAAAATTATAAAAACATAAAAAGAATCTTCCTCAACCTTTAGACCTAATTAGAGTAGACTTTCATACCTAACGAACACTATTCCCTGTGGAGAACGATCAATCCCCCGTACATACCACTACACTATACTACATCGGTCAGGTACACTGCCTGGTGGGGTTGTAAGCCTCTTGAGATCCCTCGAGAGGTAAAACCTGTTGTAAGGTTACAAAACCACGCATCAAGTTTTTGGCGCCGCTGCCGGGGAATAGTTATTGTTTAGGTTGAATTTTTATTTCTATTAGGTCTACTCACTAGATTCCTTTCTAGTGAGATTTTTATTTTATTTTTCTAGGTTTTCTTTAGTCTATCTTATTTCTTTGTACTTTTGTTTGTGATACCTTCCACTTACCTCATGAGTAACATTGGTCATTTGATCCCTGTTATTCGTGTTTTTCGCCGTGCAAATTTTCAACTACCCGTTCCCGCCCCCATAGTAGCAAACAACAACCTTTCACCCGACCACCACTTTGGTAACAATTCTGAGATGGAGGAGTCTGACCATGAGAATGACTATGTTAGTCCATTTTACTACTCAGACTCCGATGAGGATATCGGTAATGGAGAAGTAGTTAACGAGGAATGGGGAAAAGAGGAAATTGATCCCTTTAAGTATGTTGACCCTAGGACTAAGATCGAAAAGGATAGCCTCTTTAACATGCAATTCCCGTGTAAAATTGGTTATCATGATTTTTATGCTTATCTTAACTCGTCTTTGCCTATGGACATTATCTCTCGCGCTAATTATAATAAAATCATGGTAGATGAGCTTGAATATCAAGGAGATAACATTGTTGCTAGGATTAAGCCACTACACGTGTTCGTAGGAAGTTTTGTGTATGTGGTGGATTTTATGGTTATGGAGAACTTAGGAGAATTTATCGATGACAAATTAACCCAAGTCATTTTTGGAGAACCCTTCAAAAGGTTGACCAACCTTGATGAAAAACTTGTGGACGGGTTAATTACATTCTCGGATGGGGATGAAGATTTTGTCTATCAAATGCCCCGAGCACATCCTAGGTTTAAGAACTACCCCATTGAAGCTTGCAATAGAATTATGCCTATCGACTGGTTAAGTGAGAATGATAAGGGGAAGGGGCTCAAATATCCACATGAGAAAAATAAGAGATACTATCATGGATGTTTGGAGCTAAATGATGAATACAAGAAAGATGAGGCAACAATTAGATGGCTCACACTCGGATACGTGAGCATAAGCGACACTAGATGAGCGTTACTTTGAGTCTAGCTACAAGACTCGTTAATAAAGAAAAGCGCTTCTTGGGAGGCAACCCAAGCTTTATTTGTTTTATTTGCTTTGTGTGTTTATTCATTTGTTTGTTTGATTTTATTTGTTTCCGTATGTGTGTTTAATTTTTATTAGTATTGATTCATGTTCAAAAGTAATTTGTGAAAATGCTTTATGTTGTTTTTAACTTCGTCTTAACTACATATAAAGGTATTTTGCAAAAGATAAGTGTAAGGGAAATCTAAATCGGTTTATTAGAACACATATGAACATGAATCGTAATAATAATAAATTAGCATACATATTCGTATTTGTTTGAGTCAAATGCTTGTATCGAGTCATAATGATGTTTTGCAGGATTTCCAGGAAGTAAGGTAAAGGTTTTTCCAGAAATTTTCCGGAAACTTAAAATGAAAATTTTTGTCAGGTCATTTCTGACGGCGTCAGGGGTTATAACCTGACGGCGTCAGATTTAATTTTCAGAAATTTTTGAAAGTTTTGTTTTCGTAAAAAGTTTTTATTAAATCTCCAACTTATAATCTCCAGGAATCTGCAAAATTATCATTCCACAAGCATTATATCCTTATATATAGATTTTATCCCGCCGATGTTATGCAGGTTTTCGTGTTTGTTTTCTCAGGTTTAACAGGTTATTTTGGACAAGGAGATGTTTATGGAATCAAGCTTATGGCGATGCATTAGTCATGGAGCTTCAACATTACCTTGGAAGAAGATTTAACCGTGTAATTTCATTATCCAACGAGCGAATCAGGGGAGTATTTGATTTCATTCTTTTATTTTTTTTCTTTTACATCTTGTTATTTGAACATTGGGGACAATGTTCATCTTAAGTGTAAGGGGAGGGTAAAAGTACGATTTTAGAGAATACAATTGCGCTTGATTTTTGTTTGTTTGATGGTAGATGTGTAATAAAACTGAGATAAATACTTGTTAAGGTAATTTTAGTGCCAAATTTAAAATTTTTTACAACATATAGGAGTGAAACTTTGATCTTAATGAGCGTCTCACGGATAGGAGTTATATGACTAGCACAAAAACCGTACCACTAAAAAATTTTCCACCCCAAATATGTGAGGTTCGCCCCTAGAATTGGTAGGAAAAGCATTTATGCTATGATGTGTGTACCGGTAGCACTTAGATTCTAGAACTTGCGTTAGGACCATTCCAAGGCCACAAGTGAGACTACATTCGTGTAGTTAGATTTACTACATGATAAGAGGCATTAGGATTAACCCATTGTTTTACACCTGTGTTTTTGTTATAATTACATTGGCTACATTGGTCAAGTAATTCTCCCACACCCTTTGCGTTGTACTCATTTTTAGTACACGATACCCCTAGTACACCCCTCAGAGCCTATCTTTTCGTTTCAACCTTTAAGCATCTTACTTAAAGGAAGAATTTGTTTACACCCCACTAAAATGTACACCCAAATCGCCTTAGCCTACCTTGTATGCACTCATTTTTAGTGCATTATTGTTACAACATTTGTTTAAACCCAAGTTAATTATCTAGTTGATTACATGGTTGCTAAGTCGAGTCATATCCTTGTACATATTGTTTTGGGACGATTGGGACTCATGGGTAAAGTACTAGTGTAATGGAGTAATGGGGAAGAACATCATTTATTACCCCCATATGTGCTAAATGTTTTAAAAGTACTCCAAGATTTTCAATTATCTTAATTCGAGTCATTAGATTAGTATTAGTAAAGTTATGTAAAAATTCAAGTGTAAGGGGAATGCAACGCCCCTATGATGTATTATTTTGGATGGTAGGGTAAAAGTGTATGCAAAAAAAAAATAAAATAAAATAAAAAAATAAAAAAAAAAAAAAAAAAAATCAAGAAAAACACAAAAAAATGAGAAAATGAAAAATAGAAAAAAAACATACGGACTACCATCCCGTTTCATTTTATGTTTGTTTTATATTTTTGTTATTTTGTTATTTCGTTTCTAGCATAAGATCGAGTCTAGTCTTGGCTTAGCAACATTGTATAGTACATGTAATTAATCAAGATCTTTAACTCGCCACCAGTAAAATATCCTTTATCCAACAAAACCGTGTTTTTCTTTTCCCTACACCTAACGTTATAACCCGTTTAAAAGCCCTCTTTGATAGTTTATCTTAGGTGCTTACGCCTAGTGGAGGAGGTTTTCGATCCTTTCCCAAGCCTATGATAATCTATTTGCTATGACAGGTAGTGAGAGATATTATCCGTTTTCATTTATGAGATTTATTTTGATGACACTTGAGAGATGTGAGTATCTAAACACTACTTGTGAGGTGCTAGTATGTAATCTCCGTGCTTATTATGATTGGAGTGGAACGATTATTTGTTGAAATTACTTTTATGTTTGCATTAAATGACCCCTAACTTGTATTTTGATTAGAATAAAAGCGCATTTGCTTGAGGACAAGCAAATCTCAAGTGTAAGGGTATTTGATGAAGCGAAAAGTGTACCGCTTTTAAGGGTCATTTAAGCTTTAAATCGTATTTATTTGATCAAATATCGCCCTAAATCGTTCCTTTTGTCATTTTAGGTACTTTTGAGGAGAAATCTGGAAAAGGAGGCATTTTGGACGTTTTTGGAGCATTAAAGTGAAGAAAACGGCAAAGTCTCAAGAATCGGCTAAAAGTTACTCTTGACGGCGTCACAATTAACATGGGACGGCGTCATGCCTTGGCAAGAAAAGTTGGACATGAAATTTACTCATGACGGGCCAGTGAGATAGCATGTGAATTCTGAAGGCGTCACGCTTTAACTAAATCAAGGGCGTCACGGCTTAAATCATAAGGGGACGGCGTCACGTTCAAGGTTCGACGGCGTCAAGCCTTGATAGGCCAGAATGGATTTTTGAAGAGCTAAAGAGGGACGGCGTCAAGAAGGTCATCCGGGAACCCTAAAAGCGGCGAGGTGACGGCGTCACACTCCATAAGGTGACGCCGTCAGATCCAAAAATCTATATATAGTTTTCTAATTTTTTGTCATTAAGAGAGAGCTTAGTGTGTGGAATTTTGGGATAAAACCCTAAGACGATTTTAGCTACTTTTTCAGGGCTTTTTGCCTTGAGATCTTCCATGTTTCATTGAAAGATAAGTTATCAATTAATCATTCAATATGTCTATGTGTTGTTTGATTCTATCTTATTCTTGTCTTTTGTTTAACATGTTAGGCTAAATTTATCTTGTGTTTGCTTAGATCTAATGAAACCTAGCTATTGATTATTGGTTGTTAGTGTGTTATTAGTTGTATTGGATGATTGTTTATCTATGTTAGGCTTAAGAAAACTGGCTAACTTCCTATTCGGTAACTTGCTTGAACGTCTTAAGAAACATGAACCAAACGCGTACTAAAGGTTTTTATGGTTGTATTTAATGCACAAGCGAATTCTAGTGATCCCATGTTAGGAGCTTCCTAGCCGGCTCGACATAGGAGTGAAGTAGGAGCTTGTAGAGTTGGGGAAGTAAGTACGCCACCCCACGAATGGTATTAAGGAATACACCCGTCATCCACGCGACTAATACACACTAATTAACCGGTAAAAGATAGTTAGGGAGTAAGGAAATCTAAGTAAACACATTTCTCTACACATAAGTTTCTCACCACATTTTCATTTTTGTTATTTTATTTTATTTGCATTCGTAGTAATTTGGGTTAGTTGACTAGCAACTAATTCCGCCCACTCCTTCAAAACCGAGATTTTACTTGCTTTCATAAAAATTATAAAAACATAAAAAGAATCTTCCTCAACCTTTAGACCTAATTAGAGTAGACTTTCATACCTAACGAACACTATTCCCTGTGGAGAACGATCAATCCCCCGTACTTACCACTACACTATACTACATCGGTCAGGTACACTGCCTGGTGGGGTTGTAAGCCTCTTGAGATCCCTCGAGAGGTAAAACCTGTTGTAAGGTTACAAAACCACGCATCATTGTTTCATATAGCTTTATTAGTAGTTTTTATTTGTTATTTCATCGTTTGTAGTGTAGAAATCACGATTCTCACTTATACACACTCATTCACTACACAAATCACGTCCCGGGAACACAAATTCCATTCGATCTTCGTCGGGACAAACGACTCGGGTTTTGCATATTTCCTGTGCAATTCTCCCTTGATCTATAATTGTTAAATCAATCGACATAACAATTTAAAATTGTTTTTAACATGTTTTATTAATTAGAAAACATCATGCTATTTGAATAAGATTATAGAGCTTCAAAAATCATCATCGGTATCATCATCATCATCGGTACGAACAGAATCTTGAGTTTCGTCATCAATGAAACCGTCTAGATCATCTCCATCATCAATTGATCGCTCACTATAGAGGTCAAAATTTTCTAAATCCTCTCCGGCTTCTTCATCAATGTATTTGTTAGCATTCTCTAAACCATCAAAACCTTTAGGAAGATCATTGATATTTACCCACACACCATCTTCACTTAGATTATTTTGTTTATCAAGATCTTCATCAGTTTCCTCATCAATGAGAGAATAGTTGTGTTGCTTATTTTTAGTAGGAGTAGGATCTTCATCATCAAGAACCTACGTTTAAAAATTAAAACATATTTACAAAACTATTACGTCATATGTAGTTTTTAGTAAACACACAAACAATGATAGTGACTCAAATTCGTTCATACCACTTTTCCAATCTTTTGAGGTTGATCTTCAAATGTTGATGCATCCGCAACATTCGCTACCTTGTCATAATCTGACGAACTAAGATCGACCACATTGTTGTTTACAACGCTTCCATTTTTAGTTAATCTTCTACGTTTACTTGTTTTTTGAACAGGCTGCAAATTATAAAAAAAAAATAACACAACAATATTGTAACTATAATGGGCATATTTTTGTTACACAAATATTCTTTTGGTAATCATACCATTTCGTCATCCGATGATATTTCAATAACGGATATTTCATTTTTAACCACATCATTAGCAGTTGATGCACAATGAATGCCATCTTCATTGGATTTCTGCAAAATGATCAATAGATGACACCTTTTAACACATATGTATAACACATCAAACAAACAACAAATACTGCTTATGGAAAAAACAAAATGGCAAACAAAATGTATACCTTTGGGGATCCTGTGTTTGACATCTCTAAACAATTATTTATAAAACGTATATTTTGATAATGTTAAAAATTATCATGAGTTTATATAGAGTTTATTGGTGAGGATATTTTTGTATTGTATTTTCAAAATATTTTTATATTAATGACTACTAATTTATGCCAAATGATATCTTGTTATTTGAATTCGAATATATCTCACAAAAATATTGGGATCATTGCCTAAAATATATGAACTAACTATAGATAATTCTTAACAAATCAAAATATAATTTATACGTTTTTTATGTAATTGCTTAAAATAAAAAAATGAAAAACATTGTTAACATAATAAAAACGTTTCGGTACCTTTTCTATTACATACATTTTAGTTTATTTAAATGAAAAATTAATTGTGTTATCATTTAATTAACAATACTAACTTCTTGCATATCATCATTGATATAGCCACTTGAGTCTCGTTATATGTGACCAAAGCCGGCTGTGACATGACTCGCAACAACTGAGTTCAACTATAACCATTTTCATCTTCATCTTCTTTAACAAATTTTCCATAAACACTGCTACTATCATTGACGCAAGGTATTTTTTTTCCTTTTTAATTATTTAGTTCTTTTGGTTAATCTACCGATTCCAAATGTATGTTGATCATTTGTATGATAATGTTTATTGTTGGAACAAATATAACTGCCAAAAACGTTTCGGTTAACATAAAATAACCGATTCAAGATGCATGTGTAGTAGTATTGTGCTGATCTTAAAATAGTTATGATATTGCATCCTCTGATCATAAGAAAACATGGGTTTTAGTATTAATACGCAAAATCAATAGATTAGTTTTGATGTTTTATGTTTAACCGACATGTATGCTGATTTTAGTTACAAAAGGGAAAGATATTTTGCTTGATGTTAGGAATGTTTTATAAAAAAAATGTTTGCTGAAAGATGTAATAGTAGATAATCGTAATGAAAGATATCCTAAAGTAAGATCAGTAATTTTAAAGACATGTATGAATTAATTGTAAGTTGTGATGTAATACGACTTGGTTAAGTAGTTAAGCAAGTTCGCGTTATGCAACTGAGTATAGGTATCAACATTGTATGAAATTATGCTGAAAATGTAGGTTAGGTAGATTACATATCAGTTATTAATTTTTCAAAAACAAGTGATATGGTATAAAAATTTAGAATAGTAATACATACATAAGTAAGTCGTTGAAAGTTTGGTTACCATTAGTAGGCAAAGAATTAGGCGAAAGTAAACAAAGATTTTCATTGGTAATAGGCTGGCAAAAAACAGAGCTTGTAGATACTGTATAAGAATGACATAAACGTGTCAGGTAGATTATAGACACCTATTTCGTACGTTTTTAAGAATGTGTTTGAGTGTTTTCATCCATGCTAATAGCATTGCTGTCATTCTTGGGTTGACACTTTAAACATAATATGTGTTGATGTTCTAAGAATATCAAAATATAAGTATACATGTGAAAAACTTATTCATGAATGACACGTTTCTGGTTTTATTAAATAGAATGAACATTCAGTTTCTAGTGGAGGCAAACCAAAGAAACATTCGAACACTACAGGTATTTTCTATTTGAAAAATCTATATACATTAACCGTTTATTTAAGATTGTTAAAATTAATACACGCACCACGTTTATTAATTTCAGCTTCTTCAATCTCTATTTACGGAAACAATGTACCCTAAAAAAGGAATTGTTTACTTAATACACAATAGAGGAACCAAGCATAAGGTTTATGTGAAGATGGCTGGGGGGAATCGTTTAAAGCTGTATGAAAGTGAGTGGCGGGCATTTTTAGATGACAGCAAATATACCGAGGTGGCAACATTCCATTTCATTCGTCAAGAAGAAGATATGTACTACGTAACAGCATATAAGAATGACGGATATGAGCTGAGTGGATACAACCTGAATGTGGTAGGTTACAGACAGCGTCGATGCTTGCTTACTTTGGAACACCTTGAAGAATCTTCGGTAACTTCGCTAATTTTAATCATTATATTCTATAACTTTATTGGAAATTTAATGAAAATCAATCCTTACATGACAAATTTTTTTCTTCAAACAAACTGTTATGTAGCCCATTCCTTGCGGTTTCTTCACCAACACTAAGAATCCTGAATTCCGGGTTTATGTTAGTGGCGTGCTGTTAGCAACTGTGACACATCGTGAGATTCAGCTACTGGATGAAGATAGACATGTGCATGTGTTTGGAGGTCAGGGATGGCATATATTAGTTCAACTTGAAAACCTGGCTGTTGGCACCAGATTGGTTTTGACAAATTTGCTAAACAATTCTGATTCCCTGATGCCATTTGGTGCCAATGGTTTGGAGATGCGTCAGGATAGGGTAGAACGTATGGTACTGAGCTCAAGAAAGCCATTCGTGAAAAGCAGTATAGATGAAGGTATGTCAATGAAACTTTATGCACAATACATGTAGTGAATCCGGGAGTTTAAAAAGCATTACATATGATAATTTAAAATTTCTGTTTGCTTACTTGAAACGTAGATAAAAGAATGCAACACATGTGCGAGTGGGATGGGCACACAGAGCATGAGAATGAGGTGAATTGTTTTTACGCTCCAATTGTGGCGTATGTGACCGACAGAGGTCGTCTGGTAAGTAGGCCATTTATATTTTCATTTCAGTCATTGTGAACTTCGTTGATGCTAAACACAATATGTTTTTGCCATATAAGTTAGCGTTTATTGACTATTTCCTCTTGCCTTTCATTGACATAATGTTATTTTTCACAATTTTAGTATGTTATTTTGGTGATATTATCCAGTAAAATTTTGGGTAAAGGTTTACATATTGTGTTCTTTGTTCCGACTTTCTCTGATATGACATGTTGGAGTATTTGTGTTTGAGTACATGACATATTTACTCTGTTAACTATATTCTATTATCACCTTGGTTATAATAAACTTAATATAAATGCAGAACATACCTCATGATTTTGTGAAGGCACATGAGATGTGGAAGTACCATAACGCACTCCTGAGATACAATGAAGAAATGGAGTTCTGTGTGGATGTGGATGTGGAATCTCAAAGTGACAGGCCAAATAGCAAGAATCACGTGACGATCAAATGCAGATGGAGCGAAATTGTTAACTTATGTCAATGGCAACCTAACAAAATGGTTAGGTTCAAGCTTGTTGAAAATGTTGAAGACGTCCGAGTTTCATTGCCTTCACGTACCCCAGTTCTCATCCCAGTGTTTCATATGTGTTAAGACATACATGCTGATGCATCAAACTCTGTGTGGTTGTTCATGTATTAAGCTGTTATGGATAGACATCGTTTAATATTTGTAGTTGTTCTAATAGATATTTGCTGAATGATTGTCATGTCTTTTGAATTGTATGTGGATTTGCTTATTGCTTCTGGGCTTATTATTGATCTCAAAAGTACCTACTTAGATTGTTTTGGGCTGCAAATTTAACCTTATCTACTTAATTGGAGTTTGCTGCTTATTTCCTTCTTGGTTTACCTTATTCTGTTTTGAATTGCTTATTTAGATTGTTTTTAGTATTTCTTAGGTTACAAACTCAATTTGCAGTTCACCTTTTATAAGCTTGGTAGCTTATTTCCAATTGCACTTGGTTACTTTTCTTGTTTATTCAGTCTTTTCCTTGAGTCCTTTTCTCTTATATAATTGTTAGTTGTTCCAATATTGATTTGTACAAAAAGTATTTGTTTATGACATTATAAACAAATCTCAATAGGAAAGTTTAAAAAATATATATATATAAAGGAATGAAGGGAAACCAAGCGTAAGCCAGACTCGAACCCAAGACCTCAACCCTCTTCAACCTTTAACAGTCTCTCCTTATGTTACTTATTTTGTTGTTTTCCTTTGAAACTGCTTATTCATATACTGCATTTGACTCTTTATTGTTTTTGCACGGATTCTTTTATCTTAAAGTGATTTTTTGTTATTTTTTCAGAATTATTAACATATGTTTAATATTTTCTATGTATTTTCCATTTAAAAAGTTTTTTTTAATTCATAAAAAGTATAATGAAAATAAAAAATATACGGATGTTGTGTCTAAATTTTTTTTATATGATTTATGGCATTTAGGTACCAAATTTACACTTGTAGAGTAGTTATTAACATGTAGATTATCTGAGCTTTGCTTTATCGCGTTTTAAATTATTTAGCTTCTTTTTAGTTTATGTATTATAAGTATAGTAATAAAGAGAAAATGGTCAACTTATTAATATCATCAAATCACAAATGAACTTCAACGTTCCATTAACAATTCGTTCGTAACCTCACGATCCGGCATAATCCTTAGACCTGATTATATATATAATTTGACAACCAACAATAGCTTTATTATAAAGAAAGGATTGATAAAGGGGAATGAGAATTTTATCTATGGAAAATAATGATCGTCATGAAAAAATAACAAAAGGCAACATCGAGATTTACCGCATTTTATATTTGAAATAATAGCTTGGTCTATCGCGGGATTAACCACATTTTGTGTTTACAATAAAAAATATAAAGTTGACGATTTATGGTGTTGTTTTCTTTACTGTTCATTTATTTTATAAGATGTTGTTGGGTTAATAGAAAAGTTAATTTGTATATAAGAATGTGATATTATTTTTATTAAAATGTGGTTATATTAACAGTTTTTTTTATAGTTTTTTGTATTTATTTCTTAAGGTATTTATGTGAATAAAAGTGTATCTAATATTTATATGTGTTTGCACTCTATTGCCTTTATTGCATGGGAAATGGATCTGATAGAAGCACTGTTCCAGTCTAGTTTATAACAATCATGATCTTTAGTAGTATTTGAGTGCATTTATTGAATGGGGGAGTTGAAGGCGGCGATACTCTTAGAATCTCGTTTCCCTATATGTTTTCATCCAACTATATAATCATTAAACTGAATATAACATTTCCCTATCTTTTATTATAACCTACAAATATTCTATCAATTAGCTTGGAATTGAATCAGATAATGGGGTGTCTTCCACATATCGAAAAACTTAAGCAGGCTTGTGGATCCGATCGTCTTCAAGATTGTTTTAGGTCTTTGTTTGGTCAGGAGAGAGCTGAGCTTGAGGTGCGTATTCAGCGTCTTGGGGAAATATGTGATGAGCTTCGTACCACTGCTGAAAACCGTGCAGTGTTGACTGCGGAGACCAAGACTTTGAGCCCATCTCATGAAGTAGCTGGAGATGTGGTTGAGGCGATGAATGAGACGGCGGATAGAGAGGCTAGGATGCTAGTTGGGTTGGTTGCTGTGCTTGATATTGCTAGAGAAGGAAGGGCCAAGAAGGATCATCACATCTTTGTGATGGATCTTCATGATTAGGGTGTTTAAAATCTTGTTGGGTTAGTATCTTTTGTTAAGATGTTTATCTTTTAGCTATATGTAAGCCTTTGAGCATATTTTGGGGAGGCATTGTATATGCCTGTATGTATGGACTAATGTTTTTACGTTTTATTTATAAATATAACTAATTAATCTAAACTTGAAAACCATTGTTGCACTTGGTGAAATGTTGGATCTTAGTTGAACAAATGAGGTTGTGATTAGACAATTATAACTTATATATATTATGTTATGTAACTGAATGCTTGCTTATGCAAATGAATGTTTGTTTGAATCTATTCATGTTTGGGGATTAATATTCAATTACATGGAACATTTTGGTCTAGGGAATGGTTTTGTACTTTTAGTGTATCAAAATTAGATTAATATGCCTTCGATGATCCGTATTGAACCGGGGAATTCCTTGTGTGAAATGGTCAAGGCATTTTAGTTTACGGAATGGTTTTGTACTTTTACATGTATTCAAAGTATAAAAAACAATTAACACATACTACACAATATAAAATTAGAAATTAACCATTCAAAAGATAAATGAAATTCCAAACCATATTCAAAACACAGCATAAGCATGTGGTGAAACAAACTAACCATATCCCAAACAAAAAACAGAAAATTGTCTAAGGTAATAAACCTTATGAAACAACCAAAACAAAGGTAAACGAAACATAGAAATTGTTCATGCCATAGCAAAATTTATTGAATGTAGAGAAAGGAAGTATAAACATTCCTCATGACACGTGTTCCGTTGCTCAAGGATCCTTCTCGATATTCACTTGAACCATTGGTTTTTTTAGTAGATTAGGCTCTGCATCCTCTACATCACTGGGATAATCTTCAAGGTCAATGTATTCAACACGCTCACGTTTTTTCTCGTTTGAACCATCAGAACTGCCAGGAGACTGCTTCATATTGCCATCAACATTGCTTGATGTTTCGTTATTTTTCGTAGGTGGAGTATCGAGATCCAATGTCTTTGTGATACCCTGGTATGTTGATTTCGGAGGCCTTGGTGGTTTAAGAAGCATAATAGGTGTCTTAAACTGGTCAGATTGTTCCTACAATGACGTACAGGTATGATATTTGTTAGTTATACATAAGATTAAGAAAATAAATTAAAAATTATAATTATATGTTTACGTACATCGGATTCTATAAAGCCATTCTGGAAGTACGATATAACATCGGGATCTTGACACACAGCGTCACACCTATACTTGTGACTGTTTCTACTATGGTTATATTCCGAATAGTATATCTTTAACATCGCCTTTTTCCCAACAATCACATCCAAGTCGTCCGGGAAATAATCATCCGGATTCATTCCTTTTTTTTCCATTATCTCCCAAGTAGTCTTCCCGCACAATTTGAAAACAGTGGTGTTAAAGAACACAGCGGATGCAGATCCTGTTTCGTCAGCGAAACGAAGAATTAACTTGAACCTGTTTAAATATCACAAAATCGCAGCATAATTAATTTTAAATCAGACACTATAGTTATATCAAATAGTCCTAATGAATGTACAAAAATCATACACTGGTGCCGCATTAACCGTCCCATGACTCTCACAATGGAATGTTGGCTTGCGGTTTCTTGATGGGCCATGAGCCTTAGCAGCTATGATTTCAACGCGCTTGTTGCACATTTTACATGCCGTGTAGGCCCAACCTTCATCTTGCATAATTTTATGTATAGTAGCATAAACCACACATTGGGAATCCTTTCAAAAAAACAAATGACCATGGTTAGTGTAATATTATTTTGTGGTAGTCGTTGAATTATTTCAAGGCAATGTTGATGGCAAATATGTCAATAAAATGTATGATGTACAAAGAATAATGAAATAATCACGTACAGGTTGTGTATCACGGATCGTTCCCACCATTTGCTTAACGCAGCCAGACATGAACTCCGATGGGCTTTCAATCTTTTTGGGTGGAGTGTATAACTGGATCTTAAAGTCCGTTTCATTGAAATCCTCACGTTCCTGTAAACTGAAACAAATATAGATTGTGTGCTATTTATCAGGCTATTATAAAAATAATGGAAATCCTCGTGTTAATAACATGAATTTGTATATAACATTACCTTTTCCTGAAGTTGAAAATTTCTAGCATAGCAGAGTTCATGAATATTTTCGTGCCGAAAAGTGCATTATGAACAGCAGGAGTATCTATATGGTTAAAAAGAACAGGATATTATAATTTCAAATTAGTTTAGTAAGAGATGTTGATGATACACATAATGATTTACAGAATGTGTCAAAAACTATACTTACCATCCCAGTATTTGACTTTACCAAGTTGAAGTATGATAATGAGACATCCTAATGTATCACGCTTTTGTGAATAGTCATTCCACATGTTTGCCCAATTGTCCCAAAAAGTGAGTTTAATTCTGAGAGACCTACAGACACATAAGATGAGATTGTGTAAATGTCGATGAATATTTTATGATAAATGAAATATAATTGTAAAAAAATGAGGTCTTACTGAGCATCTTCAAGCAAAACATCCCTGCGAGTCTTTTTGCCCCATTTCGAATTGACAGGGACAATATCCCCAATGGCAACAACAGTACCAACCACATATGTTATTGAGATTTATAACATATGTTATACAAATAGTGCCAATGCATTTACTGTTTCATACAAAGTACTCGAAATTTTTCATCATTTTGTACATTTGGTCTATCGTTATTTTTCAAATATCACAAAACATATTCGTATCATTTGTATCAAATTTACTAATCATGAGTAAGAATTATCATTCAAGGTTTCCATACTTACTGCAAATGTATTTAATGTTAATGAAAAGTAAACAAAATAGTAATAATCATACATACCAACATAATCAGAAGTTTCATATTTGTTTTTCACATCAAGAAGTGAATTGAATGGTTCAAACTGGAAACCATGAAGGTCTTCATTGAACGGGTCAATCCGTGTCAAATTTGTGTTGCGGTAAAAGATGATCTTCCATTTGTGAGGCAACAATGGCAATGTGCCACCATTTTATGCAACCGCAAAATTAGATGTAATGTAGCACTGGCCCTCAACTAAAAGTGGCTCGAATGCATACTTGAATTCCCTTTTTATGTACACCTCAATCCTGGTACCCTGTTATTAAAATAAAACTTGATTTAGTTTAAGAGAATATACATTTATCATCAACTTAATTAAATAAACAAATAAAAAAATTATATATACCATACCTCTTCATCTTGTAAAACACAATCAAGACTGTACGGGTTTTTTTCATCGTCTTTTTTGTGGGAATGCCATAGCGATATGCAGCGCGCTTTGACAGCAATGTCATCGATCATGGGGTCCACATCTTCAAGTTTAGTGATTTTCAAATCAGCTACATTAACTGTAATGATGAAAAAAGTTAATGTAAGCAGTAAAACTTGAATTAGATGATGTAAAACTATAATTGTTTCATACATTTGAGTATACAGTAAGTATACATTATACATTTGAATACAGAAATGAAAAAATTATTTAAATCGTTTGGATAACTAAATGAATACCAGGAGAGTATACATTTGAATACATGAATGAAAAAATTATTGAAATCGTTTGGATAACTAAATGAATACCAGGAGATTTGAAGGAACTACTGCTTGGAGACTTGCCCTTATTTGCAAACCTGGAATGAGAATTCTTACTCATGATTAGTAACTTTGATACAGACGATATGAATATGAGTTGTGAAAATTGAAAAACACAAATAGAGCTAATATATAGCGAAGGATTAGGGTTTCTCATTAAAACTGAAATTGAAATTAATTTGGAATAAATTTTAAAAAACTTGAAATTTTGAATAAGAATACCTTAATTGTTTCCCTCATTATCTCATAGTAATCCCTTGATTCTAGGAGACCATTGAAGTGTTTGTAACATATAATTGTTAGTTGCCACCGATATCCCTTGATTGTAGGGTTGATGAATGAATGTGATTCGGTTTCAAATTTTCAAATCAATCTTTTGGTAATTGAGATGCTTAAAATGAATTAATGCAGGGATATACGTTGATTGTACGCATGTAGTATTTGTTTTGAAAGCTTTAAACAAAAATCATTAAGTGATCTAGTGGTAGGCAGGCTTGTTTCATTCTGCAAAGGTCATGGGTTCGATTCCCACGAATGAACATTTTTTAAATTTCCGGATTTTAGTGCATGATTAGTGTGTGCCATGTCATCAATGAGGTAGAATTGAGGTGGCATTTCTACGCTTATGTGTCGCTGTCATGTTAGGCTATATAGTGTAGGATTAGCTAAGTGGTGGGAGTTGGATATTCCGATTTGCGCTAACATCACGGATTGGTATGATTGGCTTGATGATGTTCGTATTACTGCCAAGGCTCGGTTGATTCTTGAAGGCGTGGGGGGGACTCTTATGTGGTCTATTTGGAACTTTCGAAACAATTTGATTTTCTCTAGTCCCCCTCCTAAGAAGGCTACCCTTTGGGACTTCATAGTTTCTCAATCTTTTTTGTGGTTGTCTTCTAGGAATCCTAAATGTAAATTTAGTTGGATAGGTTGGTTACAAAACCCTATAGCTACTATGGTCTCTATGTAATCTCCTTTTTCTAGCTTTGGCTAGTTCTCAATGCAATGCCGCCGTTCAAAAAAAAAAAAAAAAAAAAAAGCTTTTTAACCATGAAATGATCTAACATTTAAGATAACTATTCCAACCATCACTCAGGGTTAAAGTTTAACACACTGGCACGTCAACTTTAACCTTTTCACCTTTAACTCACAAAAAACACCCTCAATCATAACTCAACCTTAACTCACCTTTAACTCAACTATTTTCAAAATCAACCCTTAAACTATAATTAATACTTCATTTAACAACTAACATAAAATTTTAATCACGAATTACATTAATCATTAAAGTCAAAAAACAGATTACATTAAACATTAAAGTTAAAACACAATACATAGTACGATTAATAGAAACACTACAAATTAAGTAAATGAATCATCTAAAACCTAACCGTCCTCACTCAAAGAGGACGTAAACTCCCCATCACTTTCAAACCAGTTTCTCTCCCGCTCCAGACGAGCAGCTTCCTCTTCTAGTTCGCGTTGTTCCATTTCTCTCATCACTTCGAGATCTTGCTCCAGAAGTCGGAGTTCATCCTCACTCAGTCCTAACGGATTTGGTTGTTGTTCAACAACCGGTGGATTGTTGGCCGGTTCATTTTCCAGTGTGAACACTGGAAAGATATCTTCCGGTTGAGTGTTCACCGGTTCATTTGGAAATTGCTGGGTAAAGTCGTGTTGTTCTGGAAATTGTTGGGAGAAGTCACGGTGAGTAGAAAATTGTTGGGAGAAGTCACGGTGAGTTGGGAATTGTTGGGAGAAATCTTTGCGAGACATTGTTGAGAATATGTGTGTGAGTTGTTTGTGACTTGTGTGTGTGATAATAATACTCTGGTGGTGTTGTATATATAGGCACCCTGAAATTTGAATTTGAAATTAAATTATCCCGCTTGTAGTTGAATTTTGAATTTGATTATCCCGCTTAAGAACCAAGGGGTGTTTGTAAAAAAAAAATTTTAACTCAACGGATACATAGTACTTTAGACGGGGTAGAAATGATTTTTTTTTTTTTTTTTTTTTTTTTTTTTTTTTTTTTATATATATATTTATATTTATTTATTATAAGTCACCTTAACGCCGCGTTAAGGGGTTAATGCAGGTATCATCAGGCTTGTGGTCCACTGGGTAAGGCTTATTCAGTTAAGCGTGTCCGGGTGAGAGTAGTACCGGTATGGGTGACCTGCCGTGAAGTTCTCACTTGTGGACCACAAGCTCTGTTGATATTAGACAATGAAGAAGAGAGCCTGTAAGCCAATAGTTGCGCAGGTTCGAATCCGAGCCGGCCCCGGTTTTCATCCGGCCGTTACTCCAGCGAATTATACTCGTGTGGAGGCGGTACGGTTTGCGGGCGGACGCCGTTAAAAATCCCCACTACGCCAGCGTGGACCCGGTTAAGACAACATAGTCTGGGTTTGTGGAGGATGAGGGCCTGCCGAGGTGGCGGGTGCGACTCTAATCCAAAAAATGAAAGTCACCGTTCAAAAAAAAAAAAAGGGTTAATGCAGGTGCGTTAACGCACCCTTAACGCATCAGCTTTCATTGTATAACGCACCTTAACGGGCCTTGGGTTAAGCTTTAACGCACCAAGTGCGTTAAGCGTTGAACATGCTCTAAGAGCATTTCCAACGGTAACCCGTGTTAAACTTTAACACACTTCTGCCTTAACACACCAAGGCGCAATGGTTAACACACCTTAACTCACCTTAACACACCAAGGCGCAATGGTTAACACACCGTGTTAAACCTTTACACACCAAGGCGCAATGGTTAACACACCGTGTTAAACCTTAACACACCAAAAATGCATACCTTAATGTGGCGTTAAGGGGTTAACGCAGGTGCGTTAACGCACACACTTCCAATGGTTAACACACCTTAAATCTCTACTGGTTGTTTCGATCCACTAAGTCACGAGTACAAACTTTTTGCTCATTGCTGGGCATATGTATAGAACTAATTTTGGGATTGGGTACGTGGGACGAGTTTCTGCCTCATACAGCTCGGGCCGAAACCCGGGGGAAGTTTAGGAGAGATGGAGAGAGCCAGCAGCTGACAGTCGGGGCGGGGATAAGCTCATTGGAAATGCTCTAAATGCTTTGAAAGTCATCCTAAATACACAAAAAGTTAATAAATCACACAAGTTAGTGACGTGACGACAACGGAATAGAATTTTATTCTAACCACTTGTCATCAGACCAATAACATAATATTAATATCAACTTGTCTAACAAACATGACTTTAGTATATAAGATATCAAGTTTTTCTTTCTTTTATCAATGTGGGATAAAAAACAACTTTCTACCAAAAAAAAATGCATCAACATGTGTAGACTATTCACTTATTTTATTTTTAAAGAGGGCTCTTTATTTACTCTACTCAAACTCAACTTTAACTACCTTTTTGTCATGAAACTATGTATATAATTATTATTTCATGTGATAATTTTTAACTAAAAAACGCCTTTATGGCAAACTAGCATTGAACCTCTAGGTTCTATTATTACTTTTCTTTTTCCCAATTTAATTTGCACAAATATGTTGATTAACTCATGGACAACATTCATATACTTATTGGTATTTAAAAAAAAAATTGCATTCTTTAAATAACATTGAGAGGTGGATTGGTTTGTTACGCACAGACTCGAACGTTATTTATATCTAGAAGACTTTGAACTATGGTCATGGAACATTCTATGTACCAATATGCCAAGTGAGAAGCATCAAAGTGAGCTGGGCTACTATTTTCCTGATTTGTCAACACCGAATTGTAAGATATTGTCTTTACTAACGCGTGCCACTCATAATTTGTAACATAGTTGTTAGGATCCAAATCCTGCACTTAGGATCTTATGATTTTACAATTCTACGATGCAAAAACGATCCGGATCCTACGTAGGATTTTAACAAACTTAAGATCTTATAGGATCTCGATCTTGACCATAAAATCTTAAGATTTACTCCGATCCGATCTTACTTTTCTCGAACCACAAACTAAAAAACTACAAATTTGGTTTTTGTTTTTATATAATTTAAAAAACAACATGTGATTCTTCTTAAACATTCCATATTCATAATTTAGAACAACATTTTCATAAAATATTCTTATAATTTCATGTTTATAATATATAATAATTTGTAGATTTGAATAATATTACAAAGGTCATTAAAAAATAGCATTATAGTAGGATCTTAGGATCCCGATCCGATCTTACGATCACGATTTTGCAAAGACGAAAACGATTCTATGTAGGATCCCGATCTTGAAAACCTTGATTTTTACTATCTAAACATGTTTCAGAAGAAAATAAAAGATCGACGTTGATTTTGGTTAACGCGTACTTTTGTTTCTTTGCATGGTTTGTGTTGTCTTTTGGTTTTATTGTTTCAATTTTTCGAGAGTTTGAATTGCAATTATATTTACCTTAAAATGTTTTATTATTGGTCAATTGACACCATAGATGAATCCAAAAACTTTGTAGCTTTATTTATATTTACTTTAAAATGTTTATCATATTTGATATATTTTATGAAAAAAAACAAAAAAATACAAGTGTGACTCTCACAAACTAAATGGTATATCATTCGACTCTCTCTATAAATTTATTGAAGATATGTTCAAATACCGATGAAATCATCACATCCTTAGCTATAATCTATTGTTAATCTTTGTTATTACTTCTATATATATATATATATATATATATATAGGGGGACTTTCTTACGAGAACCATTTTATCTGCGAGAACTGAGAGAACCACAAAAAACATACATGCACGCCTTTTAAAATAAAATAAAAATACATGCAAATCATCAATAATCGTAAGTATCCACCTATGTTCTTCAATATCATCATGAACTCATCCTCTTTTTTCACAAAAACCTTACACAAGGCCGCAATATTGTCGTTGCACGCCTTATAAGAACATACATGCACACCTTCAAAGAAAAATGTTGTATTTCCAATTTCTTATCAAATTCTTTAGAACAACTATGTTTTTTTAAAAACATATATGTTGTTTTTAGAACATATGTGCAAAAATACAATTATTGAAGGCGTGCATGTATGTTTTTGGTAGTTCTCTCAGTTCTCGCAGATAAAATGGTTCTCGCAAGAAAGTCTCACTATATATATATATATATATGCGTAGGCGAAGAATATAGGTTTCAAACAGTTGCTGGAAAGGCCAATATTGGCGTAGAATCAAACAAATTTTAGCCATGAAATGATCTAACGCTCAAAATATTCATCTAAAATCCAGATGCTTTAAATCTCACTACATTCAAAATAAACATACAAAAGTTTGATGCTTTAAATACAACAAATAAAAAGTTTTTTAATCATGAAACGATCTAACGATAAAATCACACGTAAAAGTAAATGTAATATCATAAATAAAACCATAAAAAGTTAACGAATAATACGAGAGTTATCCTTCGTGATAACGGACAAGCAAATTTACTCATTGGCTTGTGTGGCTCGTCACGAAGAATAACATAATACTAAACACAACATACTTGACCAACATAACCTTAGTATATAACCTACCAACATTTTCTTTCAATTACCTATGTGGGATAATCAAATACAGCTTTCTATCAAGAAAATGTATCAACATATATAAGTTTTTTTTTTTTTTTTTTTTTATTTATTTATTTATTTATATTTTTTTTTTAACAAGAGTTTTTTATTTACTCCACTCAAGCTTAAATACTTTTTGTTTTGAAACTTGAAGACCTTTATTTCAGGTGATGATGTTTAACCAAAAAAGCTCTTAAGCTTACGATTTGATTTAAAGCATATTGAACCCAAATGGACAATGACAACTTTCATTTTTTTTTTTTTATTTTTTATTTTTTTTGAATGGCGATTTGATTAAAAGAAAGCTAGCAAGGAGCTAGGAAGAGTTACAAGATAAGGAAATAGCGTTACAGGGATAAATATCATAAATAAAACCACAAAAAGTTAATGTTATTTGTATTCGTCTAATGTGTTTCTATTATTATTAATAAAACCACAAAAAGTTAATGAATCATATGAGTGTCATCCTTGTAATAGCGAACAAGCCAATTTGAGCCAATTGGTTGATGACGTCACCACAAAGAATGACATAATATTAAGGGCAATGTATTAAAACCCTCCCTAGTAATTCAAAGGAACCATTAGGGAGGGTGTACCTTGTGTAATTTTTTTTCTTTGTACTTTTTGTACTTTTTTTTCTTTTTATTTTATTTTATTTTATTATTATTATTATTATTATTATTATTATTATTATTTTGAAAGTATGTATTTGTTTTTTTTTTTTTTTTTTTTTTTTTTTTGTAATGTTTTTTTTAATGTTTATTTGTTATGTTCTTTATGTTATGTTATTTGTATTCGTCTAATGTGTTTCTATTTAATTAAACAACAACAATAACACGTTAAAATTAACACATTAAACAACTGTTATTATTCAATTAAGCAACAACATTAACACATTATTTAAAAAAAAACAACACCTACTACATGTGAAGATTATTTATGTCATCTAAAAGCTCATGGAGCATTGCACCCGACTGACATGCGTGATCCCCAGGATTCCTTGCCAATTCCAGTAATGCCTCGAGCGTCTTTATTCTTGTCATCAACATCTTGTTTTGAGACACTAACATCTTGTTTCTTGTTTCAAGATTGTCAATCTTATTATCTTTAGCTACGCAGTTTAAGCACTGCGTTGAAGAAGAGGCTTGACTAAAGTACTTGTTTTTAAAAGCATCATTCCACATAAAGTATCCACACCCATAGTCATCTGTTCCTGGCTGTTACATGTTAAGAAAATTATAAGAAATTTATTCTTAACAAACAAATAATTTACATAACTAAGCAAACGTATGATTATTTACCACTGAAAAAGGACATGCATAATACGGTTAACCATAAGTAGCGTCTGTACGGGATGTCCTTTCTATAATCAATCCTTTCCGACAGCGACACAAGAAAGGATTATTTTGTTCCACCTGGCCAAAGAATTAATTTAAATAATACAAACAATTATTTACAACATAAATCAGTAATATTATTATTAATTTAAATAATACAAACAGTTATTTACAACATAAATCAGTATTATTATTATTAATTTAAATAATACAAACAATTATTTACAGCATAAATCAGTAATCGTTCACTATGTTTTGTCGGTATAATTATTTACAACATAAATCAGTAATCATTTACAATGTTTTATCTGTATAATTATTTACAACATAAATTAGTAATCATTTTACTATGTTTGTCTTTGTCTAATCTCAGTATACATGTGTTGTCGATCGTAATATAAAGTTGCCTATTCGGATGCATTGCCAACTCTGAACGCCCTCCATTGTGGGTAAGTATCCGGAAGTGGTGAATTTTCGTCTAGCGTCAGATAAATGAAGTGAGCACACTCGTCATCCCCCACACGGGCAATCACAAGGGGGCCAGTTCCTTGTGATAACTCTGGACCGAAAAAATGCGGAAAATACGTATGACTTTGTCGCTCGGATATAAATACAACAGGCCGGTTAATCACTGAAGCAATAACCAACCCCGTGTTTGGCATAATCATCCAGTAGTTTTGCGGTGCAAATCCATTTTCGGACCAATCTACTGATCTCCGAATTTGGTCAAAGTCATTTTGCCACCACATACTTATGTAAAAGACACTATTAGTGTTTAACTCTTGCAATAACCACATTCGAACATCGCGCCACCTATCTTCGTGTTGACCAATACCGTGGGCAACGCACCGAAACCCACAATTTCCATCACCTCGCACATTATAAATACTTATGATGTATCGACTGAAAATCTCTGGAATCTGCTCAATCAAATAGTCGCTAACTGCATCTCCAACGTATAACATGTGTCTTATACTCTGTTCAACTCTAGGACCCATGTAAGAACTATGTCTCGCAGGTTGTTTGTTCAAGTCCGGGACTTTTGTAGATCTTGAATTTGTACTTCTTCGGTGATCTACGGTTGGTACTTTATTCAAGTCTGGGACTTTTGTAGATTGGGACTTTTGTACAAATACTCCTTCTCTGATTTGGTTTTTTTTTAACAATAACAAAACCGATCCCTCGAGCTATATTTTGCACCAAATCAGTTAGTTGCTCGAGAGAAATGAACACCTGAAAATACATTACAACTTTTACAACTTTTATTTTTTTTAACAAATTACTTTATTTTTTTAACTTTTACAACTTTTTTTTACAAAAAAATAAAAATAAATAAATAAATAAATAAATAAAAATGTAAAACCGCGTATACCACTCCCAAGTATACCACTCACACCCACAGACTTACCCGTATCCCACCCCACCCCCATCCCATCCTTCTATACTCTCTGACTCACTCTCTCTCTCTCTCTCTCTCTCACTCAATCATCCCACCCAGTCTATACTCTCTCCTTTCTCTCTCTCACAAAACTGCTTTGATGGTGGTTTTCTTTGTAAATCATCATCCTGTGTTCTTGGTGGTTTCTTTGTGTTATATCTTTTTAGATCTAAAAAGTTTGATGGTGAGACAAAAACAGGTATAGAAGGATGGGATGGGGGGTGGGGTGGGATAAGGGTAAGTCTGTGGGTGGTTTACGTGGTTTACGCGGTTTTACTTTTTTTAGATCTTTTTCGATCTAAAAAAGATCTGGGAAAAACTCACGGATCTTATGTGAATTTAACTTTTATGATCTTTTAGATCTAAAAAAAGTTGATGGGAGGTTTCTGGTTGGTTTCTGGTGTAACCTTTAGATTTGTGAACTTTTTTTTTAGATATTGATGTTCTTGGTGGTTTCTGGTTGGTTTCTTGGTTTTTAAAACTGCTTATATTTTTAGATGGTGTTCTAAAACTGCTTATATTTTTAGATGGTGTTCTTGGATGGTGTTCTAAAACTGCTTATATTTTTAGATGGTGTTCTTGGATGGTGTTCTAAAACTGCTTATATTTTTAGATGGTGTCAGTGGGTGGGAGTGGTATACTCGGGAGTGGTATACGCGGTTTTACTTTTTTTTAGATCTTTTTAGATCTAAAAAAGATCCGGGAAAAACTCACGGATCTTATGTGAATGTAACTTTTATGATCTTTTAGATCTAAAAAAAGTTGATGGGTGGTTTCTGGTGTAACTTTTATGATCTTTTAGATCTGTGAACTTTTTTTTTTAGATATTGATGTTCTTGGTGGTTTCTGGTTGGTTTATTGGTTTTTAAAACAGCTTATATTTTTAGATGGTGTCCTAAAACTGCTTATATTTTTAGATGATGTTCTTGGATGGTGTTCTTTGAATATAAGCAGTTTTATAACTTCTTTGAATATAAGCAGTTTTTCATAACTGCTTATGTGCTTATGGGTGGGAAGTATAATGGGTGAAAAACTGCTAATGTGATTTGTGAATGCAAGTTTGATCACTGCTTTTTTAGATCTTTTTAGATAAGCAGTTGTGATGGTTATGTGCTGCTTATGTGCTTTGTGAATGGAAGTATAATGGGTGAAAAACTGCTTATGTGCTGCTTTTTCATAACTGCAGTTGTGATGGTTTGTTTGTTGAAACTGCTTATTATTAAAATAAGCAGTTGTGATGGCTTATTATCAAACAAGCAAGGTGTTCTGGTGTTCTTGGATGGTGATGGTTTGTTGAAACTGCTTATTATTAAAATAAGCAGTTGTGGTGGTTTGTTGAAACTGCTTATTATCAAATAAGCAGTTGTGATGGTTTGTTGAAACTGCTTATTATTAAAATAAGCAGTTGTTTTCTTAACTTGGTTTTTTAAAATGGTTTCTTAAAAAAAATCGAGATACGGCGATGATGATAAAAAAAAAAAAAAAAAAAAAAAAAAAAAAAAAAAAAAAAAAACTTGTTTTGATTGGCATGGCATAACCGAATGGACGGTAAAGTGAGTTTTTTCCACTTTGCAACCAAAATGATAAAACGATAATAATCTGAGCCTATTAAAAATCTCGATTTATCATTTTTTTATAAACGTTACACATTTTTGAAACTAATATGTGTAATAGCGTAAAATTATACATCAGTCGTGTAAAACGGTGATGTATTCATCGTTCCTTTCTGCTTGTGAATGCAAGTTTTTGTATTGTGAATGGTTTGATCACTGGTATTTTTTTTCTTTGTGAATGCTGCAATTATGAAGAATAAAAATGACTGTCTGATAAAGGAGAAAACTTGAACCCGTGAAGGAATCATGTACTCAAAAAAAAAGACACTTACTGTAAAAGTCTTAAAACTCAAACAAAAGGTATCTGACTGAACGTGGTGTATTCTGCTTAAGATAGTTGTTTTTTGATTCATCAGATAATGATTGAATGTGAGCTCTACTAAATGATGGATTTGAAAGATCACTTGTTGATGCAAGGTAGCTTGCGTTTTTTCATCATATTTTATCGACATCAACATGTGAAGCTAATCATGTTGGTATAGTCTTTGTATTACTACTAATACAGTTTGCGATAAGAAATTAGGGTGTGCCTGGTAAGCATAGGGGAAAGGGAAAGGGTAAGAGAATGCAAAGGAATGGATGATGGTGGGTAATTATTACCTTACCCTGTAAAACCCAAAAACATAGCGTAATATTAAATGACTAAAATGCCCCTAAATTTTGAACTTTAAGAAATTATGAAAATTTTATATAAGAGACATCAATTTGTACATTAACCAAATATATGTTATAATCTAGTTACCTAATGAAATTAAACTACAAATAAAAACATTATGTTATAATGACAATGTACAAAAAAATAATCTTGTGCACCTAACTAAGTCTAGTCGATCCATGTGGTGTCATAAGTCTCAAAATTTCGGCCCATGTACAAGATTGGAAGAGAAAATCACACTTTAATGTTAAGATATCATCTCCTAAAAATTTGGCATTCCCCTATTTACTCCTAATCACATTACACGGTTTCCACAAGGATTTGATAACCGAAATTCCCTAACCCTACTCTCCCTATCTCACTTATACGGTACAAAGAAATCTCACAAAACCCTAGTCTTTCAATAAAAACTTTCTGCTGCCTCTTTGCTTCTTGCTGCTGTCGATCTAAGTAAAACCAAAAAGGAGAGCTTAATTCTGTTCTTGTTTCATTCGCGTCTATAAGGTAATCTTGTCCTTGTCACAAACAATCCATTCGAAATTACATAAGCCTTAATTCGATCCATTGTTTTGTTTCTGCTGCTGTTCGAACCAGAAAAGAAGGAAGAAAAGAGGAGTTGTGGTGATTCGATCTTAGTTGTTCGTGTTATTCGTGTTCTTGTCTTCGAGGGTATTGTATCATCCCTTTTCCCTCGTTCGATTCTCGTTGTTTTTGTCAAATTATTAACGCATATGATGATGAAAGAATGTGTCACATAAAATAACAACCATAAAACCCTAAAAACTCTAATGTGAAAATCGAACCAGGTTTATTATGATTTTAAATTGTTTTGATTAGGTTTAGATCTGTTATAATTAGATATAAATATGATATACAATCATCTAAAATTGTTTTGTGTCATGAATTGAAGATTTGAATGATAAAAACTTTAAGTATATGCTTGAAACCTAAAAACTGCTAATGGTCTGGAACTATATGCGACTTTGAACGACTATATAAAAATAATGGTAATGTGTATATGGATGGTTTTTGAGTCTAGAACTAAATTCAGGAAAATAGCTTTCTGGATAAATTAATCTTGTAATTTTTAGTGGTCGGAAAGGCTACTTTTTGATTTTTGAAAAATTAAGTGTCTAACTGGATTTGTAAGTCAGGAAAAACAGTCCGAGTTTTTTATTTATCATTTTCAAACTATGTCGAATTAGAAAGTTTCCTTTGAACTGGGTACTATTTCATATGTCTAATAATTACTGGAATTTTTTTAGATTTTTATAAATTATTTTGATGGGGTTTTGAACTGCACACTTTTCGTATGTTAAATCTGAATAGAAATCTGGACGATATGGATAAAGGGATTTTTAAACTATAGTTATACGACTTAATAAAATCTTAGAAAATTATTTAAAGTACTTAAGACATCTTGGTACGTGCGTGAATTTTTGGGGATTTTATTTCAGAGTTCTTATACGATTAATAAATTCTATGAAACAGATCCAGTTCATGTGTAAAATCTGTTAAAAAGGGGTAAAAGATATTTAAAAGGTGTTAAGTGTTTATTTTCTATACTAAAGGGGTTTTAAATGGTCATTTTCCTAAAACTAAAGGATTTAACTTGTGAAAATATGTAATTTGATAATATTTATATTTTATACCCTTATCTTATCATAACGACATTATGAACCCGAAACTTATGTAAATGACATCTAGAACCTTGAGATACTGATATGGTCATCTTTAATACTTTAAGTTGATAAACGAGAATGATAATAACTAAAGTTACTAAAAATAGAAAGTTACTTAAAATGGAAAGACAACTGGAAATCCTTTTGAACTTCTGTCTTCTACTCCCTTAGGTTCGAGGAAGGAGTAAATTGATCCTTGTCATTTGTTATCCTTGTGTTCTGCAATTAAGGTACAGATATTCTACCCTTCTTGAAAGGTGCCTTCGTTCTCTTGATCTATTGTATTGACTCGTTTAGGATTTCCCTAAGCCATTGCTATGTTTCCCTACACTTTGGTTCGTTTGTTTGATTCATTTTGACCTTGATGTTCGATATGACCCCTTTTTGCTTTGAGCCTCTATAATGATCCATTTGATATTCGTTCGTTACCTTGTTATATATTAGTATTCGAATCACATTCGAAGGTTCATTTGATTTTGGTAATTGAATGTGAAAACCTTTTTAATTATGACTTGAAAATGTTTTAAGAAAAATCAGTTGTTTTAAAAGAATGATTATGAATGGTGATATGATACTATTTTTTTTTATATATGACAGTTGTTAACTTTTGTGAAAATTAGTCTTAAAGAATGTTCTTATGAAAAACCGCTTTAAAAGATTATTTTATGAAAACTATTCTGAAAGATCATTTTATTGAAAATCCGTTATTAAAGGAATGTTTTAAATGAACTTTTGACAAGAATCTCTAAAATGAACTTTTGCTAAGAACTTTAATTATGAACCTGTGAAATCCTTTTCTGGACCATTTGATATAGTCCTTAAAATCTGAACTTAACTTGATATAAAACCTAATTTGATAAGCTTTGATTTGAACCTTGACTTTTATTGCTGAACTATTTGACATGAACCTTTTTCCATGTACCCTTAAGATATAACTTTTGATTATTTGATAGTACGCCTGACCTTTGATCTACAGTTTGATATTACGAGCCAATCACTAAGCATGAGGGTTTCATGTCCATGTCATTGACGCACCTCTGACATGACTCTAGGGCAGGAGAGTGATGACCTGTTCCGTCCCTTGTTTATTATTTGCTATGGCCATTATAATTATGATTATTGATTTGTCTGCGGGGGCGTATGGGTGCATCCTAGATTTGACCTGTTATCTGTATATGTTATTTGTGTATTGTTATATTTATCTAGTGACTGATGGTGTGTGCGATACACGTCTTTCACATATCTGGGAGCTAGCTACTCTATTTGGTTACATTTGAGATGATGTGATTTGGTTTGTTTCTGGGCTCGTGGTGGATTGCTGATCCTTTTATTTCTTTTTATTTCCTTTCTTTTCATTCCATCCTTATCATATTCTTTGCTTATGACTTATATATCCCAATGCACTAAACTATACATGTTCATTTTCTTTTGCTTTCGTTTTCGTTCTATATATCTGTTCACTGGGCTTTTCAAGCTCAGCCGCGTTTTCTTTTCCCGTGGCAGGTTTTAGTTGGAAGCTGGGTATGAGTGAAGAGACTTTTGGACTTAGAAGACCTTGATAGTTATTCTGAAGTAGAGACTAATAGAAGGATTTGCATTGAAGACTTAGTATTTAGTTTTGTTTCCTTGTTAGCCTTGTATTTCAGTATTTCATTTGTAACCTTTGAGAACTCTTGTATTACTAATGAATGTATGCTTTGTTTGATCTGATATGAAACCATTAATGTGATACATCTAATTTGTCTCTTTCTGCGGGAATTTGAACCCACTTCGTTTTGGTTCGAGTCATGAGAAATAAAGTTATTCAGTTCGTAAAGATTCTTCGGAGGAATCACCCATAGTGTGAGGCTACCTGGGAAACCGAAGAATCGATACGAGCTAGTTATCCGCATTTCGTATTTTGATCCGGTACGTCTTTGTTCGTTTTCCGTTCTATTCTATTTCCGCCTCTTTGCAAATTTCGAGGACGAAATTTTTTCTTTTAGAGGGGAAGAAGTTGTAAAACCCAAAAACTTAGCGTAATATTAAATGACTAAAATGCCCCTAAATTTTAAACTTTAAGAAATTATGAAAATTTTATATAAGAGACATCAATTTGTACATTAACCAAATATATGTTATAATATAGTTACCTAATGAAATTAAACTACAAATAAAAACATTATGTTATAATGACAATGTACAAAAAAATAATCTTGTGCACCTACGAGCTTGGGAAGTTCTCAAAGGCCAAGCCAAACGGTTGGAACAAAAGTGTGTCGAAGCGCAGCAAACCTCCCATTCCGATAAGCGAAGAAAGTCCTCGGAATCGGGTCACTATGAGTCGGGTAGTAACGATTTTGATACCGTTTTGCCGAATCTAAATGAAGACCCAGCGCCACCCCTAGATAACCGTGCACGAAAAGGAAAATCAAAGGTTGCTAGTGAAGCCTCGTCGAAGGTTAGTGTTGTCGAGTTTGTCAAAGACTACACGTTGACGAAAAAAGATTTGTTACAGGATAACGCAAAGAAACAACAAGTAATCTTGGACGCCACTATCGAAGAGCAGCAACAAAGGGCAAAATATATGGCGGAAAAGACCTTATATCAAGATCACAAGTTCTACAACAAATCGCACGACCACATCACCGATCTAGGAATGCTAAAGTGGACGCTTGATAAGAAGCGTGAGATAGCGGCGAAATATAACTGGCCTTGGGCTTGTGGCGATTTGTAGTTTTTTATTTGTATGATTTGTACTTTTTTATTTTTAGGAATTGTAGTTTTTTATTTTTAGGAATTGTAATTTTTAATTTTTAGGATTTGTACTTTTTAATTTTTAGGAATTGTATTTTTATTTTTAATGAAGTGTTTGTTTTAATGAAGTGTTTGTTTTTTTTTATAATTATAATTGTTTGGTATTGGAAGGGTTAATGTTGCAAATTTATAATTTTGGAGGACAAATTATGAATATTTAAAAAAAGATTTGGGAGGGTTGAAAGTGATGGGCGCCAGTAAAAAGGTTGGATTGAGGGTTGGAGGGTTGAAATGAGGTGAAGGGAGATGATTGATTAAAATTTGAGAGGGTTGGAGGGTATAAAATTATGACTCCCTCCCCCTAATAGATTTTTAATGACTTTATTTTGAAGGTTCTTATGTAAGAAGGTTCTAAATAATGGTCTTTGGAATTTCAACTTCTAGAAGGATGTCAAAATCTAAATCTTCCTTGGACCTAACACTAGAATGTTGACGTACGTTAGTCCCAAGTGTTTTACACCCTCTTTTAACGACTTTAAATCATATGTGTCAAAATCAATATCTTTTTATTTTTTATTTTTTATTTATTTATTATTTTTTTTAAAGCAATATCTTTATTATCTTAAAGATTCATATTTGATTGATAACTATAATTATTTAGAGGGCACAGAATAAGAGTATTAAAAGAAAATTAGTAAAGTGTTATTTTTTATTTATGATCAAGGGGCTTTAAGATGTGTGCCTAATTTTATCGAGAGAACCATCGGGGTGTTGTCCTAGTGGTACCACTCTATATAGCAAATGTTTGTTTATCGGTCAAAGGAGGTTTTGTGAAAATATATCATGGGTTCAACACAAAATTTTGACTACAAGTCACTGAAATAGATGTCTATTGCTTGAGATTAAGTCTTTGAGGAATGGTCGATCGACACCTGAAAAAGATGCATGGGTGACAGTTTCTTTACAAAAAAATAATTGATATACCTAAAGATGTGTCTAGTTTGTGCTAAATATCAATTATAACATTATGTCCGTTGCATTTAATGGATCCATCATTCAAAAATTAATAACACGCTGACACACAAATTTAAGCACAAAATTTAAAATGTCTTTATGTCTTATGGTTAACAAAAATATGATATCAAGGTTATTTGTCTTTATTAATTGCATTACCGATCTTTTTAACTAATAATCAAGTCACTTTTAGTATCTAATACATATATAGTTGGTGCGGTTTATATAACTTCTTCTGAAAAAGTAAGTAAACACCAAATCAGAAAGATGAAATTTGTAATGTATGCATATTGATAGATCTTAAATAATCATTTTAACAATAACATAAGATACAACTAGATGATTAATTAAGCTTAGAATAATTGAAAGCCGGCTAACTTTACAACTATATAATGAGTGTGACTAGTCATCTTTGGCTAGGCTTCTAGATGAAATGCAAGGTGACAATTCCATTAAACTTAATTAGAAGTGGATTTTTATGTGTCCAAGTAAAATGTAACAAAAAGATAAATACATGCTAACACTCAAATTTATTGTCAGTTAAATTTTTTTACTTTTTAAGTCATCAATGGCACATCCAACTAAGCTACATTTTTGAAGAAAAATAACTCAAAATATGATGTACGTGCAATTTAAAACGTGCCTAAGCACATGTTAGACAACAATTAACACTAGCTAGGGCCAGTATTAAAAGATAAGAAATAATATAAAAATCCATGAAAAACAGGAATGTAGTCAAAAAGGGTCGGAAGACCATTAACCATGCATCTTATATAAATCGTGCTAAATTGCACACTCTTTTTTCAACTCTTTTTTTTGTGCTACTACTACAACCACAATTATTCCTCATAGCCGATCACCAGAAAACATAACAAGAAATGAATACGTATTCATATTTGGTCAGATCATCCTCTCAATATCGTAGACGACTAGGGAAGAAGCCTACTTGCTCGCGACGTTGCTTGACTATGGCGAAACAACAGAAGACTAGATTTTATATACTAAGATGTTGTATATCGATGCTTATGTGTTGGAATGATAAGTATGATTAATGTTTTGAGGTTTTGTTTTTAGATTTTTTGGATAGTTATAGCAAGATATCGATGTTTGTAAGAGAATGAGGTTTTTGTTAGAAGATATGTAAGAAACAGTCATTTTCTTTATTGTACATATATGATATGAAGAAAGTTTTATGAATGATAATTTCTGTGAACATATGATGCTCTTGTGAGCAATAAATAGCTTTTCATTTTTACAGAGTACTTATGATATTTTAGATCATTTCTATTGATTCTCATGAATCCGAGTGACAGTCTCGAACAAGAACACACATGTATACTTTTTTCTTTTCTTTTCTTTTTCTTTTTTTTTTATTTTTATTTATTATTATTTTTTTTAATATAGAAATCATCGATCGATCATAAACGAACATTCATGTTTTTGAAAGTTTAGACTCATATTATTCTCCTTTTTTTAATGATTGATATTGATGGGTTGAATATATTGGTGCATTTCTAAATTCTAACCACTTGTCATCAGACCAATAACATAATATTAATATCAACTTATCTAACAAACATGACTTTAGTATATAAGATATCAAGTTTTTCTTTCTTTTACCAATGTGGGATCAAAAACAACTTTCTACCAAAAAGATGCATCAACATGTGTAGACTATTCACTTATTTTATTTTTAAAGAGGGCTCTTTATTTACTCTTCTCAAACTCAACTTTAACTACCTTTTTGTCATGAAACTATATAATTATTATTTCATGTGATAATTTTTAACTAAAAAACGCCTTTATGGCAAACTAGCATTGAACCTCTAGGTTCTATTATTACTTTTCTTTTTCCCAATTTTAAGAGTAAATTGCATTTTTGGTCCCTGTGGTTTGGCCAAATTGCAGATTTGGTCCCCAACTTTTTGAAAGTGCACCAATGGTCCCCATTTTCAAGTTTTCGTTGCATTTTTGGTCCCTGGCCTCAGTCAAAAGACAGAAATACCCCTGTCCTTTTCTTTTAATATATTCCTTTTCAGTTTTTAACACAAATGGTCCTTGTGTTGCGCAAGGCTTTACAAATTTAGTCCTTTTTTTTAACAAATGGTCCTTCTTACACAAAATCGTCCTTGTGTTGCGCAAGACTTACACAAATGGTCCTTGAGTCCGTTTTTCTTCCGTTTTCGTCCGTTTTTCTTACGTTTTTTCCGTTTTGGTCCGTTTTTATCCGTTTTTCTTTACGTTTTTGTCCGTTTTTCTTACGTTTTTTACGTTTTTCGTCCGTTATTCTTACGTTTTTTCCGTTTTCATACGTTTTTTGTCCGTTTTTCTTACGCTTTTTCGTTTTTGTCCGTTTTTCTTACGTTTTTTCCTGTTTTTCATTACGTTTTTTCTTTTTTTATCCGTTTTTATCTTTTTTTCGTTTTTTCGTTTTTTCGTTTCCGTTTTTCTTACGTTTTTTCCGTTCTTTTACGTCTTTTGTCACGTTTTTTTACGTTTTTTCCGTTTTTCTTACGTTTTTCGTTTTTCGTTTCGTTATTCTTACGTTTTTTTTTCCGTTTTTTATCGTTTTTGTTCATTTTCTTTACGTTTTTGTACCTTTTTTTCCATTTTCTTTTTTTTGTCCGAATTTTTTATATAGTCCAAATTTTTTGTCCGATTTTTTTTGACCAATTTTTTTTAAAAAAATAAATAAAATTAAAAAATTAAAAAAAATCAAAATTTTTGTCCGATTTTTTTTTTCTTTTTTGTCCGAAATTTTTTTTTCTTCTTTTGGACTATATAAAAAATTCGGACAAAAAAAAGAAAATGGAAAAAAAGGAACAAAAACGTAAAGAAAATGAACAAAAACGATAAAAAACGGAAAAAAAACGTAAGAAAAAACGGATAAAAAACGTAAGAAAAACGGACAAAAACGTATGAAAAAACGAAAAAGCGTAAGAATAACGGGCAAAAAACGTAAAAACCGTAAGAAAAACGGACAAAAACGGAAAAAAACGTAAGAAAAACGGACAAAAACGTATGAAAACGGAAAAAACGTAAGAATAACGGACGAAAACGTAAAAAACGTAAGAAAAACGGACAAAAAGGATAAAAACGTAAGAAAAACGGACAAAAACGTATGAAAACGGAAAAAACGTAAGAATAACGGGCAAAAACGTAAAAACCGTAAGAAAAACGGACAAAAACGGATAAAAACGGAAAAAACGTAAGAAAAACGGACAAAAACGTATGAAAACGGAAAAAACGTAAGAATAACGGACGAAAACGTAAAAAACGTAAGAAAAACGGACAAAAACGGATAAAAACGTAAGAAAAAACGGACAAAAACGTATGAAAACGGAAAAAACGTAAGAATAACGGATAAAAACAGACAAAAACGGAAAAAGCGTAAGAAAAACGGACAAAAACGTAAGAAAAACGGACAAAAACGGATAAAAACGGACCAAAACGGAAAAAACGTAAGAAAAACGGACGAAAACGGAAGAAAAACGGACTCAATGACCATTTGTGTAAGTCTTGCGCAACACAAGGACGATTTTGTGTAAGAAGGACCATTTGTGAAAAAAAAGGACTAAATTTGTAAAGCCTTGCGCAACACAAGGACCATTTGTGTTAAAAACTGAAAAGGAATATATTAAAAGAAAAGGACAGGGGTATTTCTGTCTTTTGACTGAGGCCAGGGACCAAAAATGCAACGAAAACTTGAAAATGGGGACCATTGGTGCACTTTCAAAAAGTTGGGGACCAAATCTGCAATTTGGCCAAACCACAGGGACCAAAAATGCAATTTACTTTTCTTTTTCCCAATTTTAATTTGCACAAATATGTTGATTAACTCAAATGGACAACATTCATATACTTATTGGTATTTGTTAGCATTTAATTTATTAAATGTGAAAGTGATGGTCATTTGCAAATGGAACTTAAGTGTCATATGTAACTTTTAGTCTAGTTAGTGGGCTATATGTATTAGTTATATTTGTATTGTATATGTATAAGTGTGATACAAGTATAACCCACTCCAAATCCCAAGTAAAAACCCACCAATTCCTTTGGTGTTGGCTAGGTCAACATATATAATCACACACTCTCACCACATTAGTTCTAAGTCCTCATAGCAAAAGATGAGAGTGTGTGTAAGTGTGTACATTTCTAGTTTGTGTATTATCTCTTTCAAAGCTAATATACATTCGGTTTCAATCCAAACCATACGATCCACTTTACATTATTTCTCATCTTTATATTGTTCTTGAGTGTCTCATTGTGTCGTGTGTTTGTGTGATAAAGAAAGGGAGTTCGATCCTAACAAGTGGTATCAACGAGCAAGGCTTCAAGGTAGGAGGTATTTTGTGTTTGATCATCAAGACTAAAACACCCAATGTTATTTTTCTTTAAGTAGAAAAGTTACATTTTGTGTTTTTTTTTCTTCGATTCATATGCAAAATCAAGATCAAAAGGTTGTGTTTGTTTGTGGTATATCGACTTGGTTTATTTTCTAGTGAGTATCTTTCACTCGAATTTAGTGTTCAAGTGTTGGATTCTTGTTTGTTTTAATATCTTAGATTGACACAAATCCAAGAAGGATTATACGATTTGTTTTTTTGGCAATATTTGATATTTTATTATGTATAATCATTGTTCTTGAATTATTGATTGGAGTTGGTAAGCTGGTGAAAGTTGGTATGTCATACAAGCATGGGCAAGTCAGTGGGTAAGTTAGCATAAGTCCAAGGAGTTGGTAGAAGTGGTTGAGCAGTCAAATATCGCAATCTAGTGGAATCTGCCAACTATCGCAATTCGTCATAAGTTATCAAAGATTGCGATAAGTATCGGAATTGAGAACTAACTGCTTTATCGCAATTCAAGACTGGAAGCTATCGCAATTCAGAAACAGGATCTTATCGCAATTCATGAATTCTATCGCAATTCAGGTCTGAGAACGTTATCGCAAACCAAACCAGCTCAGTTTTATCCAAGATCTTTTCCCAATTCAGATATCGGACAACAAAGGCAATTCAAATATTGGACATCGCTAGTTTTTAGATTTGGCAGATTTAGTCCTTCTCTTTTCCAACAGCTTTTGGAAAGTTTCAGATTTGACAGTTTTGGCCCTCGCACTTGTTTTAAACGATTTCAAAGTTAAATAACCTTTAAGGATTTGATTCGAACGTAAATTCGTCAACTCAAAAGTGAACTCAGTATTTTCGCGCTTGTATAAATGTGTAAAATACTTCGACAAACGGATATCTACCCTCTTGTATAAAAGTGTTAGATTTTTATATAAATTACCAATTTATATAAATTAGATATATTTATATCTAAATTGATATTTTGCCATAATTTGTATAAATTTTGGTCAAATTGAAATTTCTATAGAAATTGTCATTTTTATCTAAATTGTGATTTACATAACTTTTGTCGAATTTGTGAACTTTTGACTTTGCCTTAATTATACTCTAATCAAATTTAGTAACTTCATTTAATTTGTTTTGTTTACCTAACATACAACTTCAACAATCATTAACAACAAACCAAGGCTTCACAACAACAACCAAGTGTAACCTTCCACAATAACATCTCCTATTTTGTTGAAACGATCCTCAATCCACTTTATCATACAAAATTTCAAAGATGACTACTCAACAAGACATTCATGCCGCCGGTGCAGAAAACCGACCTCCAATGTTAGAAAAAGGTGGTTATCTTCCATGGACGAGTCGTATGCTTCGTTATATGAGAACCAAGCCTCAAGGTCAAGGTAGACTCTTGATTAAATCCATTGAGAAAGGTCCATTCAAGCCTCGTAAGATTGAAGTAACAGTTGGAAATCCATATGCAACACCTCCCGTTGAAGCAACATACCGAATCCAAGAGGAATCGAATTATACGCCAGAAGACTGGAAGCAAATCGAAGCAGATGACTTGGCAATGCACTTAATCCAACTCGGTTTACCACAACAAATATTTTGTGCTGTAGATAGTTGTGAAACTGCCTATGATATGTGGGAACGAGTTAGACGGCTTTGTCATGGCACTGAAATTGGTAAACAAGACATAGAAAACAAGCTTCTAACTGAATGGGAGAAGTTCACATCCACTCCAACTGAACAGATTGAATCGTACTACACACGGTTTTGTACTCTAATGAATGAGTTGATCAGAAACAAGTTGGCACCGACCCAAATTGTTCAAAACATCAAGTTCATCAACAACCTTCCAGAGGAATGGGGACGATATGTCACTATTGTCAATCAAACAAAGAACCTTCACGAGGTGAACTATGATCAGCTCTATGACTTTCTAAAGCAAAACCAGGCAGAGGCAAATGAAGTCAGAAAAGAGAAATTAGCAAAACAACATGATCCTCTTGCACTCATTGTCCAAACACCTACACCTGCAACAGTAAATACACAACCATCTTCATCTTCATCCCAACACTTCATGCAACAACAATACAATCCTCAAACACCGTTATACCCACAACAACAACAACAAGTAATCCCACAACAACAATACCCGCAACACCCAGATCAAGATGATCAGGATGAGTCAACTGCTGCTTTGACTCAAGCTTTTGCTTACCTAACAAAAGCATTCCAAGGTCGCTACTCCACACCCACCAACATCAATCAACGAATCTCATCAAACACTCGCAACAAGCAAATTGCACAGCCGAGTTTCAACATGGGACAACAAGGACAGATGGTCGGGGGATATGGGAATAAACAGGGATATGCTCCTCGATATCAGTTGGGTAATCAGAATGCAGGGCAGTATGTTGGTAATCAGATGGGTCAGTATGCAGGGAATCAGATGGGTACAGCTGTTGGTAATCAAAGGGGTCAGAATGTTGGGAATCAGTTTGGGAATGCTGCTGCTCAGGGAGCTGGGAATATGAATCAGGGTAATGTGATGAAGTGCTTCAACTGTCAGGGTGTTGGTCACATGGCTAGGAACTGTCCTGACAAGCCGAAAAAGAGGGATCCAGCGTACTTGCAGAAAGCATTATTGTTGGCACAGAAGGAAACGACTGGGTTACAGTTGAGTGCTGAAGAGAATGACTTCATGGCTCTTATGGATGATGCAGAAGATCTTGAGGATATCGATGCAAACTGCATTTTCATGGCAAATCTCCAGGAGGCTAAGTATGACACGGATTCGGAAGCACCTCCTGCTTTTGACACCAATGCGGTTTCTGAGGTACAACCATATGCTACATGTCACAATAATGAAATGTTTGATATGTCACCTCAAAATGAACAGCATCCTGCGACTCCTATTCTCACTTACGATACATATATGGACGAACCAAGCTGTAGCAATACTAATTTGGTAACTCCAGATATGGATCCTAATGGAGACTTCGAGTCACAGCATACTGAGAATGATGAGGAAACACGTGCTTTATTTGAATCATTATTGCAAAATTGTAGTATTGAAATAGAAAAGGTCAAAAAGATCAATCGCGATGTTAAGGCCGCGAATGCAAAATTGACCACTGAGCTTGAGAGTTATAAGGATAATGCAAGAGCTTTTGATTTTAATAACAAACGACAGTCAGAACTTGAGGTTAGTTTAAGAAATTCTGAGTTGAGAGAAAAACATTTGCAAATCAAATTTGACACCTTAGATGTTAATTTGAATGTGCAAATCAAATCTCTAAACAAGAAAATTTCTGAATTAACCAACCAGCTTTCAAAACAAAAATCAACTTGTTCTAATCTTGAAAAAGAAAAGAAAGAGTTGAATGAAAGGTTTTCAAAACGAGAAAAGGATCTTCTTAAAGAGATCACTGACAAAAAGGAAACCATTGCAAAGTTGGAAGATTTGCTTGTAAAAATGGGTCATTCTACACAAACAATTAATTTGTTAATTAACGATCCAAACCCGATTTTACATACGATAAAGAAAATGGCTATCGGTTGTGACAACCCTTATTATCTCAAGAAAGCTCAGAAAGAACAGAATGTGTTATATAATGGTAGTGTGCTAAATGCTTCACATGATCCTCCCAAGGTTCATGATTCGTATGAAACGATTGAGCTTTCCAAAGAGAGTAGAATTAAAATGAAACAAATGAACCGAGAATTTCAACCAATTGATTATAACAAGCTTAATACAGATTCTGGAGTTCATCTTGTTCAAAAAGAGTCACCAATGTTTTTCAAAAGACCAGTGGCTGTCGCAAAACGAATAGTCGTCTCAAAACATCTGTCTAACATCGAACAAATGGCATCTAAAAACACTTGTGACACAAGTGCAGCTAGACTATATTTGGTTGATCTTAAACAGAGAATTGAAACACTTCAACGTATTGTGGCATCCAAAACAAACAGTCAACAGCTAGACTGGTTTCCAAGTGTTAATACTGAACTGAAAAAGATTTTTGAAAACGAAATTAATCCTCATATTGCAGCAATCTATGCGGTTGTTCAAAATGTGGAACATAATCTTTTGAAAGAATCAGCAGAATTCGTTAAGGACCACAAATCCTTAGTGAAGGAGGCTAATGAATACTTGGAACGCATAAAGGTTTTGGAACAACATAATGACATACTCTCTGAAATAGCTCTATCGACCGAAATTATGTCTATTATTTACCAAACATATTCTGTTGAGGATGATGAAAGGCTTCGGGCTGAGACTTCTGAAATTGTTATAAAATATGAAAAGGCACTTGCCAAGATCGAAAAACAAAATGTCACATATTTTAAACAACTGGATCAGAAAAAGGAAGAATGCAAGTATGACAAGCTGTCGTATGAGCGTTCCTACCACAACATGCAAAAACAAATTGATCTTTTGAAATCTCAGCTTGATAGTCAAAAAGGGCAGGGTGAGGAAACTAAGGTATAACACCATCAACCCCTTGCCTAATGAGAAACATAAAGGGAAAGTTGTTGTCGAAACATCAAATGTAATAGCGCCTGGCCTTTATAGGATTAGTCCCACTAATGCATCTGCCTCTACATCTAAAACATATAGGGCGATAGATAAAAGTAAAAAGGATAATCCAAACGAGTCTAGGAATGCTACAACATCTCAGGACAACACCATAAATTCTAATGAGTGTGCCTTACCTTCTACAGGATTAGAAAGCAACTCTAGGAGCAGAAGACAGTCTAAGAGCATTAACAAGAAAACTAGTGCCTCGCCTGTTTCTGAGAATGCATGCAACGAAGTAGAAGAACACCCTAGGAATTTAAAGCTTTCAAATAAGAAACATATGTTATCCGGATGTAATATTAAGACTAGTGTTTTGAATGCATGTAATGACTCTGTTTGTTTAATGCACCAGAAATCTTTGTCTGTAAATGATTGTGATGATATTGTTTCTAATGCTGTGAATGTGAATGATATACCTGAACAGAAAAATGTTCCTTCAGTAACTAGGGCTAAGTCTAGATATATTCGAAGACTTGTTGCAAAAGCTAGGAAAACCACTAGTAGCCTATTGTCTAAGGATCACCTTAAGTTTTGTGCATGGAGATCAACGGGTAGAAGGTTCACACTTAAGAATGGCACATTAGAAATAGTTCCCAATGCAACAACGGAAACCATCTCTAAGTGTAATTCACCTGTTACATCTAACCCCCTGGAACCAAATGTTAAACGGTTTCCATATACAAAATCATCTGTTCTTCGCAAGTCATTGAAATCTTTCTTTGGATCGTCGACTCGGGTTGCTCCAAGCACATGACCGGGAATCTGAAGCTGCTGATCAACTTTGTATGGTAGTTCATGGGGACTGTACGGTTTGGGAATGATCATGTTGCAGCTATTCTGGGTTATGGAGATCTTCGGTATGGAAATTACTTGATCACTCGGGTTTACTATGTCGAAGGGTTGGGACACAATCTGTTCTCAGTCGGGCAGTTTTGTGATGCTGATTTAGAGGTTGCATTTAGGAGAAACACTTGCTATGTTCGGAATTTGGTTGGAAATGATCTCTTAATTGGGAATCGTGGCACCAATCTCTATGCTATTGACATAAACCAAATGGCCTCTTCATCACCAATTTGTCTCATGACCAGGGCAGGCGAAACAAAATCCTGGTTGTGGCATAGACGTTTGTCCCATCTTAACTTTGACACCATCAACAAGCTTGCCAAAGACAACATCGTCACCGGTCTCCCAAAATTCAAATACACCAAAGATTCAATAAAACCCCACTGCTTGTTTTACTCAAAACCGATCCCTAATCCATCCAAGATTCAATAAAACCCCATATGAACTAGTCAACAACAGAAAACCCGATATCTCTTACCTACATGTATTTGGTGCTTTGTGTTATCCAACAAATGACAGAGAAGATCTGGGGAAGTTGAAAGCTAAGGGCGATATTGGAATCTTCATTGGTTATTCGGAAAACTCGAGGGCATTCAGGGTGTATAACAGGAGAACGAAAAAGATCATGGAGACGATGAATGTGAAGTTTGATGAAATTTCACAAATGGCTTCTGAGAGACTCGCTCTAGAACCCGCGCTTAACCCGATGACTTCCGGACATATCAGTTCGGGACTCGCACCTCAAGGAGCTCAATCAATTCATAACGAACAACCCACAAATCAGGAACTGGATAATTTCTTCGAGTTTATGTATGATGAATACTATGGTGGCGCTTCGACAAATGCATCTAACCAACGTTCCGCTGCACCCGCTCAAAATCAACAACCACTACCACCACCAAATCAAGATGCATCCACAACATTCGAAGCTGACGCACCATCTCCCTCCACGTCATCAACATTTACTCCACCATCTCCAGTAATTGAAATTGTTCTACCAAGAATTGATGAGCAAGAACAAAATAATGCGGTGTTAGACGAAGAACCATTCGAAAACCCGTTTGGAACGGAATCTGCTGAATTATCTTCCAGATTACATGAACCATCTAACACGCATTCGTTCAGTCCAAGGTACCCTTCAACATTACAGTGGACAAAAGACCATCCGATAGAACAGGTTATTGGTGAACCCTCAAGGCCAATTCAGACGAGAAAACAACTAAACACCGATTGCGACATGTGCATCTATGTCTGCTCAGTCAGTCTCATAGAACCTAAGAACATTCGGGAAGCAATGGCAGATAATGCCTGGATTGAAGCGATGCAGGAAGAACTTCTTCAATTTCAAATCCATGACACCTGGGATTTAGTTCCAAGACCAATTGACAAACTCGTCATTGATCTTAAGTGGTTATGGAAAAACAAAAAGGATGAAGAAATGACTGTAATTCGCAACAAAGCTCGTCTGGTGGCAAAGGGATACAGACAGGAAGAGGGGATAGATTTTGAAGAGTCATTCGCGCCAGTAGCAAGGCTTGAGGCAGTCAGGATTTTCTTAGCTTATGCAGCTCACAAGAACATCACAGTTTATCAGATGGACATCAAGACCGCTTTCTTGAATGGAACTCTGAAAGAAGAAGTGTACGTGAGTCAGCCAGACGGTTTCGTTGACAAAGATCATCCGGAATACGTCTACAAGCTAAAGAAAGCTATCTATGGTTTGAAACAAGCCCCACGGGCGTGGTATGACGAGTTATCATCTTTCTTGCTGTCAAATAATTTCACCAAAGGAACAATTGATCCGACCTTGTTTACAAGAAAATACAAAAATGATATTTTGATTGTTCAGATTTATGTGGACGACATAATATTTGAGTCCACTAATCCGCAACATTCAAAACATTTTGAAAATCTCATGAAAAGTAAATTTGAAATGTCCATAATGGGTGAATTAAATTTTTTTTTAGGCTTACAAATTCATCAATCCCCACGTGGTATTTTTCTTAATCAAGCTAAATATACAATTGAGATTTTGAAAAAAACATGGAATGGAAAATTGTGACTCTGTTGGTACACCAATGGTCACTTCACCCAAAATAGGCGCTGATTTATATGGGAAACCCATGGATCCGAAGAAATATCGGAGCATGATTGGGTCTCTCATGTACTTAACTGCTAGCCGACCAGATATACATTTTGCTGTTTGTTTACTTGCACGGTTTCAGGCAAGGCCTACCGAACTTCACCTCCAAGAGGTTAAAAGGATCTTTCGGTACCTACGAAGAACCATTAACATGGGACTTTGGTATCCGAAGGATTCGGAGTTTACACTGATAGCATTTTCAGATGCAGATCACGCCGGTTGCCATGTTACAACAAAGAGTACATCAGGCGGAGCACAATTTTTGGGAGAAAAGCTAGTAGGCTGGTCATCCAGGAAACAAGACCGCACTGCTTTATCAACAGCAGAAGCCGAGTATGTGTCTCTATCTGCGTGTTGTGCCCAAGTTCTATGGATGAGGACACAACTAACAGATTATGGTTTCTCTTTCGACTGCATACCTTTGTATTGTGACTCGAAAAGTGCCATAGCCATCTCGTGCAATCCAGTGCAACACTCGAAGACCAAGCATATTAGAGTCCGCTACCACTTCATAAAGGAACACGTCGAAGAGGGTACTGTTGAATTGTTTTTCGTGAAGACTGAATATCAACTCGCCGATCTATTTACTAAAGCCCTCCCAAAAGAGCGGTTTGAAAACATAGTTCGTCGAATTGGAATGCGAAGCCTAACTCCCGAAGAGTTAGAAAGTCTTCTCGAATCTTTGTGAATTATCTCATGAAGCTTCGCATGTAAATATTTTTCAAAAAACAAAATATAAAAATAGAAAATTTCAAAAAGACATAAAAAATATAAAACAAAAACCAAAAATATTTTTCTCACGACATGTCTCTCGTATAATCGATATTCTGTACGTATCTAGAAATGTCATTCAACAATGATACGGGCATGTACAGATGCTTGAGCGGGAGTTCATTTAAATTTTTTCCAAAACATGTCGTTTCTTAAAATTTTCTTCACTAAGGCTTTCGTATATATCAGTACGAAACCCGTGCTTTATCGTGAAATCTTTTATTGTAGCTCGGGTACTCCAACTCGAAAAGATTTCATATAAAGGCTACATTGATGACTTCTGATTATTTCCGATCAGGACTCGTAATGTTAATGGCAAAAAGCAAAAACCATGATCACTTAATCAAGATTATTTCAAAAAGATTTTTCAAAGTCTTTCTATAAATTGTGTGCTCACAAAAACCCCGATTCGCCCCCGGTTAAATCCTTAAATGCTTTTAAACTCAAATGTTTAAACATACGCCTTGTTTAAGGGGGAGTACAAAAAGAAAAATGTTCCGCTTTCATGCTAAAATCAGTCCGTCTCTCCAAAATGTTTCATTTTAATCAACTGTTTTCAAAAATACCACTACATGCTATTTTTGAGGGGGAGATTAAGTGGTAATTAGGTATAAGGGGGAGAGGACGTAATTAAAATGTGCTAGGATCCTGGACACACGATTAAGGTGGTTAAACCTTGTAACTTTGTGTGTATGATATGTTGTGTTAAAATGATTAAGTGCGCGGAATTCACTCAACCAAACTTAGAAGGTTGTGTATGTTATGGAAATGGAATTGTTATGTTTGTTAGTTAGCAATGAACACATAAAGATTATCACCAAACGATTCAATATTATTAAAGATAATAATACGAGTGATCTTGAAATATCACTAGGGTTACAACCTTGAATCTTATGTTTTTCTAACTTGTGATGTTTTTGTGTTTGTTCTTATCTAACAGTTGATATGTTCTTACAATAACATATGCATGAACTAACTTCCTATGTTCTGTTTGTTCTAATATCACAACTAAGATCTCTTTTATAGTCAAAAGATCTTTACATATTGCTTAAAGTCTTGGCCGGCTTACTTTGTTAACTTATCCTTATTGAGTGTCAGTACATCAGATACAACATGTATCTATGTATACAACTTGTTAACTAAGCACATGGAGTAAGATATTATCTACCGTATATTGTTGACCAAAATACAATAAATATCTTTTCGATCTTATCCTTTCATCAGCAGAGTGTTCACTATCAGCAGGAACAAGTTATCGCTATCAGCAGAATCCATCAGCAGAATGTTAAGCCTATCAGCAGAGTCATTTATCACTATCAGCAGGAACAACATTATCAGCAGAAACCATTTTGCACTAGCAGCAGAATTACACTTAGAGTATTTCTTGGATTAGAACCCGATATTAGACATCTTGAATATTTAATTCCCAACAATCCTCCCCTAAACATGTGAATCCTTTCAAACATGTTTCTGAATTAAATCTTGGATTGAAGATCTTTCAAACACTTATGTTCTTCAAGATTGAATATCTTCTCAGTAATTCATCTACTTTGCTCTTCTTTGACTTTAGCAATATCAAAACATATTGAACCAATCTTGGACTAAAAGATGGTGCAATTTCCTTGGATGGAGGAATTATAAGAGACAATGATGTTGTGTATCTTGGATGCTTGTTTCAACAAGTGAAATCATCTAACTAGCATGTCTTTGAAGTGAAATTGAAACCTTTCTTCGTTTGATCTAGATAGAACTTTTTCCTTTGGAATGTTCTTGTCATTTTCAACCTCCTCATCTTGTATGCTCTTGTCTTTTCCTTCCTTTTATTGGATTATCTTCCTTTTCTGGGCCATTATTTCCTCCCCTGAGATTGTTACCTCCCCTGAAGCAAATAACTTTTGTTTCCTCCCCTTGTTTGGAAGATCTCACTATGTACCAAAATATCTTTCCTTATCATCTGATCCAGCATTTAGAACTTGTTGTCAGACAATGTTGTACATGAAGCCATCAATTCCTTAAGAGTTTAAGTTACTGCCCTCATCACTTCTAGGTGTGTTAACTCCTATGAGAGGTGAATCAGTGGACATTTCGATTCATGATCCATCAATGGATGGTTTTTGTGAATCCTTGAAAATCCTTTTAAGAAACCTTTTTGACTTAGTAGTATGTTCATGATTTTAGAATTGAAAAATCATACTACTTTCAACCATTTTGAAGGAATCAAGTGTATAATAGACACTTAATCAGCATTTCGGTTTAAAGCAACCTCTGGTTGTGTGAGAACCAATATTTTTCAGTTATAAATAACTGCCTGTGTGCAGATAAACTCATTCAAAGAGCTTTCCTGACAGGGTTTCCTGCTCATAGTAATTGTTACCTCTAACACAAGTGTTAGATTCACTTTTACTAGCTGTTCTTTCTATCAGATGTCCTCAGACTTGCACATTATACTTAAAAGTATAAAATGATAGAAAGTGAGTTGCATCAGTTACTATCTGATCAACTAAGTCATCAATTCAATGTGAAATATCATAACTAGATTTCAAGAAAGAAGTTTTAAGGAGCTTTAAAGTCCCAAACTCAGTCCATCATAAACCTATTATGGTCAGCAGCTAATATCTCAATTCTGCTGTTTCCATTTCACTTGAAAACATCCTTTGTGTTTACATATTCATACCTGAAATTGTTAGTCTAAAACCAAAAGAACAAAATACAAAGTACTTGTCTTGCATTAGTATAATCATAAGACCAACTATATGAATAACACAATTTAAAATTTGTACTAGCAGCACCTTGTGTGCTTAGCAGTACCTTATGATACATTAGCAGTACCTTATAAATCCAGCAGTACCAACACATTATTTGAAAAATTCAAAGATTAAGCATTCCAATACTTGCTACCAAGTACTGAAATCTTGAAACATCAAAAGCTTTTGTTAGCAGATCTGCAAAATTATGTTCTGAAGCAATTTTAAGAACTTGAATTAATCTTTTCTCATTGCAGTCTCTTATAAAGTGATGTCTAATTTCAATGTGTTTTGTTTTAGAATGTTGCACTGGATTTTTAATAATACAAATTGTACTACTATTATCAATATGAATAACAGTGTTTAAGAAATTGTACCCATAATCAAGGAGTTGGTTTTGAAGCCATAGAACTTGACTAGAGCAACTTGCAGCAGCTATGTATTCAGCTTCAGTTGTTGAATTTGCCACACTTGTTTGCTTCTTACACTGCCATGAGACAAGTCTACACCCAAGGAATTGACATCCTCCAGTTGTTGACTTTCTGTCCAAACTAGCACTAGCATAATCACTATCCGAATATGCTACCAAGTCAAAAGGAGATTCTCTAGAATACCATATACCCAACCTTGGTTGACCTTTGAGATATCTAAAAATTCTCTTGACTGCAGTTAAATGAGAAACCTTTGGAGTAACTTGAAATCTTGCACAAACACAAACAGGAAACATGATATCAGGTCTAGATGATGTAAGGTACATCAAAGAGCCTATCATAGATCTGTAATTGTGTACATCTACATTTTCTCCATCTTCATCTTTCAGAAGGTGCTTCTCAGAGTCCATTGGTGTGCTTGCTATTTTTGAATCAGCAAATTGAAATTTTCTAAGTATCTCTGCAACATATTTGTCTTGACTAATAAATATGCCTTCAGATGATTGCTTAACTTGCAAACCCAAAAAGAATGTAAGTTCTCCCATAGAACTCATTTGAAACTTATCTTTCATAAGCTTCTCAAATTCTAAACACATATCTTTCCTAGTAGATCCAAAGATAATGTCATCCACATACACCTGCACTAATAGAAGATCCTTCTTGTGCTGTTTGATGAACAGTGTCTGATCAATCTTTCCTCTTTGAAATCCATTTTCTAATAAGTAGGAAGCTAGTGTTGCATACCAAGCTCTTGGTGCCTGATGAAGGCCATAGAGAGCTTTCACTACTCTGTACACTTTGTTTGGATGTAATGGATCAATGAAGCCTGGAGGTTGTGAAACATACACCTCTTCTTCAATTTTACCATATAAAAATGCACTTTTGACATCCATTTGGTAGACTGTGAAGCCTAAAAATGAAGCATAAGCTAGAAACAGCCTAATTGCCTCAATCCTTGCTACTGGAGCATAAACTTCATCATAATCTATCCCTTCTTCTTGTGTGTACCCTTGCGCTACTAATCTAGCTTTGTTCTTGATCACAATTCCTCTTTCATCCCTTTTGTTCTTAAAAACCCATCTAGTGCCAATTACCTTCACACCTGTAGGTAAATCAACTAGCACCCAAACCTTTTGAATCTTGAACTGAAGAAGTTCTTCTTGCATAGCCTCTAACCAGCTTGAATCATCTAGGGCTGTAAGAATTGTCTTTGGTTCAGCTTGTGAGAGAAAACATACAAACAAGCAAGAGTTTAAAAGCTCATGCTGTTTTGAAGCATAAAGGGCATCAAGAAGCCCTTGTTGGTCTGAAGACTTCAATTGTTGTCTTGTCTTCACACCTGACTGTATATCTCCAATCACATTTTCCAGGGAATGAACTTTGTGAATTCTTGATTGTGGTGTAGTAGGAACTTGATAAGATGATGGAAGATTGTTGAAATCCACCTCATTATCTGAGAATTCTGCTTCTTTTGTTTCTGAAGGGCCAGCAGCAGAGTCATTTGGCCGAACAGCAGAATCAGTAAGCTTATCAGCAGAGTCATCAGCAGAAACAGATACACTACCAGCAGCAACAGAAATACTACCAGCAGAAACACTTTGTTGTTCCTGAGTTCCATATTCTTTACTTTCATCTTCAACACCTTCTTTAGCTTTACTAGAAGAAGATTCATCAGTTGTCGAAGTTGATTCCACAATTGAACTTGACCATATTGGCATTATCACATCATTTTGATCTTTCTCTAACTCTGCCTCATTTGTTGTATTTGAACCTGCAAAATCATTAGTTTCTGCAACAAAAGGCACATAATTCATTGAATTTGTTAGATACTCTAGATCAAATAGCCATTTTGGTCCTTGACCTTCTACATTGGATTTGTTTTCTAAAAACTCCACATGTAGATTTTCTTCTACTATTTCTTTTCTTGTGTTGTAAACTCTAAATGCTTTGCTATTAAGAGAATAACCAACAAAGAAACCTTCATCTGCCTTACCATCGAATTTTCCTAAATGGTCTAAGGTATTGAGAATTGTCACATGACATCCAAAAGGTCTAAGAAATCCTATTGCAGGAGTTCTACCATTAAAAAGTTCATATGATGTCTTATTGTGAGGCTGCACAACTAAAACTCTATTTTGAACATAACAAGCAGTGTTGACTGCCTCTGCCCAAAAATTTATAGGTAGCTTAGAATCAGCTAACATTGTTCTAGCAGCTTCAATTAGTGTTCTATTCTTTCTTTCAGCTACACCATTCTGTTGTGGTGTTCTAGCAACACTAAATTCTCTCTTAATACCTTTTTCTTTGCAGAAATCATCCATAACTCTATTCTTAAACTCTGTCTCATTATCACATCTAATGACTTTCACTTTCTTGCTTACTTGGTTTTCTATCTGTGTAATGAAGTCCTTAAGGATGCTTGATGTCTCATCCTTAGTGGCTAAAAAGAAAACCCATGTAAATCTACTATAGTCATCAGTAATAACTAGACAATATCTCTTATGCATTATGCTCATTACTGAAACAGGTCCAAATAAGTCCATATGTAGCATAAACAAAAACTGATTGATAGGTCCAAATTGTGTTTGACTACCTTAGGAACACTTGTTCCTACTTTCTTAACCACATCAGGTTTAGACATAACCTGCTCTTCTTCATCATCATCACTATTAGTTGTACAATCTTCAACAACTATAGTTTTCCCCTTTCTTAGCAAAGGACACCTTGTCCTGATAAAGTAAAGTTTTATCTAAACTTTTACTTATCTTTGCTACCTTAAGACTCTTACTAGTTGATGCGTGGTTTTGTAACCTTACAACAGGTTTTACCTCTCGAGGGATCTCAAGAGGCTTACAACCCCACCAGGCAGTGTACCTGACCGATGTAGTATAGTGTAGTGGTAAGTACGGGGGATTGATCGTTCTCCACAGGGAATAGTGTTCGTTAGGTATGAAAGGCTACTCTAATTAGGTCTAAGGGTTGAGGAAGATTCTTTTTTATGTTTTTATAATTTTATGAAAGCAAGTAAAATCTCGGGTTTGAAGGAGTGGGCGGAATTAGTTGCTAGTCAACTAACCCAATTTACTACGAATGCAAATAAAATAAAATAACAAAAATGAAAATGTGGTGAGAAACTTATGTGTAGAGAAATGTGTTTACTTAGATTTCCTTACTCCCTAACTATCTTTTACCGGTTAATTAGTGTGTATTAGTCGCGTGGATGACGGGTGTATTCCTTAATACCATTCGTGGGGTGGCGTACTTACTTCCCCAACTCTACAAGCTCCTACTTCACTCCTATGTCGAGCCGGCTAGGAAGCTCCTAACATGGGATCACTAGAATTCACTTGTGCATTAAATACAACCATAAAAACCTTTAGTACGCATTTGGTTCATGTTTCTTAAGACGTTCAAGCAAGTTACCGAATAGGAAGTTAGCCAGTTTTCTTAAGCCTAACATAGATAAACAATCATCCAATACAACTAATAACACACTAATAACCAATAATCAATAGCTAAGTTTCATTAGATCTAAGCAAACACAAGATAAATTTAGCCTAACATGTTAAACAAAAGACAAGAATAAGATAGAATCAAACAACACATAGACATATTGAATGATTAATTGATAACTTATCTTCAATGTAACATGGAAGATCTCAAGGCAAAAAGCCTTGAAAAAGAAGCTGAATTCGTCTTAGGGTTTTCTCCCAAAATTCCACACACTAAGCTCTCCCTTAATGACAAAAAATTAGAAAACTATATATAGATTTTTGGATCTGACGGCGTCACCTTATGGAGTGTGACGCCGTCACCTCGCCGCTTTTAGGGTTCCCGGATGACCTTCTTGACGCCGTCCCTCTTTAGCTCTTCAAAAATCCATTCTGGCTTATCAAGGCTTGACGCCGTCGAACCTTGAACGTGACGCCGTCCCCTTTTGATTTAAGCCGTGACGCCCTTGATCAAGTTAAAGCGTGACGCCGTCAGAATTCACATGCTATTTTCACTGGCTCATCATGAGTAAATTTCACGTCCACTTTTTCTTGCCAAGGCATGACGCCGTCCAGAGTAAATTGTGACGCCGTCAAGAGTAACTTTTAGCCGATTCTTGAGACTTTGCCGTTTTCTTCACTTTTATGCTCCAAAAACGTCCAAAATGCCTCCTTTTCCAGATTTCTCCTCAAAAGTACCTAAAATGACAAAAGAAACGATTTAGGGCAATATTTGATCAAATAAATACGATTTCGGGCTTAAATGACCCCTTAAAAGCGGTACACTTTTCGCTTCATCAAATACCCTTACACTTGAGATTTGCTTGTCCTCAAGCAAATGCGCTTTTATTCTAATCAAAATACAAGTTAGGGGTCATTTAATGCAAACATAAAAGTAATTACAACAAATAATCGTTCCACTCTAATCATAATAAGCACGGAGATTACAAACTAGCACCTCACAAGTAGTGTTTAGATACTCACATCTCTCAAGTGTCATCAAAACAAATCTCATAAATGAAAACGGATAATATCTCTCACTACCTGTCATAGCAAATAGATTACCATAGGCTTGGGAAAGGATCGAAAACCTCCTCCACTAGGCGTAAGCACCAAAGATAAACTATCAAAGAGGGCTTTTAAATGGGTTATAACGTTAGGTGTAGGGAAAAGGAAAACACGGTTTGGTTGGATAAGGGATATTTTACTGGTGGCGAGTTAAAGATCTTGATCAATTACATGTACTATACAATGTTGCTAAGCCAAGACTAGACTCGATCTTAAGCTAGAAACGAAATAACAAAATAACAAAAACATAAAATAAACATAAAATAAAACGGGATGGTAGTCCGTATGTTTTTTCTATTTTTCATTTTCTCATTTTTTTTTGTGTGTTTTCTTGATTTTTTTTTTTTTTTTTTTTTTTTATTTTTTTTTTTTTGCATACACTTTTACCCTACCATCCAAAATAATACATCATAGGGGCATTGCATTCCCCTTACACTTGAATTTTTTCATAACTTTACAAATACTAATCTAATGACTCGAATTAAGATAATTGAAAAACTTGGAGTACTTTTAAAACATTTAGCACATATGGGGGTAATAAATGATGTTCTTCCCCATTACTCCATTACACTAGTACTTTACCCATGAGTCCCAATCGTCCCAAAACAATATGTACAAGGATATGACTCGACTTAGCAACCATGTAATCAATTAGATAATTAACTTGGGTTTAAACAAATGTTGTAACAATAATGCACTAAAAATGAGTGCATACAAGGTAGGCTAAGGCGATTTGGGTGTACATTTAAGTGGGGTGTAAACAAATTCTTCCTTTAAGTAAAATGCTTAAAGTTCGAAACGAAAAGATAGGCTCTGAGGGGTGTACTAGGGGTATCGTGTACTAAAAATGAGTACAACGCAAAGGGTGTGGGAGAATTACTTGACCAATGTAGCCAAAGTAATTATAACAAAAACACAGGTGTAAAACAATGGGTTAATCCTAATGCCTCTTATCATGTAGTAAATCTAACTACACGAATGTAGTCTCACTTGTGGCCTTGGAATGGTCCTAACGCAAGTTCTAGAATCTAAGTGCTACCGGTACACACATCATAGCATAAATGCTTTTCCTACCAATTCTAGGGGCGAACCTCACATATTTGGGGGTGGAAAATTTTTTAGTGGTACGGTTTTTGTGCTAGTCATATAACTCCTATCCGTGAGACGCTCATTAAGACCATAGTTTCACTCCTATATGTTGTAAAAAATTTTAAATTTGGCACTAAAATTACCCTAACAGGTATTTATCTCAGTTTTATTACACATCTACTATTAAACAAACAAAAATCAAGCGTAATAGCATTCTCTAAAATCGTACTTTTACCCTCCCCTTACACTTAAGATGAACATTGTCCCCAATGTTCAAGTAACAAGATGTAAAAGCAAAAAAGTAAAAGAATGAAATCAAATACTCCCCTGATTCGCTCGGTGGATAATGAAATTACACGGTTAAATCTTCCTCCAAAGAGAATGTTGAAATTCCATGACTAATGCATCGCCATAAGCTTGATTCCATAAACATCTCCTTGTCCAAAATAACCTGTTAAACCTGAGAAAACAAACACGAAAACCTGCATAACATCGGCGGGAAAAATCTATATATAAGGATATAATGCTTGTGGAATGATAACTTTGCAGATTCCTGGAGCTTATAAGTTGGAGATTTTAATAAAAACTTTTTTAAAAACAAAACTTTCAAAAATTTCTGAAAATTAAATCTGACGCCGTCAGGTTATAAACCCTGACGCCGTCAGAAATGACCTGACAAAAATTTTCATTTTAAGTTTCCGGAAAATTTCTGGAAAAACCTTTACCTTACTTCCTGGAATTCCTGCAAAACATCATTATGACTCGATACAAGCATTTGACTCAAACAAATACTAATATGTATGTTAATTTATTATTATTATGATTCATGTTAATTTGTGTCCTAATAAACCGATTTAGATTTCCCTTACACTTAACTTTTGCAAAATACCTTTATATGTAGTTAAGACGAAGTTAAAAACAACATAAAGCATTTTCACAATTTACTTTTGAACATGAATCAATAATAATAAAAATTAAACACACATACGGAAAATAAAATCAAACAAACAAATAAATAAACACACAAAGCAAATAAAGCAAATAAAGCTTGGGTTGCCTCCCAAGAAGCGCTTTTCTTTATTAACGAGTCTTGTAGCTAGACTCAAAGTCACGTACATTACGTGACTCCATCATCGGTCACGGTTCCTAGGCCATTCTCCTTCCCGGTTTTGTATTCCGGTCCTAATTTCAAACAATCCTTGTAGAAACTGAATATCCTTTTCATAACATAGTCTACTCCTTTACTTCTATCCTCATCATTCCTATAGTAGACCGCTTGCTTAAGCTCCTTCTCAACATTTGACAAGTGTTGGAATTGTTCTATCTTATATGGCATTTGGTAGCTTACTTCATCGGTCTCATCCTTAAATCTAACTATCCCTAAGGAGGGTTCATAAGTCATTCTAGAGACCTCAACAAATGGTTTTCCAAAAACCACTTGAGTTAAGGATGCATCGACTATTGGGCGGATATCTTCTACAATTACAAAGTCGGTGACATAGGTGAAGTTTCCTACATAAACCGGTAATCCCTTAACTCTTCCCGTGAAGTTACTCATCCAACCCTTGTCAGGGAACATCCTATACCCAAGTTGATTCTTCATTATCAAGTTGTAGTGGGCTCTAGTCATGATGTTTATGGGTGATCTAAGGTCGATGTAGGCTTTCCACACATGCAAATGTCCGATGTTGCATGGTATGTTGAGATTAGAAGGGTCGCCTATTTCTATGATTGGTCTACCTAGGAAGTATGGTGCCTCGGGGTCATCGAATAAGTTTGTATGATATGCACGCTCTTCCTTAGTGGGTAGCCTATTGAAGTAGTCCTCATCATCATCTACTTCTTCAATCTCACTTGTCCTAACTTCCTTATCAACCTCGATTTTCTTATCCTCATCCTTAGGTTCACTATTATCCTCATTCCCATCAATTGGTTTAATAGTGACAATGTTGACGAAGTGGACGTGTTTGGATGAAGAGGGGTCTTTTACTTGGGGTCCGCTATTTGTGTTCCTAGCGTCCTTATGTGGAGGTGATAACACTTGGTTATTGAGGGCTTTCAACAAGTTGTCAATTTTGTTGGTCATCTCTGTTTGTTGTTGATTGAATTCGGTCTCGAATCTAGCCATCCGAGCTTCTTGAGATGCCATAAATTGGGAAATCAATCCTTCAAAGTTATTGGTACTACCATTGCCGGAAGGATTGTTGTTGAAAGTACGGTTCGAGTTGGAACCGCTTGATTGGAAACGATTAGGTGGGTTGGAAGAATTGGTTTGTTGCGTGTTTTGGTTTTGTTTCCACCTAAGGTTCGGGTGATTTTTCCATGAAGGGTTGTATGTATCACCGTAATGGTTTGGCTCGGGTTTGAAAGTGTACCACTTGTCTCCCGCTCCGTCGGTACGCGAGGATGCGTAGTCCACAAAAGCTTGTTCGGGGAGTTCCATGCAATCACGAGTGTCGTGGGGACCACTACATAATTCACATGAAGAAGTGATTTTGTTCACTTGGCTTGAAGGTTTAGGAGCCTCGTAGGATTTCATGAGAAACTTGACTTGGTCTTCAAGTTCTATGATCCTACGGTCAGAAGTGCTTGAATTGTTCGAAGGCAAAGATATTGCCTTGACCGTTTTATTCAAATCACGGGGATCACTCCAACTTTCGTTGTCATAAAGAGCAAGATCCTCTAGGAGAGCCCATGATTGTTCCGCACTTAGATCACGTAGCTTGCCACCGGCCGATTGGTCAATGGTTTGCCTCGTGTAGAGATTGATATGGTCATAGAAGATTTGGACTTGGAGCCAAAGTTCTATGCCGTGGTGAGGGACTTTTTGGAGTAAGTCCTTGAATCGAGTCCATGCCTCGTAGAGAGTTTCGCCTTGACGTTGTTGGAACATCAAGATATCATTCCTTAGCTTGGTAGTTCTTCCCGGTGGAAAAAACTGAGCAAGGAAACGAGTGGTGAGATCATCCCAAGAGGTAATGGATCCTGCGGGTTGACGTTCTAGCCACTGACTAGCTTGGTCCCGCAGAGAGAATTGGAAGAGACGCAATCGGGTCGTCTCTCGAGTGGCAACATCAAGGTCTATAGAATCAACGATTTTAAGAAAGTCCTTGAGATGTTGATTAGGATCTTCAGAACGAAGTCCATGGAATGCGCATCCGCTTTGCACCAACCGGATGGTGTCGGATCGCAAGGGTGTGATATTGGCTCCTTGAGTGAGCTCAATGGTGTTTCGATAGCCATGGTGGCTAGGACGGGAATACTCTCCTAAAGTACGGGCTCTAGGAGGTGGTGGTGGTTGTTGTGGTGGTGGGTTGTGGGGGTTAAGGATATTACCATCTTCCATGATGTCGGATGGTATGGTTACGAACAAAGACACGAAGAAAATAGATAGACTAAAGAAAACCTAGAAAAATAAAACAAAGATCTCACTAGAAAGGAATCTAGTGAGTAGACCTATTAGAAATAAAATTCAACCTAAACAATAACTATTCCCCGGCAGCGGCGCCAAAAACTTGATGCGTGGTTTTGTAACCTTACAACAGGTTTTACCTCTCGAGGGATCTCAAGAGGCTTACAACCCCACCAGGCAGTGTACCTGACCGATGTAGTATAGTGTAGTGGTAAGTACGGGGGATTGATCGTTCTCCACAGGGAATAGTGTTCGTTAGGTATGAAAGGCTACTCTAATTAGGTCTAAGGGTTGAGGAAGATTCTTTTTTATGTTTTTATAATTTTATGAAAGCAAGTAAAATCTCGGGTTTGAAGGAGTGGGCGGAATTAGTTGCTAGTCAACTAACCCAATTTACTACGAATGCAAATAAAATAAAATAACAAAAATGAAAATGTGGTGAGAAACTTATGTGTAGAGAAATGTGTTTACTTAGATTTCCTTACTCCCTAACTATCTTTTACCGGTTAATTAGTGTGTATTAGTCGCGTGGATGACGGGTGTATTCCTTAATACCATTCGTGGGGTGGCGTACTTACTTCCCCAACTCTACAAGCTCCTACTTCACTCCTATGTCGAGCCGGCTAGGAAGCTCCTAACATGGGATCACTAGAATTCACTTGTGCATTAAATACAACCATAAAAACCTTTAGTACGCATTTGGTTCATGTTTCTTAAGACGTTCAAGCAAGTTACCGAATAGGAAGTTAGCCAGTTTTCTTAAGCCTAACATAGATAAACAATCATCCAATACAACTAATAACACACTAATAACCAATAATCAATAGCTAAGTTTCATTAGATCTAAGCAAACACAAGATAAATTTAGCCTAACATGTTAAACAAAAGACAAGAATAAGATAGAATCAAACAACACATAGACATATTGAATGATTAATTGATAACTTATCTTCAATGTAACATGGAAGATCTCAAGGCAAAAAGCCTTGAAAAAGAAGCTGAATTCGTCTTAGGGTTTTCTCCCAAAATTCCACACACTAAGCTCTCCCTTAATGACAAAAAATTAGAAAACTATATATAGATTTTTGGATCTGACGGCGTCACCTTATGGAGTGTGACGCCGTCACCTCGCCGCTTTTAGGGTTCCCGGATGACCTTCTTGACGCCGTCCCTCTTTAGCTCTTCAAAAATCCATTCTGGCTTATCAAGGCTTGACGCCGTCGAACCTTGAACGTGACGCCGTCCCCTTTTGATTTAAGCCGTGACGCCCTTGATCAAGTTAAAGCGTGACGCCGTCAGAATTCACATGCTATTTTCACTGGCTCATCATGAGTAAATTTCACGTCCACTTTTTCTTGCCAAGGCATGACGCCGTCCAGAGTAAATTGTGACGCCGTCAAGAGTAACTTTTAGCCGATTCTTGAGACTTTGCCGTTTTCTTCACTTTTATGCTCCAAAAACGTCCAAAATGCCTCCTTTTCCAGATTTCTCCTCAAAAGTACCTAAAATGACAAAAGAAACGATTTAGGGCAATATTTGATCAAATAAATACGATTTCGGGCTTAAATGACCCCTTAAAAGCGGTACACTTTTCGCTTCATCACTAGTCTTAGAACCATATTCCATGATTGGTTCTTGAAACTCAGCTAAACCTGTATGTGCTAGGTCAACACCTGGAGGTGAAGGAACACCTCTATATGGTGGAGGAACAGTTTTGTAACCTACACCTGAATTAGCTTTATCAATTACCTGAGCTTCCCAAATCATATTCATTCCTTCTGAGGCATGTGCTAGAGTATCTATAGTTACCTTAACATTTTCTTTTTCAGTTTTGACTTCAGATAACTGTCTACTTTGATCATTAAGTAATTCATCTCTAAATGCTATTCCTCTTTTTAAAGCATTTAAGTCATCAGTAAACGTAGATTCATTCTTTTTATAATGTAGAATCTGTTTTTCTAAAACTCCTACACACCTCTTATGATTAGCTAAATTATGAAGGGCATCAATTAACTCTTCTCTAAAAGCATCAAATCTCTTTTTAATGTCTTCATAATTTTTAAGATTAGGACATGAATTAGTACAAGTAGGAATGGTATCTACCTCTGAATCAGAAGAGGCCATTAGAGCAATCTCATCGACAACAAGAGCAGCATTTGGTGGTGCATCCTCTTCAGTAGCCATAGAGCTCCAATCATATCCAATACCATCAATAGCCAGCATAGCCTTTGGCTCTTCCACCAGTACTTCCTTATTCCTTTCTTGTTTATACCAAGTGTTCCTATTATCCTGCTTCCTTGGGCTTCTACATTCTTTAGCAAAATGTCCTAACCTATGACAGTTAAAGCATTCCACTTTCTTCTTATCGAACCCAGCAGTATCATTACCATTTATAGTAATTTGCTTTCCAGTTTTCTGCCAAAACTTCTTAGCCGTCATGCTAAGTAAAGCAACTTGCCACTTAATATCCATCTCTTCCAAATCATCACCATCTACCTGCTCAAGGTCTTCATGATTTAAAGGAGAACCACTAGCTTGACTGGTTATAAAGGCATAAAATGTTGGATCTCCAAGTCCAGCAATATCCTTTTGTAAACTAGTAGAAGGACCACCATAAGTAACATTAGAAACACTTTCAACTTCATCTACCTCTTCTGTATGACTAACACTAGGAACTGATAAGAGTGCAGCATTCCCAGAACTAGTACCATAATTTCCACCTCTCTTTAGACTTGGTTCAACAATTTTAAAGTTGTTGAACAAATCATTAAGCTTCATTGTTTCAATTTCTGGTTTGTTCATCCAGACAATAACATGAGTATGAAAATCAACAGATAGACTTTTCAAGAACTTCATGTTGAGATCTTCCTTCTCAGTCTCAACACCCAACACAGCTAACTGACTGACAAGCTTGTGTAGTCTTGAAAATAGTTTGTCAAGAGACTCATTACTAAAAGCAGTAAAGTTTTCAAATTGGTGCTTTAGTAAAGTCTTCTGTGTCTTTTTGGTAGTTTCATTACCACCAAACCATGCACAAATCTCTTCAAAAAGAGTTTTTGCATCAAGATATTTGTTAAAAGATAGCATCTGCTCACCAGGAATGGTCATAAGCAACAAGTTTCTTGCTTTCTGATCATTTCTCTTCTGTATCTTTTCATCATTGGAAACTGGTCCAGTATTTCTTTTTCTAACTGTCTTCCCTTCAACAAGAACATCTGAATAGCCTAAAGTGAAGGAATCACCATACTGAATTATGTCCCAAAGAGCATAATCTTGAACCATGAAAATTGCTCAACTCTCATCCTCCATAACTCAAACTCATTGGGTTTGATCATGGGCAACTTTGCAGCAACATTTGTTTGAACATCTTGTACATCCATTTCTTGTTTCTTCTAAAAACAACAATATCAGCCTGTAGCTCTGATACCACTTGCTAGGATCCTGGACACACGATTAAGGTGGTTAAACCTTGTAACTTTGTGTGTATGATATGTTGTGTTAAAATGATTAAGTGCGCGGAATTCACTCAACCAAACTTAGAAGGTTGTGTATGTTATGGAAATGGAATTGTTATGTTTGTTAGTTAGCAATGAACACATAAAGATTATCACCAAACGATTCAATATTATTAAAGATAATAATACGAGTGATCTTGAAATATCACTAGGGTTACAACCTTGAATCTTATGTTTTTCTAACTTGTGATGTTTTTGTGTTTGTTCTTATCTAACAGTTGATATGTTCTTACAATAACATATGCATGAACTAACTTCCTATGTTGTGTTTGTTCTAATATCACAACTAAGATCTCTTTTATAGTCAAAAGATCTTTACATATTGCTTAAAGTCTTGGCCGACTTACTTTGTTAACTTATCCTTATTGAGTGTCAGTACATCAGATACAACATGTATCTATGTATACAACTTGTTAACTAAGCACATGGAGTAAGATATTATCTACCGTATATTGTTGACCAAAATACAATAAATATCTTTTCGATCTTATCCTTTCATCAGCAGAGTGTTCACTATCAGCAGGAACAAGTTATCGCTATCAGCAGAATCCATCAGCAGAATGTTAAGCCTATCAGCAGAGTCATTTATCACTATCAGCAGAGTGAAATGTTCTATCAGCAGGAACAATATTATCAGCAGAAACCATTTTGCACTAGCAGCAGAATTACACTTAGAGTATTTCTTGGATTAGAACCCGATATTAGACATCTTGAATATTTAATTCCCAACAAAATGTGATCAAAAAGTTTTGTGGTTTGAATCTCAAACGAGTTCTTCAAAAAGACTCAGTATGAACCCTCGAATTGACGAAACTAAATGTCCGTTATTGAAAAGACATGTCCTGGACGGGTAATAATTTCAAACTGGTTTTCCAGTGATGTAAACGTGTCTCGCAAAGGACTTGTCTGAGTAGAATGTACCAATTCGAGAGATGATCTTTGAATATGACCGGGACGGGTAATAATTTCAAGCTAGTCTAACTAGTGATGTAAGCGTGTCTCGCGAAGGTCATGTTCATTGAAAATCGATCAATTCAAAATGTGCGAACTCTACCCAACATGTGCAGATTATTTCAAAAATGCATGAGCACATGTAAAGGGGGAGTATTTCAAAAATGCAAAACTCTCAATGTGTTAACTAAATGTGTTTTCTCATAAACACATTGAGAGATTTTCACAAGGTTTTATGGAAAGTGATCGATAATCTAGGATAATCATGGAGAAATAAGGTGATTATGGTTAGGTTATGTCCAATGATCCGCCAGAACCGGAGGGATCTACCCAACGACAATTCCAATAGCTTAGAATTAGAAGTCCTTAGGTAAGATTGAAAAAAGGAGTAAATGAGAAAGGAGAAAGAAGGGGTTGAAGAATTAAAAAGAAAAGTTTAATGAAAGGGTGAAAAGAAATAGCCCTCCATGAAAACTTAGGTCAGAAACCGGGTCAATACATCTGCTATCGATACTCACTAAGGTGATACTGATATTGAAGACAAGACGTCATGGACCCAGTGACGCATTGCACCACCCCTCCTATCCACTCAGATATCTCTTAAAAGATATTTGTTTCATTTCTCACGGAGAACACTGCATAATCTATCGACCTCTCACTCCGAGATGTGTTGATATTGAAAAGGTGGCACTCTGCTCCATGCCTCCGATAACTAAAACCAAAACGCACATTATAGAGTCTAGAGACATGAGATTCATTAAAGATCTCTTAGGAACACTTCCTATGAAATATACTTGTGTTCATCAAAAAGGATACAAGTTGTATGAGTCTTAATGAGATCTAAGGATCTTGCCTTATGACTTGATGGTTACTCGCTTCAAACGGTCTACAGTCTTGAAGTGATACTTCGGTATACTTCAGAGGCTCTCAACGGCCTTGGAAAAGATTAAGAGAAAGTTTTTACACTATGCTGATAACGATCTCTAAATCTGAACCTGTAAGCGCTGGACGATTTATTGCTAATTGTTTTATGCAGGTACCGACGAAAGTCCATTTTACCATCATCATCTACAACGACGAAGCATCTGGACAGAAGAAGTAGATCAAGGCAAGAACGACCAAAAGACGATTATTTGAAGATCACCGTGCATGATGGAACAATGAATGAAGACTATTATACATCGACACACAAAGTTCAAGACATTGAAGGCAAAAGACCAATCACGGGAGCATCATTGAAATGACCATCCCTTAGAGAGAGATTGTTAGCATTTAATTTATTAAATGTGAAAATGATGGTCATTTGCAAATGGAACTTCAGTGTCATATGTAACTTTTAGTCTAGTTAGTGGGCTATACTCTATGTATTAGTTATATTTGTATTGTATATGTATAAGTGTGATACAAGTATAACCCACTCCAAAGCCCAAGTAAAAGCCCACCAATCCTTTTGGTGTTGGCTAGGTCGACATATATAATCACACACTCTCACCACATTAGTTCTAAGTCCTCATAGCAAAAGGTGAGAGTGTGTGTAAGCGTGTACATTTCTAGTTTGTGTATTATCTCTTTCAAAGCTAATATACATTCGGTTTTAATCCAAACCATACAATCCACTTAACATTATTTCTCATCTTTATATTGTTCTTGAGTGTCTCATTGTGTCGTGTGTTTGTGTGATAAAGAAAGGGAGTTCGATCCTAACAGTATTTAAAAAAAAATTTGCATTCTTTAAATGACATTGAGAGGTGGATTGGTTTGTTATGCACATAGACTCGAACGTTATTTATATCTAGAAGACTTTGAACTATGGTCATGGAACATTCTATGTACCAATATGCCAAGTGAGAAGCATGAAAGTGAGTTGGGCTACTATTTTCCTGATTTGTCAACACCGAATTGTAAGATATTGTCTTTACTAACGCGTGTCACTAATAAGAAAATAAAAAAGTCGACGTTGATTTTGGTTAACGCGTACTTTTTGTTTCTTTGCATGGTTTGTGTTGTCTTTTGGTTTTATTGTTTCAATTTTTCGAGAGTTTGAATTGCAATATATTTACCTTAAAATGTTTTATTATTGGTCAATTGACACCATAGATGAATCCAAAAACTTTTTAGCTTTATTTATATTTACTTTAAAATGTTTATCATATTTGATATATTTTATGAAAAAAAACAAAAAAATACAAGTGTGACTCTCACAAACTAAATGGTATATCATTCGACTCTCTCTATAAATTTATGGAAAATGATGCCTGCAGCAGGAGGCAGGCAACTGCCTACCTCCCTTTGTAAAAAAGGGTGGGGACAGGGGGAAAATGTGTATCAGTCGCTTACCGAAGGGGCTAAATTGTACATTTTTCAAACTTTTTACAAAGGGGGAGGCAGGCAATTTCCCTACCTCCTGCTGCTGCTGCAGGTATGTTATCCCCATAAATTTATTGAAGATATGTTCAAATACCGATGAAATCATCACATCCTTAGCTATAATCTATTGTTAATCTTTGTTATTACTTCTATATAACTATATATATGTACGTAGGCGAAGAATATAGGTTTCAAACAGTTGCTGCAAAGGCCAATATTGGCGTAGAATCAAACAAATTTTAGCCATGAAATGATCTAACGCTCAAAATATTCATCTAAAATCCAGATGCTTTAAATCTCACTACATTCAAAATAAACATATAAAAGTTTGATGCTTTAAATCCAACAAATAGAAAGTTTTTTAATCATGAAACGATCTAACGATAAAATCACATGTAATATCATAAATAAAACCATAAAAAGTTAATGAATAAGGGTTATCCTTCGTGATAACGGACAAGCGACAAGCGAATTTCCTCATTGGCTTGTGGCTCGTCACGAAGAATAACATAATATTAAACACAACATACTTGACCAACATAACCTTAGTATATAAGCTACCAACATTTTCTTTCTATTACCTATGTGGGATAATCAAATGCAGCTTTCTATCAAGAAAATGTATCAACATATATAAGTTGTCTATTTTTTTTATTTTTTATTTTTTTAACATGAGTTCTTTATTTACTCCACTCAAACTTAAATACTTTTTGTTTTGAAACTTGAAAACCTTAATTTCAGGTGATGATGTTTAAACAAAAAAGCTCTTTAGCTTACGATTTGATTTAAAGCATATTATATGAAGGCTATTTTCTAGATGCTACAATGATTAGGTTACCATCAGGTTACCATCGATGTTCTAATAGAATCATCGTTATGCAAGTGAATCAATATCATCTCCCACCAAATAAAGACCCCGCAAAAAGCCAACACCATTTGAAATGATTGGTCTTTAACACGGCTTCTTCACTATAACCCGATGTTCGTAGCGTGTTTCATCGATATGACTTGACCAATGATCGAAAATAAACGTTCGGAACCTAGTTGGCTGCTTAAATCCAACAATAAGAGGTTTTTAACCATGAAATGTACCATTCAAGATAACTACGAATGCTTTGAATATCGTGAACAAAAGCTATTATTAAATCCACAAAAAGTTAATAAATCACAAAAGTTAGCGCTGATAGAACTAACGGATAGAATTTTTATTCTATCCACTACGTCTCCAGTGATATGACTTGACCAATGATCGAAAATAAACGTTCGGAACCTAGTTGGCTGCTTAAATCCAACAATAAGAGGCTTTTAACCATGAAATGTACTCCTTCCGTCTCAAAATTATTGTTAGGAGACAAAAATCGCAAAGTTTAATAAAAGTAGGACCACTTTAATTTTCAATCACTCAAATAGAATATTCCTCCACTAAATTCTCTAGTTTTACTTAAAAAAGAAAGTGGACAATTATTTTGAGACATACCGAAAAGGAAATATGGACTATAATTTTGAGACGGAAGGAGTAACATTCAAGATAACGACAAACGCTTTGAAAATCGTGAACAAAAGCTATTATTAAATCTACAAAAAGTTAATAAATCACACGAGTTAGCGTTGATAGAACTAGCGGCTAGAATATTTATTATATCCGCTACATCTCCAGCGAATAACATAATATAAATATCAACTTACCCAACCAACATGACTTTAGTATATAAGCTATCAAGTTTTCCTTTCTACTAACGATGTGGGATCAAAAACAACTTTTTACCAAGAGAATGCATCAATACATGTAGACTATTCAGTTAATTTTTTTAACGAAAGTTCTTTATTCATCTCTACTTTTTGTCAAAAATGTGACATTCGCGTACCGAACAAAAAATTTTCATTGAAAAAGCACTATACTTGTCAATTTGTCTTTCTTTAACTATTATTATCATTTTATCCTTCTAAGTTACATAAATGGTCCCTGTGGGTTTGCGAAAATTGCATCCACCGTCTTTAAGCTAAATTATATAAATGGTCCCTGTCGTTTGGAGAAAATTGCGTCCAGCGTCCCTATTTTTTTTTTTTTCGATTTTTTTTCCAATTTTTTTCTGAAATGTTTTTTCGAAATTTTTTTTTCAATTTTTTTTTAATTTTTTTAGAAATTAATTTTTCGAAAAAAAAATTCTAAAAAAATTATTTCAGAAAAAAATGGAAAAAAAATACTTTTCTAAAAAATTATTTCAGGAAAAAAATTATTTCGAAAAAAAAATTATTTCAGAAAAAAAAATTCTAAATTTTTTTTTTCCGAAAAAGTTTCTAACAAAATTATTTCAAAAAAAAAAGAAAAAAAAAATAATTTCGAACAAAAAATTATTTTCCTAAAAAAAAATTTTCAGAAAAAAATTTCTAAAAAAAATTATTTCACGAAAAAAAAATTTCTAAAAAAATAATTTCAGAAAAAAAATTTGAAAAAAAAAAGAATTTTGAAAAAAAAAATCAGAAAAAGAAAAAGAATTTCGAAAAAGAAAATTGGAAAAAAAAATTAAAAAAAATTCAAAAAAAAAAAAAAGGGACGGTGGACGCAATTTGTTCCAAACGACATGGACCATTTATGTAATTTAGCCTAGGGATGGTGGATGCAATTTTCAAAAATTCAATGGTAAAATGGTCATGACAGAATTTTTTTATCTTTAGTACTCAAAAGCAGACAATATTGTCAACATTAATTTATAAAAGCGTTTTTTTTTAGTTCACTACGCAGAACTGATATTTGTGACAAGTACTATGTTTTTTTTGAAAGAATTATCCCAATTAAATTCTATTGTTACTATTTTTCCAATTTTGATTTGTCACATACATGATGAGTAACCCAAATGGAGAAGACAAGGCCTTCCAATATTTGTTGGCATTTAAAAAAAATGCATTCTTAAAAGTGGGTTAGATTGTTTTGCACATAGACTCAAGCATTATTTATATCTAGAAGACTTTGAACCATGGAACATTCTATGTACCAATATGCCAAGTGAGAAGCAAGAAATTGAATTGGGCTACTATTTTCATAATTTATCAATACCAACTTGTAAAATCGATATTGTTCTTAGGGGTGCTTGGTTGAGGGTTATAGAAGGTAAGGAAAAGTAATTATAATGAAAAGTGTTGCTTGGTTTCTTATAATGCAATGCTCCATTACTTGAAAATGGGTAATACTCCATTACTCACTAAATTGGGGGTATTGAAAATTGATTACCCACTTGCATCTTTTTACCCATGATCCCACTCCTCCTAAATTCATGCTATTTTCAAATAATAATCCGTAACATATAATGATCATAATTATTTCACGAGAGATGATTTTTCAATCGTATGTTTACTTAGATGTTTGAAATACTAATATTAATTTTTAATTTTTTAACATACATAATCATAATATAAATATCCAATGTGTAAAACTGTTGGTATATGTATTACAATACTATATATTTTAGCGGATAATTTCAAAATCACAATAATATTATTTGAATTAATATTATTTGAATTAATATTATTTGTTGTTTTTTATCTAGAAAAAAGTTTAAAAAAAAACATTATACTTTGTATTCCTTAATTTTTTTAACCAAGCAATATCAATGCAATGAAATACTTTCATTATATTCCTTAGTATACTCTTTGCGTTTCCTTTTATCATTCCTTTATTTGAACCAAGCGCACCCTTGGTTCTTTTACCAATGCGTGTCACTCATAACTTGCACAATTTTAAACATATTCCAGAAGAAATTAAAAAATACAATTCGAGGATATATTTGCTTTTACAACAAATTATTATTCTTTTGAAGTTTGTCAATATTTGTATGTAGATGAGGAATAGAGGCTTTAGACAATTGCTGCAAAGAGCCAATGTTGGCTTTAAAGCAAACAAATTTTAGCCATGAAACGATGTGAATGTGTAAAGGCTCAATTATGATGGATGTCTTTAATACAATGTCGTGATACCTTCCATTCCATCTTCTTAAACTTGATTGCAGTCTACCTCCCTAAGAAGCCCAAAGATCTCCCTGCTGCAATAAAAAATTGCCTTCAAAAATAGCTTCTCAGCTGTCCATCGCCTCTTCCTTTCATCTCCTCGTCATTAATTGTTACCAGTTATCTTTCAGTTACCTGGAGCTGTATAAATAAGCCTTCTAGGCCATATGAGGCAGCCACACTTTCCACCTATAGCTACTGTCACAATATGCCAAAGTCAAACAAGAAGCACGTCTGAAGTTACACCCTTGATCAATTGAAGGAAGGGCATGAGGGCCCCATTGTCGTGATGATCTGCAAAATATGGGATGTGAGAATTAATACCATAAACTCACTAAACTCAATTATGCAACTTTCAAGTATAAACCCATCCATTTTTACAGATTCGCAAACTGAAAGCCAATGAAAAACCCATTTATCAAAACTGCATAGCACAAGTTATGTTGGTTCTCTAAAGTCTAAAACAACAAGCCCAATAACTTAGCACTGTTTTATGGGGTGGTTGGAATTATGGTTAAAAGTGAATTAAGGGGTATTATAGGTGATGACTGGTACTGTTATTGGTGTATTCTGGGTAATAATGTATATGCAGATGGCTAGTACCTTGGTGGTATTCCTAATGGTTGAAGAGGTTTTGACCTATTACTGTGGATCCAGTTGGGGTAATAGTTTTTTGGTCAGAAATTCTCTTTGATATTAGTCTATACTACCATAATGTAGTTTCCTGCTTTAGAATGGGATCTCCCTTCATCAGAATACTTCTTCTGATGGTTCATCATCCAACATTGGTTCATTTGGATGTGCAGAGGTGGTGTTCTTGATTTCTCTGCTTGTTTTTAAAGGTCTTAACCTTCTCTTCAGATTTCTGATTATATGGAAACTGAATGAGTTGTGTTCACTTAAGATGATGGCTCTGTATCTTGGGGTTCAAGAAGTTCACAGTTGTCAATTGGCTTATTCTCTCTCTTATAGGCCTTTGTTAGGTAATAAGAGGGGTGTGTAGGTCAATTGGCAGTCTATGTATTTTTTTGAAAACCATAAAGTGAGTTTCCATCTGTGTAGGGTATAGTGAGCAGGTGTGGTGGTGCATGTTTCTAGGAATTGTGAGGAGTGAAAGATGAACCTACATGGTCCTAGATATGCACTGCTAAGGAGGTAATGGTTGGTACTCACTGCAAGGTGTGTGTTCCCAACTGTGTGAAGCCATTGTTGTAGATGGAGATGTAGCACATTTAGTATAGCCCTTGCAGTGGAGAGGTTATGGGTTCCTAGTGAAGCCACTAATCTAGCTTATCATGGTTATTGTGGTGGCAGGTTGAATGATCATGATAAGTAGATAAGGTGGAAATGTAGCTAGATGGTTATTGTTGGTCCACAAATTGTATATGGATCACTAAGTAGTTTTGAATACCTAGCAGATGGTTAGGATAAATCCGAACCAATCTAAGTGAGAAACCCTAAGTGATTGTTAATGTTAATGCGGAATCTTAACAAGAACAATTTAGAACACAAGCAGGGATATCACTAACTTCGTATATTGATATTCACTATTATCAATTCGTACAACTCACACACTCTTGCTAACAACCTTTAGGGATCCTTTTATAACACAAGGAAACCCTAGATGACACAGAAGATATACACAAATCTTCTATAAAGATACATACACGCAATGTATCTTTTCCTAATATATCTCTAACAAACTTTCCTATCTTCACGACCAGACCAGACTTAATAAGTCAACCAGACCTAACTCAGAACTACCAGACTTAATTAGTAAACTACCAGACCTAAGTAGTCTGTTCTTGATATGCATCATAATTCCCAACAATCCTCCCCTAACTTGATCTTCATGCTTCATGAACTTCAAGTTCTTCTGATTTAGCTTTCTGAGGATTGAGTCTTGAACACTTTGAAATATATTTAGGTCTTGTTCCTTTCTAGCAGCTTGAATCTTTGATAAGCCCTTCTGATACAGACTTGACAGCAACAATGACTATATGTACATCAATTCATATTAAGTTTCATAGCTATTCTCATCACTTCCAGGTGTGTTAACACCTGTGAGAGGTGAATCATTGAAATTTAATGGATTTGATGTCTCTTTACCAATAGCCATTACTACTGGAGTAGCCAAATGTTTTGGTGTGCAAGACCATGGTACACTGATAACCATATGATTTTAAGCAAATCATCAGCTTATCAACGGATTTGTTAAGTCTTTACCAAAAGCCGTTTGCTTCTGGACTAGTCAATTCTTTGATGGAAAAGCACCTCATCATGGTGAATTGATTACCATTTATGGTTTTCCACAGCCTTTACCACAAGCCATAACCTTGTGGGCTAGCCAACTCTTCACTTATCTTAGATATGGTGAGTTGAATACCATACAATTTTTGGCAAATTGTCAGCCATAAACGGATTTGAGCAATCTTTACCTGTTAGCCGTTTGCTCAGGATTAGCCAGTCCTTGTGTTGATGAGACAAGGTGGACTGATAACCTTTTGATGTGTTAGTGCAAAGCACCTCCACCAAGTGAGAAGTTCCAATAGTCTCACTCAACAACTTGTGAAAATATACTTAAACCAGCATTGCCTATAAAAGAAATAAAAGATATAGATAAAACAAACCAAAAAAATTTTTTTTTTTTTTTTTTTTTTTTTTTTTTTTTTTTTTTTTTATCAGAACTACAAGACTTTAAAAATTAACCTAAATACTGGTAAGTATTCATACTTTACATACTTCACAGTTTGACCTCCCCTTAGGCCAAACCTCCCCTTAATTCAAACTAGGGGTTCATCATACCAATGTTAACTACCAGATAATTGAATCTAGGACCATCAAATGCCTTAGTTAACAGGTCAGCAACATTAAAATCTGTATGTATTTTCTCCACTCTAATCAACTTCTTTTCAAAGCAATCCCTAATGAAATGATGCCTTATTTCTATATGCTTAGTTTTAGAGTGATACACTGGATTCTTAACAATACAGATAGTACTCTTATTATCTATGTGGATAACAGTATTCATAAAATTCAAACCATAGTCCAGCATCTGATTCTGAATCCACAAAACTTGTCCACAGCAATGAGCAGCTGCTACATACTCAGCCTCAGTAGTTGAATTAGCCACAATCGTCTGCTTCTTGCATTGCCAAGATATTAACCTCCTTCCAAGGAACTGACAACCTCCTGTTGTTGATTTCCTATCCAGACTTGCACCAGCATAGTCACTGTCTGAATAAGCTGTCAGGTCAAAAGCTGACTCCTTAGGATACCAAAGGCCCAAATTAGGTTTTCCCTTTAAGTACCTAAAGATTCTCTTCACAGCATGAAGATGTGAAGTCTTTGGTTGAACCTGAAAACGTGAACAAATACAAACTGCATACATAATATCAGGTCTAGAAGCAGTAAGATACATGAGAGAACCTATCATGGATCTGTAAAGATGCACATTCACATCAGCAGCATCTTCATCCTTTGTTAAAGGCACTTTGTTCTCCATGGGAGTGACTGCTGCCTTCACATTTGAGAATTCAAACTTTTTCAAAATTTCTGCAACATACTTGTCTTGAGAAATAAAAAGTCCATCATCCTTTTGCTTAACTTGCAATCCCAAGAAAAATGTAAGTTCTCCCATTGAACTCATTTCAAACCTGCTCTTCATTAGGTAGGTCTACAAGAACCCATACTTTCTGTAGCTTGAACTGCAACAACTCTTCTTGCATGGCTTCTACCCAACTTTCCTCCCCTAAAGCTTCAGAAACTGTAGTGGGTTCACTTTGAGAAAGAAAGCAAGCAAATAAGCAATGTTGCTGGTCCTTATGGTTGACCCTTTGTTGTTGCTTGATCAGGCTAATGAGTGCAAGAGAAGCAGACTGATGTTGCACTCTACTTCTTGTTTGAACAGCAGACTTGGGGTTACCAATTATTTGGCTCTTGGGATGAATGGTGTGAATCCTGAGAGTGGGGGTTGGACTTACTTCCACTTCAGTGGGTAAGTTGTTGAAATCAGTAATAATACCTCCTTCATCATAGGAAGCCCCATTAAAAACACCTTCATTAGGATTAGGAAATACTTCAAGTTCTGGCATCTCAGAATCAGCACATTCAGCATTTGAGGAAGGGTCTGGTAGAACATTACTACCAGACTTAAAAAGTGAAGTACTGCTCATACTAGGTGATTTGACTTTGCCAGACTTAACTTCAGAGTCTGTTTTCTGAAGTGAAGAATCCTTGATCACTGCTTCAGCAGCATCAGACTTGTTCTCTGTGGATGGAATCACAACGAGCTCAGCCATGTCATCAATGTTCCCTGAATTTGAAGCATCTTTGGTACCTGCAATGTTAGTAACTTCTTGCGTACCTGCAATAGGGTTAATTTGATTCTCCTTGGAGACAGGAACATAATTCATAGAATCAGTCAAATAATCAATATCAAACATCCATCTATGACCAATTCCCTTGACATTGGGTTTTTCCTCAAGAAAGTTTACATGCAGATTTTCTTCTACTTTCTTGGATACTAGATTGTAAACCCTAAAGGCTTTACTGTTTAATGCATACCCAAGTAAAAACCCTTCATCAGACTTTCCTTCAAATTTTCCAAGAACACTTAAAGTATCAAGAATGGTAACATGACACCCAAAAGGTCTTATATGGCTAACAACTGGTTTGTGGCCAAACATAAGCTCATAAGGAGTTCTATTTTGAGGCTTGGTCACTCTAACCCTATTAAAGATGTAGCAGGCATTGCTGACTGCTTCAGCCCAAAATGTAGTAGGTAAAAGTGAATCTGCTAGCATAGTCCTAGCTGCCTCAATAAGTGTCCTGTTCATTCTCTCTGCAACTCCATTTTGCTGAGGAGTTCTTGCATTACTGAATTGTTGTTTAATTCCTTTATTACCACAGAAATCTAGCATGCTCTTGTTTTTAAATTCAGTGCCATTATCACTCCTAATGATTTTGACTCGTTTATCAATAAGGTTTTCAATCTGTCTAATGAAATTTTGAATCAAAGGGGTAGCTTCATCCTTCCTAGACATAAAGAACACCCAACAATATCTAGTACAATCATCTGTAATGACAAGGCAATAGCATGCAAAATTTATACTATGGACAGATGTAGGGCCAAAAAGATCCATATGTAAGGTATGCAAAGGTTCAGTTATTAATCTTTCTAATTTAACCTTACAGGATGCCCTATGTTGTTTTCCCTTGTTGCAAGCCACACAGGTATGATCATTTTTAAACAATTTTGAAGGCAAACCTCTCACAAGGTTATTCTTCACAAGTTTATTCATATTTTTGAAATTCACATGGCCTAACCTTCTGTGCCACAACTTAGATTCATCCAATGTAGCTTTTGCAATTAAACAGGTAGCACCTTTTGCAGAATTAGATGCTTTCATATCAAAACTGTACATTTTGTGTTGTCTGGGAACTTTAAGAAGAATTTGATGTTCTTCAGGCATTTTAAAGTCCGGAGTCAACACAAGACAATCAGTTTCAGTAAAAAGCACCTTATGCTGAGTATCACAAATCTGTGATATTGAGAAAAGGTTGAACTGCCCAAGTTCTTTCACAAAAGATACATTGTCAAATTCTATGTTGCCCACAATGATTCTTCCTTTACCAGTTATCTGTCCCTTGCTTCCTCCAAAAGTAACAGAACCTCCCTCGAATTCATGAAAATCATTAAGATAGTTCTTGTTACCAGTCATGTGCCCAGAGCATCCACTGTCAAGTATTCCTCTATCTTCCATATAGCAAAGTGGATGATCCTGCACAAAAAGAAGAGAAATTAGTTTCTCTTAGGAACCCAGGCCTGAGTAGGCTTGGGTCCGCCTTGTGGATCAATATGCTTGAATTTCTTAATTGAACCTGATCCACTGTTGTTTTGGGATTTATACATGGATTTATTTTTGTTTGAATCCCAAGACATACATGCTGAGGTCTTAACAGCAGAACCCCCTTTTCCCTTTAAAGGTTTTGCTGTTTGCTTTCCAACTTGTCTTCTCACAGGTGAATGAGCTTTATAAAAATTATTTCTTTGAAAATTTTTATTCACCTGAGGTTTTTGAAAAGGTTTCTTGGGTCTTACAAAACCAGAGTTCACATTAGGTCTCACAGAGTTAACATAACCAGTATTCACATTAGGTCTCACTGTAGGCCTCATAAAATTAGGATTTTGCCTATTCACATTAAAGTTTCTGTAGCCAGACCCAAAATTTGGTCTACCAGAACTAACAAAGGAGTTAGGTCTGGTAGTGTTATTTAATTGAACAGGTCTGGGAACAAACTGGTTAGCATGATTAACTCTACTAGCATTGTTCCAAACTGGTTTATTTGAACCATTAACCTTATTAGCATTAATTCTCTTTTGCTCAGCCTCTCTTTTCATTCTCTTTTCATGGAAGTCACAATCTCTTATTAAATGACTTAAACTTCCACACACAAAACATCTTTTAGGAGCATAATTGTAACTACTCCTACTTTCTCTGTGAACACTATTGCTTCTAGGTGACTCATTCAATTTAACAGATTCCCTAGGAGATTTTATGTGATTGACACAACTAGGTTTAACTGTTTCAGCCTTTTGTTCAGTCACTATAGGTTTAGGAACAACAGGTTCACACTTCTTAACAACCTTAGGTTCAGGATTCTCTTTTTCCTCATTGTTTGACTCAGATTTAGAGTGATCAGAGGAATTATCAATAGATCCTTCAGAGTCATTGGATTGACAAGAAGAATATCTACTAGATTTGTCCTCTGAGGTAATTGATTCAGACACTTGAGGACCTTTCTTACCATACACAAAGAGTGAATCATCCAACTCTTCTTTTTCAAGAGGAGTATAGTCATCACTCAAAGGTGGTGGTACTCCCTTAAAATCACCAGTCTTAACAAACCTATTGTACAAAGGTTTATCAGCATAGTCCTCTTCTCTATTCTTAAATATATCCCTATTCTCATTTTCCTCATATCCTAAGCCACATTTTTTATTTGACTTAATTTGAGAATCCCAACACTTAAACAGGTTTTTATTTGAATTGTTCCATTGATCTACCCTTTTTCTCAGCTCATCCCTTTCCTTCTGAATTTTAAGCCCTAACTGTCTATACCTTTTAAGCTTCTCATCTTGTTCATATATCTTATTAGCTTGAAAGTATAGTTTTTCATTTAAAGCAGCATGTTGGTTTTGAAGGGTGACCTTTTGTGCCTCTAAAGTTTTCACAGCATTTTTATGTGCTAATAAATTTACTTCTAGATCACCTATTTGTTCTTGCTGCTCATCACATAAAGCCTTAACATGATTATATGAGTCAGTACATAATTTAGAGCATAATGATACCTCATTACCAATGGCCATGAGAGCATGATCAGACTCCTCATTTACTCTTGGATGCTCACCCCAATTGACTCCTCCAGCTTCCATTGTCAGCAGACTCATCTGATTCTTTTCCATCTTTCCATCTTCAATTCTTTTCTCATCAGCAGACTTCTTCTCTGGACAATCTCTTGAAAAATGCCCATGCTTGTGACAGTTGTAGCATTCAACAGTCCTCTTTGTGTATCCCACTGGTGATTTGTTGTTGAAGTTGATAGTCCTACCATATTGCTTCTGAAATCGTTTGACCCTTAAAGCAACCATGGCAATGTGCCATTTTATATCCATCTCCTCAACTTCAGCATCATTAATTTGTTCAAGGTCTTCACTAATAAAGCTTTCATCTTCCGTTTGATTGGCAAAGAAAGAATGTATGACCTCATCAGTGAAACTTGAAGCAGACCTTTCACTTGAAGGAGTTTCATAGTTACCAGACCTAACACCAGATCTAACCTTGTAAGTACTGCTTTTGTTTTGAGATACAAAAGCAACATTTGAGGAACTGGTTGAACCCTGAGTGTTGTTACTGATGTCCCTTTCAAACATCCTGAGATTATTGTAAAGGTCATCAGGTGTCATAGAGTCTACTTCCTCCTTAATCCTCATTGCCACAGATACATTGCCCCATTCTGATGGTAAAGATCTAAGGAATTTGTGGTTTGCATCCTCATTCGAGACTGCTGCACCATGAACTTCCAATTGTGTTAACAGATGTTGAAATCTGTCATAGCCCTTCTCCAAACCTTCAGTCTTTGAAACACTAAATGTTTCAAATTGCTGTTTAAGAACAGCCTTTTGCATCTTCTTGGAGTTAGCATTACCTCCAAATCGTTTCTTGATAGCTTCCCACATCTCCTTAGCATCAAGAATGCCATGAAACCTTTGTAGATGCTCCTTAGGAATAGCCATAAGAAGCAAGGTTCTGGCCTTCTTTTCCTTCTCCACAGCCCTAATCTCCTCAGCAGATACTGGTGGCATTATTCTGAGTTGCCCATCATTCCCTTGTGAAATTCTCTTCTTAGAATTTCCCTTCTGGATCACTTTCCATACATCACTATCAATGTATTCCAGATAATGTTCCATCTCCATGGCCCATATATCATATTCTTCTCTCTTCAGTAGTGGAAGTTTTATGTTTGAGATTGTGGTTGTGGAAGGGATGGGTTGTTGTTGTGTTTGAGAGTTACTGGTTTCGGTTTTTCCTTCATCTTCATGGTTTGATTGCTCATCCTCACTGTTATGGATTGAGAAAGTTTCAGGCTTATCGAGTTCAGACATTGTGAAGGGTGATTTGAGTGAGAATTAGGTTTTAGTGTTCTACGAATTCAGAGTCTCTCCCTCGCTCTGATACCACTTGTTGGTCCACAAATTGTATATGGATCACTAAGTAGTTTTGAATACCTAGCAGATGGTTAGGATAAATCCGAACCAATCTAAGTGAGAAACCCTAAGTGATTGTTAATGTTAATGCGGAATCTTAACAAGAACAATTTAGAACACAAGCAGGGATATCACTAACTTCGTATATTGATATTCACTATTATCAATTCGTACAACTCACACACTCTTGCTAACAACCTTTAGGGATCCTTTTATAACACAAGGAAACCCTAGATGACACAGAAGATATACACAAATCTTCTATAAAGATACATACACGCAATGTATCTTTTCCTAATATATCTCTAACAAACTTTCCTATCTTCACGACCAGACCAGACTTAATAAGTCAACCAGACTTAACATAGTAAACGACCAGACCTAAGTAGTAAACTACCAGACCTAAGTAGTCTGTTCTTGATATGCATCATAATTCCCAACAGTTATTGGTGCATAAAAGGTGAATTTGATGCTGCAGTGAGATGATTTGCTTGCAGGCTTGTGTTGGAATTGAAGACTGTATGAAGCATGTTTGATACTTGTTCTGAGTCTTTGTTATCTAAGATGTTTTAGTGTTCTCTAATGTATATCATATGTTAGTATTCTCAAGAGTTATAGGCATGTCTATATCTCTTTCTTTGATTGTATGAGCCATTGTTATTAATAATATATGTTCACCTTTTGCACCAAAAAATAACTTAGCACTGAGTTTGTCGTTTCAGATGAGAAGGTAAAATAAATACATGTTTTTCATGACTGATGTAACCTGGTGTTTTTGTAGGAAAATGTGATGCACTGCACATTGAAAAGTAATATTTCACATTGCTTCATCGATAATTTGAAAGAAGGTTAGTTGTTTCAGTGCGATATTTTACCGTACAGAAAAAAGATGAATACCGAATCATCAAATATAACACTTACTTGATTGAGCTTAATGGCTCAACCTCTGTTAGAAAAGCTACCGTCAACATTGGTTGTTTTGTTAGGTACACCTTTCAGCTTATGGACTTTCAGGACATCTAACCTACAGATCGAAAGTATCAGATTGGTAAACAATTTTGTCCTTTGAAAAAAAATCATGTGTTACAGTTACATCAATATTGATTGCTACGTATGTATGGTTTCTTTGATTTAGACATTATTGGTTACGTTATGACTGCCGGCAGATCCGCACAACCAAGAACCGGGTCAAATAACCTGGATTTTAACCTTGCAAATGAGAGGTAATGTATTCCTTGTATAATTAAATGTACGAGCCAGCCCACTATGGCTTCGGTTTCGAAGTAGACACAGAAATTAGTTTTTTTTTTTTTTTTTTTTGTACCTTTTTTTAACCTCAAACAAGGAACGCACGCTTAGAGTGACATTATGGGGCAAATTAGGAGATGAGCTGCTAAAAAAAAAAACCTGACAACTGCGGAAACATGCATGCCTTCAAAAAATTTGAACACTAAAGAATAAAATTATACTCTTATGTTATTAGATTGAAGAATGGAATATAAAGAATAAAATTAGAGCTAATTCGAATAATGAACATGAGTTCAGTCCTGGTTTCCTAGAAAAATTCATTGCCACTTTGGGTAAATTTCCGGAAACAATGTGGAAACGACCGGGCAACACTATGCATGCAAACAAAAGAAAAGAGGTCATGCTTCCAGTTGACTTACAAGTCTCAAAAAAGTACTCCTTAGCGTATGCTAGACTTTGCTCTAGCAAATGAGGCAACAGTCGGTTCAGGTGGGTATTGTGTTTTTTTTTTTTTTTTTTTTTTACGCGTTGAATTGACCCGCAAACACTTTTCATCCATTTTCATGACAGTATAACAACCTTATTTCGTGTTCAACAACAATATGAAGTGGAAAACATTGACTAAAACCAAAAAAAGGTAATCTTGAGATAAACTTAGCTGCATAAACTGTTAGAAGAGTGGTAACAGTTTCCTAATATAAAGGTGGCCACATTAAAGTTTTAATAGCAAATGTTTTCTGATCTTATCAGCAGCATGCTGCAAAAAAATGTAGTAAATTAGGAATAACAACAATTTTCCTGATGTTGCTTTGAAGTTTGTTGAACATTATTATTAGAGCCTAAGCATTGATGCCTATGTCAAAAATTTAAAATTTGTAAATGCTTATCAAGTTTGGTGTTTACTACTAATATAATACTGAGAATTCTAAATCAGAAATGCTATAACGGGTCTAAAGTCGAACAATTTTCATAAGGTTCAAAAGACCCATTTTGGCACCTTCAAGTAAGGAAAGTATTTGGCGGGTCTAAAGTCGAAGCATACCTCAATTGAAGTGTTGCTTCTGAATCAGTGTTATCAGATCCATAGTAGCAGACGGTATCTCGGCTGAGCATGTCCTGCTTAAGAGACCTGCATTGCTACTTGGCACATCAGCTACTGGATTGTCCTATAAGAAACCGGTTGAGTAGGTTGCTCACTTTGAGGGATAAAGCGCTTCAATCTTACAATATGTAACACATGGCTGATGTTTAAATGTGCTTATAAAATCCAATAATAACTTCATTGTTGTAACAGGGCTGTCAGAATTACTTCTCCATGAAGAACATTATTTTCAAAACCAAGCTCTCGCTCCTGGACAACGGAACACATATAAAATAATATAGATTAGGTTTTAAATTCCCACTTCCCCAAACAGAGAATAAAAAACAATAATGGTTTCAGTAGTATTATCTGATTAAGTAACAGTTTCCTAATATCCAATTATAAAGGTGCGCATAAAAGTTTTAATACTAATTGTTTTCTAATGTCAGCTTGAGCAAGTGTTAGTTTTCTTTAGATATTGCTATCTGAACAGTTGTTTACTTTGCTGTAGTTTGGAACTGTTCTAAGATCTACATAAACTTTGTTAAGTCATCACATCTAATTAGGCTATATGCAGTGAAATGGCAGTGAGTATTATTCGTCCATGGAAAACTTAATTAAGCCATACCCAATCAGTGAGAGGATGCCATTAACCAAAAACTAAACCCATTTTCAAAACAATCAAAAACATTGGTGTTGCCTCATGCTTTTACGAACCTGTTTAATACTAAACATGTGTTTGAAGTAAAGTCTCAGACGTACTATAATACATCATGTTTATAGGCTAACCTATACATATTAATATATCACCAAGCATCAAATTTGTTGCTGCTTGAGATGTTATTATGAATTTTCTACATGTTGAAACAAAAATCCTTGGCGAAAAAGATGGTTACCTGAAAGAGATTGGACTAAAGTCGGTTTACACTTTTAGGCCATTAGCCTTAGAATATATTTACACAGAATCCGGTTTCTTTGCCACGATTATATTTTATGAGTAAGTTAAAAAAGTTTTAACCAAGACCTTCACTTAAATTCACTTCTAATATCAGAATATGCATAACACAGTAAAACTTTATTCTCACCTATTATTTAGTGGATTCAAAACCAGGTCAAGATGAAAACTGTTGAACTTTATGAAATGGAATAACTTTAATGCATTGAGATAGTATGAATCACGTACTAACTTTCCTGTACTTTTAACAAAATTAAACCTAAAAGTACACAGATCATAAACACACTTCAGTTTAAACAGTTAATGAATAAGGAAAATGAATTATACCTGTAAACCATTTGTTTCGTTGCTTGAATCAACACTAAGTTCTTCAAAAAGCGCACGTCTAGCCAACAAATCTTGCTTCCATGGTTTATCACCCGTATAATTCTTCCACTTACTGCTTCTTTGAGAAGCTTCAAACACACGATCATGAGGGTCATGTGAAGCAATCGCTAACCAATCTAGCATTTCCGTAAAGGACATAGATTCTTCTTCCCACTTCCTTTTCTGTAAACTAACAACCCTTTCAACATTGTCGACATTATGAGAAACAACAATGAATGGCTTATCTAAACAAATCAGCCTCATGTCCATCCCCAAGCTTCGGCTAAAACGCCTTAGAACCATTCTTATACACACACTTCTTTCAAATAAAATGACAAAACCTCATCAAACAAACCCCTTAATTCCATTACATTTACATCATCATTTACAACCAACCCATTATTCAAATCTCACCCATTTGACATCAAATACAATACAACACTAAAAAAGATACAAAAAAAAAAAAAAAAAAAAAAAAAAAAAAAAAAAAAAAGGTGCAACGTATGATTAAAAAATACCAAAATTCAATCCTGAAATTTGGTTCTTATTACCTTTGTAAATTTCACTAATTTTTGCTCCAACCCCACTTTTTATTATTTTCTTTTGTGTCCTGAAGAAACAGTGAAAATTAGATAGATTAATTAAAAGGGTATTTGAATTAAAGGGTTCAATTGATTTAATTTGAGTTTTAATCATTTGGGATTAAAAAACAAAGAGGTTTTAGTGGGTCGGGGAAAAACAAGTGACAATGTTTAAAGACATGTTTTTTGTTTTTTGATATGTTTGTGTGTATATAAATTATGTGCAAGTCGAGACAAACACCTACTAAGAAAAAAAAGAAACACACTTTTGAATTTTTTTGTACAATTATATACTAGTATAGGTTATTTTATATCCATTTTTATCTATCACTTTCTTACGAAAAAAACTTCATGCTTACAAAAACTAAACCACTTTTCAAAGCAATCAAAAACAATATTAGGTGATTTGAATCAAGTGAAAACCTGCGAAAGATGTCTTCGATTGTTGTTTGAAATCAACCAATTATGCGTACCCCATTAACTCCCACTATAAAAGGATCCAACTTGAAAAACAGATTTTGTGGAAAAAGATTATACAATAGTATTTTCAATTACTTTATTGATCTAATGTGTTATGCTTAGTTTTGTGAAAATTTGGTGAATGGGTTGCCTGTTGATTTGAGGTGGAGAGGGAAAAAGAAAAAAATGAATTGAAAGTGATAATAAAAATACAAGCGGATGTTTTTTTTGCAAAAATACTTATTTATTCATTCGTTATTACTCAACTAATTTGATATAATAGATTTTACCCCCAATAAGAATTCAATAACTTTACAACTTATATAAATAGAACTAAAATAAATAGAATTAATATTGAGACAATCTTTTATAAATATATCAGCTTTTTAATACTTGGTTACTAATTTTATTTACCATGTCTATGTCGACCGGTATCACATGGAAACATGTTTTGCGTTACGATAATGAAAGTCACTAACGTATTTGATACCTTTTCTTTGAGGCAATTATGTTTACAAAAATTTACTTACAGAAACTTCGTTTATTCATTCGAGTAGCACGATCGAAACTAACCATAATAACTAAATAAGCATAACTCTTGCCAAACCGATAATTCTTTACAGTGAATAAAGCCCGTGCATCGCACGGGCCATGCTGTCTCGTTTCTAATATAAAAATTAGAGTAGGCCAAGATACATATGTCGATTGAAACCTAACTTTTGTTTCTTTACATTGATTTCGTTTATGCTATTCATTTTCTATCCCATTTGCTATTTTTTTTTTTTTTTATTTTTTTTTTCTTTGTTTTATAAAAAAAGAAAGAAAAAGAAACTAATAAATATTGCATTTTGCATTGTCACTTCTTTGACATTAATCAAGAGCTCGCAAAAACCCGACACCACTTGAAATAATTGGTCATTAACACGACTTCTTCACAATAACTTGATGTTCATCGATATGACTTGACCAATGATCGAGAGAACCAGACGAAAAGACACGACCTTTTTGGTCGATAGTCTTGTCTAGTTTGTGAAACTCCGATAGTTTAAATCTCATTATGTTCAAAATATACGTCGATTGAAACCTAACTTTTGTTTCTTTACATTGATTTCGTTTATGCTATTCAGTTTCTATCCCATTTGCTATTTTTTTTTTTAATTTTTTTTTAGAAAAGAAAGAAAAAGAAACTAATAAATATTGCATTTTGCATTGTCACTTCTTTGACATTAATCAATAGCTCGCAAAAACCCGACACCACTTGAAATAATTGGTCATTAACACGACTTCTTCACAATAACTTGATGTTCATCGATATGACTTGACCAATGAACGAAAATGAACATTCGAGAACCAGACGAAAAGACACGACCTTTTTGGTCGATAGTCTTGTCTAGTTTGTGAAACTCCGATGGTTTAAATTTCATTATGTTCAAAATATACATATGCAAGCTGGATCTTTAAATCCAACAATAAGAAGCTTTTTAACTATGAAATGATTAACATTTAAGATAACTATAAATGCTTTGAATATCGTGAATAAACTTTATTTTTCTTTGAAAGACAATAGTATATATATTACGATTACGAGCAAATTATTACAATAGAATGGTATCTCAACTCCTCAATCAAACAGATTAATGGAGCTGAGACCCGAAGTACAACAACAAAAAGCCCCACAACATTGGGCACTACAAAAAAGACTAAGAGGAGTGAAGCGACTCCATGCCCGATTAAGCCCCAAGCCGCCCCCTAATCGCCTGGAACACCGGCCCCCTTGGGCGATTAGCCCCTCAGGCGTTCCATTTGTATCGCCCCTTCCATTTCTTCTTTCGATGGTTTTGTAGCCGTTACAAACGGCTTCCTTCTTTAATTTCCTTTAAAACCATATCTTTTCCAAACAAAAAAACACATTCAACCATTTATTTTCCAAAAAAAAAAAAAACACACATAACACTCTAATTTCTAAAAAAAAAAAAAAAACCCACCAATTCAAAAAAAAAATCATGGAAGATTTCGAAGATTCGTCCTCCTCATCATCAAGTTCCGATTCTTCGGAACTAGATGAGGCGATCGAAGGTGCCATTTATAACACCGTTAATATATTTATTGAAGTCGTGAAAGAAGAGCGGGTAGCAGATGATGGCCCCGTTTATAGACGAAGGGCGTATGTGAATCGTCTTCGAGAGGAGGCAAACGAGAGGTTGATGCCCGAGTATTGGACTCAAGAAACTCCAATGGAGCAACGGATTGAGAATTCAAATCTCGTTAGAAGCCGCGAAACACACAATATTCTTAAGGCGGATTTGGTGGATCATGTAATGGATAATCGTGGCCCGAATGAAGACGAAAACGCGCCTCCAGAAGCCGGCGAATTTGTTAGTGACGAAGAATAATTTTTATGTTTTATTAGTATTTAATATGTATTTTTAGTTTAAGAATAATTTTTAATATGTATTTTTAGTTATTATTTATATAAAATGTATTTTTAGTTATTATTAATAAGTTAAAATTGAAAAAAAAAAATAAAAAAAAAAATCAATCATTAGAAGTGCCACGTGTCAGGAGTCGCCCCACCCTCCTGTGTAGCCCCACTCCTCCTTTTTTTCCAGGCTAACCAACTTGCTGACTCAGCTTCACATGGCGCGAGTCGCCCCTCAGTTGAGTAGCCCCACTCTCTTTAGTTAAAAAAAAAAAAAAAAAAAAAAAAAAAAAAAAAAAAAAAAGGCACAAGGATCCAAAAATATACCACTGGAGTACAACAACAAAAAGCCCCACAACATTGGGCACTAAGAAGAAGAAGAAAAAAAAAAAAAACGCACAAGGATCCAAAAATATATACCACTAAAACCATGATGCCGCTCACACTAGACCACAAAAGTTAATAAATCACACAAAGTTAACGGTAGAAACAATTACTTGATAGATTTTATTCCCATCCAATAATTGTCTCTCGGATAACTTAATATTAATATCAACTTAGCCAACCAACATAACTTTAGTATATGAGAAAAGTTCAATGCAGAATAATAATTATCTAAAGATCAAATCAAAAGATCTCAACCATCCATCTATTTTAAATCTAAAGGTCATTTTAATATATTTAATTATTAATGGGCACTTTTGTAATATCATTAAATAAACTTAACCCTCATTTTTATCATCAGTAGTTCAGTACCATCTTAAAAACACCATGTCACCATCACCAATAGCAGCCGCGACCACCAGCGGCACGCACGCAAAAGCACCTCCGTCACAATCAATGGACAGATCACCACCACCGCCACCGTCACCACCACAAACTACTGAATCATCTTCTCCGACGCCGGTCACCGGTTCACCTCCATCGGCTGGAAGTATAGATCCGCTTGAGTGCTCGAGTTCGTCTCCTAATCGGAATAATCAGCTGGATATGCAGGTTTTGTAACTGAATTTTAAGACCTCGTTGACTATTTGACTATTTAACTAATTATTTTAATTTTAATTTTAATTGATTTTTTTAGGCGTCTTTGCGAAGCGAAGAGTATCGACAACTGTTTCGGCTTCCTCCTGAGGAGGTAGTTCTTCTTATTTAAGTTTAAAATGAAATTAAGTGATGCATTGTATGTGATTATAATGTATTTGCGTTGTATTTGTGACATTTGTAATCTTCCTTATCAGCTTTAAAATATTGTACTCAATTTCAGTTTTTAATAAAAGTCAAACATTTAGTCAAACTGCTCATTGCTTATTCAATAGTGCTTATTTGTTTCATCAGTAGCTTTTATCTGCTTAACTCTGTCCTTATTTACTTTTAGTGGATTATTTGTAGTTATCACATCACTTGTTTAAGTTTTCATTAAAAAAAACTCATAAAATCCAAAAATATAGCTTAAGTTAGAATAGCATTAATCTATTGCTTACTTCTGGTTAAAAAGTATTCATAATAGCTTTATTAACTTAGATAATGATTTGTGTTTCAAAACTCAGCTTATTTTTGCCTTTTTCTTTTAAAAAAATCAAAACAGTCTTGGATGAAGTAGTGTTTGGCACTAGGTTTCAACATGGGTCAAAATAGTTAATAACTGTTCATAGGTCATTTGGTCAATTTAGTTTAAGTATAATTAAGTCCTCTTAGCTAAATTGTAGAGATCCTTAGCTGTTTTGAATAAGTTTTGAATGTCTTTGGTGGATTTCCTAGTTTTTGAATCATGTCTAATTTGAATGAGCTTGTTACTAGGATTCAGATTTAGGACTAGTTGTTGCCTCTCTTGAGTTCATTATAGTATATCTAGTGTATTTCTAAGCTTTGGTTCCATTTCATTAAGGTCTTGTAGGAATTTGGTCAAAAACCAGTTGGGTAGTGCCTCAGGACACTTGTTCTGCACACTCACCAATTGAGCAGTCAAATTCATTTGCTCATTTGTATTGTTCCATGCTTTAATCTAGGAAATCTTAGTTGTTTGTTTATTTTTATTTGCTATGCTAAGTTTCAGCCTTTTCTATAGCTTATTCTAGCTTTTACAATAGCTATATAGTTGCCCAATTGATCACAGTATTGTCTGCATCAGTCCCAAATGAGTCTTTTGGTTTTTGGTTTTTGAGAAGTTCAGAGTATAAAATTTACTTATGTTCAACTTTATCTGTATTGGCTTATTGTTCCTAGCTTATTTTTGAGCTCCAAAAGCCCCCAGTTTGACTGAGTTGCCCTGCAACATCAGCAGACCCTTGTTTGGCTTATTTAGCTGAGGTCAGTGCTTATTTGCCTATTAAACCTCCTTCTTTTCTACTTAATTCATTTATGTAATGTGGATTGTTAAATGGTTAATCTTTCGTTAGGCGGTTAGGTGTCGTGTGAAAAGATAGAATGGATGTTGTTGCCTTTAGTTTGGGATTAGACAACTAATTAAGAAAAGAAAGGACATGTGATTTATTCTGAATCACATGTGATTTGTTCTAGAATCACATGTGATTTGTTCTGAATCACATGTGATTTGTTCTGAATCACATGTGATTTTTTAATATAACTCTGAGTAATCACTTTCAATTGCATGTTACTAACTACATTTTTGTATGAAACTAATTAAGAAAGGACATGTGATTTATTTTGAATCACATGTGATTTGTTCTGAATCACATGTGATTTTTTCTAGAATCACATGTTACTAACTACTAGAAGTCTAGAAAATTGTTTGCTTTTATGAAGTAGAAAACAATAAAATGTAAAAACATCTTCATCTGCCTTCTATCTCAGTGTTTCAACTCAATCAAATAAACTAGAAATGAACTTCTTCATTATTTCGTCTATAACCAGGTGGCTTACATGGCAATAGTTGGGTCATTTCCTTTCAACTCTTCTCTCTCTGGTGTGCTTTCTTGCGTAGGGACAGCCGTCTTAGCTGGTAAGCTTTACCTGGATTCTTCCATCAAGACAGGTCATAAGTGCTTGCCGTTTTTAGTTTAACATATTGTTTGACATATCATCTTTTTTTTTTGCTACAGTTTGTCTTCGTATTCAAGTCAACAAAGAAAACAAGGAATTTAAGGTATTTTGGTCTTTTCTGCATAAAATTAAGGATGTAATTGTCTAATTAACTTATAGAAGTGCAACCCTGAAACCTAGAGGTACTGAATTGGACGATTTGAGTGGGTTGGGTAATATGTTAAAGTGTGTTCAGGTCAAAGCCGGCAACCCTTTTTGACGTGTGTGGGTCTGACCGACCTGCAGAACATTTTTTGTATTCTCTTTTCTTGAAATATGTAAGTAATGTTTTGACCAGGCTAATAACTATATTACTACAATGATAATCTTATTTTCGAAAGAAACAATATTTATGCATCTGAATTACACTTTGGGTGACTTCTAATCTGTTTAATGTGTAAAAGTTTACCCGTTTGACCCATTACAGGCAAATTATAATGCAAATTAACATGTTTATCTGTTAATGGCTCAAAATTGCCAACTCTTGGGACATCGCTGTATGTTTATACAAGAAAAGATAGAATGGATGTTGTTGCATTTAGTTTGGGATTAGACAACTAATTAAGAAAAGAAAGGACATGTGATTTATTCTGAATCACATGTGATTTGTTCTGAATCACATGTGATTTGTTCAAGAATCACATGTGATTTGTTCTGAATCACATGTGATTTGTTAATATAACTCAGAGTAATCACTTTCAATTGCATGTTACTAACTACATTTTTGTATGAAACTAATTAAGAAAGGACATGTGATTTATTCTGAATCACATGTGATTTGTTCTGAATCACATGTGATTTGTTCTGAATCACATGTTACTAACTACATGTTTGTGTTTTAGCTAACTACAGGTCTTGCTTAAAAAAGTTGAAGAAAAGCCTAAGCCGAAAGTTGCGTCTAAGCCTATTCTGATGAAGATTCTAAAAGTGATAAGCGTAATACGGTGTTAAAGAAATTCAAGGGGAAGATGATTAGGTTTTATGTACTAGTGATGATTTATGTACATTTCTTCATTTTATTAAGTTTAGATGTTGATGGTAGTCTTTTTGGTAATTACTGGTGGTTGTAGTACTGAACAAATACTGATGATAGCCTTTTGGTAAAACTGATGGTAATATCTCATTATAAATATGAAATGGTTTTTACATGCCATTTTGTTGAATGTTTTAACATCTGTATTCTTATTTTATTATTATTATTATTATTATTATTATTATTATTATTATTATTATTATTATTATTTTGTTGTTGCTATATGTCATAATCTGATGGTTGTAGCATAAGAATGTTTTTATATTTATCACATGTGATTGTTTCATAAATTACATGTGATTTGTTTCACCAATCACATGTGATTTGTAAATAACATGTGATTTGTTCACAAATCACATGTGATTTAGTGATGCAACTTTTCAACTTGCATTTATATTCAGTTACAAATACCAAATCTGTTAGAACATCAAATAAAAAATATTCAATTAAACATAGTTGAATTAAGATACGCATAACACTTTTTCAACAGTGTAATAAAAATATGGAAAAAACCAAATCTAAACAAAGTATGATATGAAAAACACAAATCTAAACAAAGTATGATATTCAAGAAGCTTTAGTCGCTTGTTCAGCTGCATCAATTCTCGTCGCTTGTTCACCGGCATCCACCTTTGTTTCGATCCCCTTATGGATATTGACCTTATGTTGCTTTGGTTTCTCAACACTGCATAAATATCTTCAATCACATCTCTCATTTTCCGTGAAGGAGGCTTAAATACTTGAACATTGACTTCATTTTTGATTGATTTAAACTGTTCCACAATAATCACATGTGATTCAAAACAAATCACATGTGATTTGTTCAAGTATTTAAGCCTCGACTTCAATCACATCTCTCATTTTCTATGAAGGAGGCTTAAATACTTGAACCTCGATTTCATTCTTGATTGATTTGAATTGTTCCACAATAATCACATGTGATTCAAAACAAATCACATGTGATTTACACAAGAATCACATACTCCAATTCAAAACCAACACAAATTTTCATTCAACCACTAAATTTTCATTCTTAATAAGATAAGTAGCTGTTTTAGAGAGAAACAAGTTATAATTATTCAAAACCAAATCCAGTCATCCACAACTGATCATTCAACCACTAAATTTTCATTCTTAATCTCCCAAACACATGAGCTGATTACAAAAGCATTAAACTGGAAAGAATCTAACCAACTCCAACACCAATGACATCACCCACCACCACAACAACCACCATCACCACCCCACCGTCACTAGAACCACCACCTTCACTAATCCCAAACCTCCCAGATGACATCTCAATCCAATGCCTCGCCAGAATCCCACGGGACCAGCAACTTTTAAGAAATACACAAAAATTACTTCATGGCATGTAATTTAAGAAGTGGTTATTAAAGATTAAAAGCTAATTAAACGACGTCGTTTGGAGAAATGATAAGCTGATGATGATGATGACGTGTAAAAAGAGAATCAGAAGAACAAATGTGGATCGAATTATATTATTATTTGAGAGAAGCAAATAATCGTTAGTTGTGGATCGACGGCGGTTTTTTTGATTTTCCGGTGATTTACAGTGATAGAATGGATTTCCGGCGGTTTATTGTTATTTTCCGGCGGTAATTTTTTGGTGGTGACGGGATGTGTGTGTTTTTGATGAGAGATAAAGTGGGATAATAAATGAGGGGTAGGGAGATTTTTTTGGGTTTATATATGATTGGGGCTTTTGATCTTAGCCATTGGATTGAAATAAAATGAAGGGCTAGGATGTGCTCCCTTGTTCTTTAAAGATGGCTTGTTCGCTGGGGATCTCACCTCTTAGTATATAACTTATCAAGTTTTTCTTTTTGCTACCAATGTGGGATAAAAATAATTTTCTACCAAAAGAATGCATCAACACGTGTAGACTATTCACTTATTTTTTTCTAACGAAAGTTCTTTATGTATCTCTACTCAAACTCAACTTTAACTACCTTTTTGTCATGAAACTATACAATTATTATCCCTGGTGATAATTTATACGTAACTAAAAAACGCCTTTATGGCAAACCAGCATTGAACCTCTTCAAATTAAATGTAGGTTCTATTATTGCTTTTTTTTTCTTTTTTTTTTTTCAATTTTAATTTGGCACAAACACACAACTTTCATACACGGAGTACTTGTTACTTGTTAGTATTTTTTATTTTTTTTTTAAAAAGAGTAAATTACACCGTTCATCTCTGTGGTTTGGCCAAAATCAGTAAGCTCGTCCCCTCATTTTCATTTTTGCATTGTGAATCCTTATAATGAAGTTTCATAATACTGTTAGTCCTTATGACTAACTGCCGTTATCTTCTCCGTTAGCTCTCAGTTGTCAAGTGACAACGTTAGTCCATTAACCAAATGATCATTTTCAACGTTAGTCCTTTTACTAACAGTCGTTTATAATTAAATAAAAATTTGGTTTTCTTACGTAACTCGTTCGTTTTCATACGTTTTTGTCCGTTTTTATACGTTTTCGCCCGTTTTGCTACGTTTTCGTTCATTTTTATACGTTTTCATCCGTTTTTTACGTTTTATACGTTTTTGCCCGTTTTACACGTTTTCGTCCGTTTTTATACGTTTTCGTCCGTATTCACACATTTTCGTCTATTTTTCTTACGTTTTCGTCTGTTTTTATGCGTTTTCGCCCGTTTTGGTACGTTTTCTCATGTTTTCGTCTGTTTTATAGGTTTTCGCCTGTTTTTACACGTGTTCATCCGTTTTTACACATTTTCATCCATTTTTACATGTTTTCGTCCGTTTTTATACGTTTTCGCCTTTTGTTACGTTTTCATACGTTTTTATACATTTTCGGCCGTTATGCTACGTTTTCGTCTATTTTTATATGTTTTCGTCCATTTTTCTATCATTTTTACAAGTTTCCATTTGTTTTTATACGTTTTCGTTTGTTTTCATAAGTTTTTGCCAGTTTTGTTACATTTTCGTCCATTTTTATATGTTTTTGTTTGTTTTTACACGTTTTCATCCGTTTTTATAAGTTTTCGGCCCTTAATAAAATGAACGAAAACGTATAAAAACGAACACAAACGTAATATAAAAGGATGAAAACGGATAAAAACGGACGTAAACGTAAGAAAACGTAACAAAACCTGTGAAGACTTATAAAAACGGACGAAAACGTGTAAAAACGAACGAAAACGTGAAAAAACAGACTAAAACGTATAAAAACATACAAAAACGAAAGAAAAACTGACAAAAACGTATAAAATCGTATAAAAAAGAACGAAAACGTGTGAAAACGGACGAAAATGTGCAAAACGGACGAGAATGTATAAAAATGGACAAAAACGTATAAAAACCGACGAAAATGTGTAAAAACGGACGAAAACGAATGAAATGTAAGAAAAATGAGCGAAAACATATAAAAATGGATGAAAACGTATGAAAACATAGCAAAACGGGCGAAAACGTATAAAAATGGATGAAACGTGTAAAAGGGGCGAAAACGTATAAAAACGGACGAAAACGGACAAAAACGTTTGAAAACGGACGTGTTACCTAAGAAAACCAAATTTTTATTTAATTATAAACGACTGTTAGTATAAAGGACTAACACTGCAAACGATCGTTTGGTTAATGGGCTAACGTTGCCACTTGACGACTCAGAGCTAACGGAGAAGATAACGACAGTTAGCGATAAGGACTAACAGTGTTACGAAACTTTATTATAAGGATTCACAATGCAAAAATGAAAAAGGAGGGACGAGCTTAGTGATTTTGGCCAAACCACAGGGACGAACAGTGTAATTTACTCAAAATAAAAATTCCTTCAATTCTTTAAAATGACACTTAGAGGTGGATTGGTGTGTTATGCACATAGACTCGAACAATATTTATATCTAGAAGACTTTGAACTATGGTCATGGAACATTCTACGTACCAAATATGCCAATTGAGAAGCATGAAATTGAGTTGGGCTACTAATTCAATAATTTGTCAATACCAACTTCTAAGATATTTTCCTTTACTAACGCGCCACTCAAAAAAAAAAAAAAAAAAAAAAAAAAAAAAAATGTAAAGTAACTCCAAATACCGTCTTTCACGGGTTATGGGTCCAAATACCGTCGAAGACGGTGTATGGGGGAGGTTGAGACGTAGACAGCCTTACCCCTACCTAAGGTAGAGAGGCTGCTTCCGGTTCTACCAAAGGTAGAAAAGGACCCCCGGCCTTTTGTAGAGAGTGAGGATCGAACCCTTGACCTCTCGGTTGAGAGGCAAGGGGTCCAACCCTACTTGTTCATAATTTGTGCTATTTGAAACATGTTCCAGAAGTAAATATAAAATATACGTTGATTTTGATCTAAGGCCTACGTTTATATATTTCAACTGGAAAAGTTTAAATTTTTCCTACTTCATGTTCCTTTCAATTTTGTGAGAGTTTAAGGGTTGTGGCTCAAAACTTTGTAGTTTTACTTATATTTGGATAAACTTTTACTTATATTTTAAATCTCATTACATTCAAAATAAACATGTAAAAGTTGGACGCTTTAATCCAACAAATAAGAAATTTTTTAATCATGAAGCGATGTACCGATAAAATAGCATGTAAAAGTAATAGGGGTGTTCACGGGGCGGTTCGGCTCGGTTCGGTTAGAGATTTTAACAATCCATCGCGGGGCGGGTAGTTCATTTTACTATCCGAAATCGAACCGTACTATACGGGTAACCGGACATGCGGGTACCCGAAATGAGCGGTTACCCGCGGTTCGGGTCACGGTTAAACATTTTAAAAAATTAATCGAATCAACTCGGACGAACAATAACATACATGAGAAAGTAATATGTCATTGTAGTAAAAACTAAATAACATTGAAGAGATTAGAGTCAGAGTAATGTTGTCCCGTGGCAATAAAAACATTCAAATTATCATATGTAACAAAATAACTAATACTATTTATTTGACGTTTATATGTTACGATCACTTTAATCATATGTAATCCATGGACGTTAGCATATAATCACATTAGGTAAGTAAAAATGCGTTATACAATAAAAGTAATGCAATAATATAGTTAATACTTGTACATTTTTATGAATGGTTTGTTGAAACCTACATATATATTATACACGGTTCGGTTCGGGTAACCGCGGATAACTAAAAGTAAAAACAGAAACAGAACCGTGATAAGCGAGTTATTTCGGTTTCGGGTTTTCTCGGTTTCGGTTTCTTCGGTTATCGGTTTTTTGCGGTTTCAGATTGGGCGGATCGGCTCGGTTCGTCGATTTCTCGAATTTTTTGAACACCCCTAAAAAGTAAGTGCTTCAAATATCATAAATAAAACTCAAAAAGTTAATGAATAATACGAGTTATCCTTGTGATGATGTTTAACCAAAAAAGCTCTTTTAGCTTACGATTTGATTTAAAGCAATATTATAATATATACTAATAGTCAAATTTTGAGAGGGCAATTAGGGGGCAATTAAGAATTTTAATCTCTAACTCTATTGGCGCATAAATAATAAAAGGGAAAATTCCTTAAATGCCCCAAAGGTACAAGGGTCTTTACCCTAGATGCCCCAAAATTTTTTTCTCTAAATCCCCCAGGGATCAGGTCGCTCAACAAAACTTGGGCGGATCTCATATAATGGTGACATGTGTCCCTATGTATGTCCCCACTAAAGTACTAAGATGTACTTCTTGCATTATGTACTTCTTGGGCGACTGGGACCTACAACAGGTTTTACCTCTCGAGGGATCTCAAGAGGCTTGCAATCCCCACCAGGCAGTGTACCTGAACGATGTAGTATAGTGTAGTGGCAAGTACCGGGGGATTGATCGTTCTCTAGGGGAATAGTGTCGTTAGGATTGAAAAACTACTCTAATAGGTCTAAGGGTGAGGGAAGATTCTTTTTGTATTTTATTTTTTATTTTTATAAAAGCAAGTAAAATCTCGGGTTTGAAGGAGTGGGCGAAATTAGTTGCTAGTCAACTAACCCAAATAACTACAATTGCAAATAAAATAAAATAACTGAAAATAAAAAGGTTGTGGAACTTATATGGAGAGAAATGTGTTTACTTAGATTTCCTTACTCCCTAACTATCTTTTACCGGTTGATTAGTGTGTATTAATTGCGTGGATGACGGGTGTATTCCTTAATACCAATCGTGGGGTGGCGTACGTACTTCCCCAACTCTATAAGCTCCTACTTCACTCCTATGTCGAGCCGGCTAAGAAGCTCCTAACATGGGATCACTAGAATTCGCTCATGCATTAAATACAACCATAATAACCTTAGTACGCATTGGTTCATGTTTCTTAAGACGTTCAAGCAAGTTACCGTATAGGAGGTTAGTCAGTTTTCTTAAGCCTAACATCGATAAACAATCATCCAATACAATTAATAACACACCAACAACCAATAATCAATAGTTAGTTTTCATTAGATCTAAGCAAACACAAGATAAATCTAGCCTAGCATGTTAAATAAAAGACAAGAACAAGATATAATCAAACAACACATAGACATATTGAATGATTAATTGATTACTTATCTTCAATTGAACATGGGAGATCCAAGGGTATAAAACCCTTAAAAGTAGCAGAAAAATCGTCTTAGGGTTTCTCCTCACAAAGTTGCACACTAATGACTAAAAATTATGAGAATATATATAGAAAATCAGATCTGACGGCGTCACGTTATAGAGCTGACGCCGTCACCTCGCCGCGGTTAGGGTTTCTTGATGGCCTTCTTGACGCCGTCCCCTTTTAATCATCCAAAATCTTCTCTGGCGCGTCAAGGGTTGACGGCGTCACAATGGTGCTTGACACCGTCACAGGTACTTTTCCAGCCGATTTTGAGACTTTGTCGTTTTCTTCACTTTTATGCTCCAAAAACGTCCAAAATGCTTCCTTTTCCAGATTTCTTCTCCAAAGTACCTAAAATGACAAAATGAACGATTTAGGGCAATATTTGATCAAATAAATACGATTTAGGGCTTAAATGACCCCCTAAAAGCGGTACACTTTTCGCTTCATCAGATGCGCCGTATCGCATGATTGTCATGCGCCGTATTTATATAAATTCGTTGACTGGTCAATAAGTTTTAATTAGTCAGAGATACGGCGCTTAGAATACTAAGATCTGCCGTATTGTTGTGCAAGTGAACGAAATTTAAATAAGGAACGTACCTTGGCCTCCGCAACACATTTTCATATACATCAAATTGGGATAAAACGGTATACCATATGATATATATAAATTCAAGATAAGAACAATAAGCATATCCGTTTTATTAATGATTATAATCTTATTGTTTAGTGGATAATGATTTACTCCAAGGTTAGGAGCAAATATCGTTTTAAGCTTACAAAATTGAGACTATAATTTGAGAGAGGTTTCGTAGAGAACTCTCCTTAAGGCTAGGTGAATAATTGTAGAGAGCACCTGGAATTTTATTTCAAGAATTTAAGATACTCAATGTTACCAGAACTGAATTCTCCTCCACTCTTGTCGTCTTACTACAACCTTTCAGTGATCAAAGGTTTGATCACCCCTGCTAGCATCTCTTGGTTAGGTTCAGAATGTAATCTTCCATAGCGATGCTTAAACCATCATTTATCCTGAAAATAAACCAACTTGTGCACGAGAGTAGTGGAACGATCAAAGTGAATATCAAAAATCAACTATATTAATTGAATTAAATGCGTCGTATTAACAAAAGCTAATGCGCCGTATTTTCATTATGTTTCAAAATACAAGATTTTTGATTTAGTAGATGCGCTGTATCGATAAAAATCGATACGTCGCTTCTGTTTAATAATTTGAAAAAACTGTTTTTAATTTAAATAGCAAATACGCCGTATCTGTTAAAACAGATGCGTCGTATGGCGTTAGGGTTTAGAAAAATTTCTTATTAAAAACAGAATACGCCGTATCTTGGGGAAAGATGCGTCATACTCGAATTTATTAAACGCGTTGTATTTTATAAAAATTAAACGCAATACGCCGTATCTGTGAAAACAGATGCGCCGTATCGTTTTTATCAGCACAATACAACGACAGCAGAATGCAGAAAAATACAGAAAAAGAAAAACAAAAATAAAAACAAACAAAAAGAAAGAAAACAAACAAAAACAGAAAATATGCAAATTATACAATGAATGCAATTTATCTAATATATAACAGGGTTAGTGGTTAGAATCTAAAAAAAAAACTAAAAAGAAAAACCTAATTAAAATACTAAATCAAATTAACAGATAATAACAATTCACTCCCCGGCAACGGCGCCAAAAAACTTGATGCGCGTGCGTGTCGTTGCGGTTTAGCAGTATTAATGCCTACTCAGGTTTTAAATTTATATTTAGCCGACTTATCAATAACACACACACTTAACGAGCAGTGTACCCGGTCAGTATGAATATAATGGTAAGTAGAGTGTCGATCACTAAGAGTGGAACGTATTATCTAGTTATTCTAATCAGTATTTTAATATCCTAAGTTAGCTATACAACCTAATCTAACGCAAGGGGGTTCAGCCTGAGAGACTGGCATGGTTTGGTTATGATTAAATAATAAACTAAACTAATGAGCACGAATCAGCGATTAGCACACACGTACACAGATAGATACTCGAGACAATAAGAAGACCTGTCCTGATAATTAAATAGCTTGTCACTTGTTTTATTGCTAGTTTTATATGAAGTGTATATAATTAAACCTTTCTCGTTGGCTCTAATCTTATCGGCGAGTAAACCCTTAATGATTACTTATGTCTATCCTACTTTTCTAGAGTATTGGGCATTTGTGATGCCTACGTCTCGTATACGCTAGAATAGATAGGCGAGGAAGGGGCATGGCGACCTAAGCAAGACTCAGCTAGACACAGAGGTTATCAATGCACTAATAAAAGTCACCAAAGACATCAACATATAAACTTTAATTAATGGGAAAGCAATATTAAGGGGAGTGCATGATCTTCCGTAGTCACATGACACAAGCCCATCAATCCTGATGAATTAAAGCGTACTAATACAATAAAACAAAACTACTTAATGAATTGAATACATGGAGGACCTTATTACAGCTCTTGTATCTTCGTTTAAGGTGTGTCTTGTGCTGCTTGGTCCTCTGAATTCGGCTCTAGGGTTATATGGTCTTCTAAAATCTCGCTCTTCAAATTCGTCTGTCCTTGGGGTATTTATAGTTTCTGTCTCAGGGATAGATGCGGCGCATTGAATGAATAGATGCGGCGCATTGACTTAACTTCGCGTGGGGTCCAAGATTAATATATTCTGGAATATTCGTACACCGTCTTCAGATGCGGCGTATCTTGATCTTTGTATGCGGCGCATGTACTTTAGATGTCTTGGATTGTAACTGGTGAAATCTTGATAGTGATACGCCGTATGTTAGAAGTATATTGCGGCGTATCTGGAGTAGAACGAGCTTGATCTTCTGGATTTCAGTAGGCTTTTGACATCTTGCTTGTTTTGCTCCATAATTAATCCAAAATCGCCAAGTTTCACATAATGCTTGTTTTTACCTGAGAATTACTAAAGTAAACATTAATGTATCGATTCTCATATATAATATAATAAAACAAGTCAAATAAATAGGATAAATGATGATAATAAAATGTACTTATTTGAGTTCATCAAACATCAAACTACAGCCTCTTGTTAACTCAAAACCTATCCACTAATAGTATTCATCATGTACGACACTAATGATCAGCCTACAACAGCTAGATACTAACACCTATACACGACCAGCTACATACTCAATCTGCACAAACTAACTTATCTACAGGTAAACTCAATCTCCGCAAACTATGTACAGCAACAACCATAGGAAATCGCAATCTTACCTAACTGAAAACTAATTTAGCTACATGCAACAACAATCCTACCTTACATCATGACATTTTCATAACACAATTTATTTGCTAATAGAATCCGTCTTTAGAGATACTAAGCAACTAACGACACTAAGGCTACTAACAATGTGCTCAGAGAATAGGGATCCAAAAGTTAGCCTCAAAGTTAATGCGTATGGGGTTTTTTTTTGTGGGGTATTGTCACTAGCTTTATGATATCAATAGCCACAGAAAAATAATATAGTAATAGAACAAACTATCACCGCTTACCAACATTGCCTCCATCAAACAGTTTTTGCTAAAAAGTTTTTATTCTTTAACCGTAATTGCAAATCCTTGCATCTCGAAAAAAATTGTTTGTGTGAAACTAGTGTAGAGTATGGCAAAAACGAAGACGTACCTGGGTGATCAACTCCTTTAGAACGTGAATGTTGGTTTTGTAGTTGTTGAAGAGAGCAAATTAGGGTTGTGGGGAAGATGGTTTTTACGGTATGTGATTTTTATATAAGGTTAAAGGGTATAATGGTAATTTTAATTTTTTAACAGCTCTACAAAATTTAGAACGCTCATATAATGAGCTGTTTATTCTGGAGCTATTTGTGTAAATTAAAAGCTTATAGCCTGCATATCCAAACCGAGCTATTAAATATGAATGAGCTATTTGTTAGAATTAAAAGCTAATAGCTCCTCAAAAAGCTCTTGCCAAACAGACCCAAAGAAGGGACGATTTCTTAGATCCGATGAGAGGCAGAGATGGCGTAGTTGGCGACGGTGGTGTGGCAAGGATTCCGGCAGTACACCCTATAAGGATTCAATCTAATCTGTAGGATTCCTTGCCATCTGAAGTAGGAAATCACGAAGTTTATAACAACTGTAAGAACATTCATGATTTTGATGCTTTTATCTGTTCTTTTTACCCAATTTGATGAGCTTATTAGCTTCTTGAAAAATTGATAAGCTTTATAAGACCATTTTTAATAGCTTATGCAGAGTTGTTATAAGGTTAGTGAATATTTAACAAGCACATATAGCTTATCTATCATTAAAAATAGCTTATGGGCTAATTAAACTTTCAATAAAAGCTTATGAGCCTGTAATGTAAACTAAGCTGGGCACCCCTTTAAAGTTTTTGCTTTCATATTCTTAATAATAGTCTCATAATAATGCAGTGGAGATTAGGTGATTAATGCCCAATGATCGTCGATTAGTTTGGACGAACTTAAACATGGGAATATCTTGAAAATAAACCTTACATATCCCTGATTATCCTTGCAAATAAACCCAAACTATTGTTTGCAGTGGCTCTACGGGTGGAGTGATGAGTGTTAGAGACAGTTTCGCCATTAAAATGTTCAAAAGCAAAGCCGGAACTTCAACTAAAGGTGTTCGGAGATGTAGTGGCAGAGTTAAAGCGGTTGCGGTTCAACGGACGAAACACGATGAAGACGAGGTATATTTACTAAAGAATCCATATTTTTTTAATTCATATGGTTTATCACATTCAAGTTTTAACCATAAATGACCTGGTCAAACATGCCTAGCGATGGTCATAATGGGTAATTTGGTGTGGGTCAAGTTAGGTTTACCTATTTTTATTAAAATAATTAGTATAAATGTGATAACAAACCGTATATTGTTTCAATAAATAATTGAACACTTTTCAATAAAATGATTTACAAAGTTTTATGCATAAAAGTTGTTAGTATCTTCTAAAATTTTTAAAAACCACGGTTCTGATATAGATATCTGCTAATTAAGACATGTAACGGCATGGACGATGGAATACTCGATATCGGGATGGGTTACAAAACCACCCCAACGTGCCAAATGATATTATATAATGGGTATTCTTTGGCAAATGTGGTATATTTTGGTTGGCAAAACTCTATGCAGCTAAACTATCAAAGTGGAAGACTAAGTGATCACTACGTTTTAGATAGAAATGGTATGAATGTTGCTACGGGGCCTATTGGATATCCAGATAGTCATCACATTCCACTGTCTTATGTCCATCATGATGACCACATACATTATGCCCGTCATAGGCATGACTTTGGTAACGAGTTCTTGATCAACCCGTAGCTCGATATGGGAATTTTCCATATGGTTATGGACCAGAGAATGGCCATTTACCTGCAAATGCTTTCTAGAGAGATGTTCAAAGTCCAATACACGGGTTACCGTCTAATGAAGCATCCATTTTACCTTAACAAGAAAATGTCGCAAACAATCTGATGAAGAGTCAATTGGTTGATGTTCTAGATTGTTATCCTGTACGCCCTTTAAAATTAATCCCGAATTCTTCCAATCAAGAGGATCAACAAGTGCCTCCTGAACGTGTGCAGTCCACTACTAACTTGACAGGCTGCTCAAATCCTAATGATTCTGTGGTAGTGTTTGACCAGTCACCGACTTTGGTTGACCGTAAAGATGTTCCGTTAAACACTGTGAATAAAGAAGTAATAAAAAATACTAATTCTCCCCATTCTCCTGAAAGAAAAAAGTTGAATGGTGAAGAGAGTATTGATAACTCTCTTGGAGTAAATGCTCCTCAGTCTCCGAAAAAGGCAGAGCTTAAAGTTGAAAGACTGAATCATATACCACAAGTTGTTGAATCTGTTAAGAAAGCATCATTAGAAAGCAATGAGGAGGTAAAAGACGAAGCTCAAGAATGTGTACTTTCTGCCATTGAGAACGCTGCTGAGGTCAGAGAGGAACCTACACATGAGTTAGATGTCGCAGTGAGTGAATTACCCTTTTACCCTTACAATACTTTGATGTGTTAATCTTTGTTGTCAATAATTTTCTTTTCATTTTGTAGGATGTACCCGAGGATTCAGAGTTGGACTCTGATACGGGCACCGAAAGCAATTCAAAGATCGAACAAACAAAAGCTGAGGAAGAAGCTATTGCTAGGGGATTGCAGGTTTGTTTGCTTTATAGTCGATATCTGTAATTGGCGCTCTTTAGTAGTTACAATAGCATTTAATCTGCATTTCTATCTGTCTGTAGACCATTAGGAATGATCATTTGTAAGAGATACGCCAGTTAGGAGCTGGTACTAACGGATCCGTTTATCATGAAAAGTGGAAGGGGTCTGATGTTGCAATAAAGAGGATTAAAGCCAGTTGCTTTGCCGTGAAGCCAACTGAAAGAGAACTTATGGTATGTATTATTGCCATGATGAACTACCGTTAACCGGGCCATTTGGAAAGATTGATCGTGAAATGACCAAAATGTAGTACTATTGTTTCTGAGTTTGTACCATCATATATCCAACGCTGAACTTTTCCTTTTAAGTTATTTGAATAACCTGAACTGCATCACTCTATTAAAATGTGTATACTTGCATTTCTGAGGTTTTTACTACTGTGATTGATTTAGATAGTTGATTACCACGATACATTGTAACACCCCTTGACCAAACATGACCCAAACGTGAAAATTTTTCGCAAAAGAACACCCGGAAACTGACTCGCTGTTACTCTTTTACAATCTGACAAAAATCTATAAACTATCAGACCATGAGACTAATTTTAAATGAAACTAGACTCAATTACCTTCAAATCAATAGGTGGCACGACCCGTAACGACTTACGGATCAAAAGATATGATTTTTCAAAGTTTACCAAAATCTGTCCAAATGGAACCGAAATTTGGTGTCCCAAACCGAAATTTCACCCCAAACTCACTCAAAGCAATTAACATCTCATACAAGATCGATTACATAATCAATCAACCCGTTTGCTACCCAAAATGGGTAGAAATACACTTAACCCAAACACCCCCTTTAACTACATAACCCTTTTATACATCTTTTGACCCATTTCTCGAAAAGACAACTTCTATGACCCGATGATTAACGAAACTCTCCAGATTTCATTAGTATGTCAATGGGCTCATTCCCATATAAAAATATTTACCATTTGACTTTCCGAAAGGGTACTTACAAAATAGACGGGTTATGCAAATAACCCGTTTGACCCATTTTCACTACAAACAACCCATACGACTTCCATTTTACACCAAACTTGACTAACTTCATTTATTTAACATATCAAATACGTTCCAACAACACTTGACCCGTTCACTACCCAAAATGGGTATATTTACAACTAAACCAAACGCCCCTTTAACTTTATACATAAACACATAAACTACACTTTGACTCATAGTTAGACTCCCAAACTTTACGACGACCTCGACACACATTATACAAACTAAAAGAAAGACTCTCGGGGGTACAACCTTGTCTCGAGCTCGGTATTCTACCTAGCTCCTACTACTTATTATCTTCCGAATTCAATTCCAAATCCTTATGCTATAATCCATGAAACTTCTTTCCGTCGCGCATAAGCCTACAAAACATTGACAACTAAAAGAATAAGCTTACGCTTAGTAAGTAACCCAACATAAAACATATATCATACATATACTTTCACATAAGCATCATAACCATCATAAAGGCTTCTAATCTACAACATCCAAACCATATCCCACATACACTCATATCATAACCATTATCAATCACAACAACCATAACTAACTACATACCTTCATTAGTCCAAATCCAACAAGCTACATACCCTTAGCCACAAACCACTAGCCATCCATACTTAGCTTGTAACCATTCTAAGTCCAACTCCTATGCTCTTATACCACCACAATACATACATGATAAATACACATATAATACAAGTTTTAGGGAGAGTTACTTACCTCAATCCAAGCTAGCTACCATGTCATTATTTCACCACCATCATCATCATCCTCACTATTCATCATCATCATCATCATCATCATGGTCCTTCACCATCATCAACACCCTAATAATACATATAACTAAATACTATCAACAAGGGTTTATATAACCCATCATAATATACTCATCATCCATTCTACATCATCATATGATCATACCTTGATCATATGATGAAAACCCACTTAAATCATAAACCATAACCTCAATAACATGAAGATAGGGAAAATACTTACTTGGGAAATCATTGCTAGGGATGACTACAACCATAAGGACTTCATCTTCTTCCTTCCTAAGCTATCCAACAAGCTTTTCCCTCCCTTTTCTTTTCTCTAAAAACCGAACCCCAACACCCTCTTGAATAATATGGAATTCCCTGGAATTCTCTACACACTAGATATTTATCTAGTTAAGTGGAGAAGTTTGGCCATGGGGCACCTATAGTTCCTTAAGTATCATTCCTTCTATTTTGGCCACATCACCTTTCATAACACATATGACTTATAACAACTTAAGCCCCTTAGGTCTACCTCCTATCTATTTGAGGCACGTAATACTTCCCATAACTTTATAACACACATTTTGACTATCCCTTGACTATCGGGTTTGACTTTTCACGTAACTTTGTTGACCAACCAATCACATTGGGTCTTTATCCATTTTCGCCAAGGGTGGGGTCCCAACACCTGGGAAACGGGTGTTACAATTACCACGATACATTGACATACAGAATCAAGATGAGTAACAAAAGTAATTAAATTACTAATTTTATTTCATCTTTTTAATGCTCTGTTTATGAAATTTATTGGATAATTGTGTTGTGTAGAAGGAAGACGGCGAAAGCGAAAGAATCATCTCTAAAGAAAGCTAAAAAGGAGAGAGATCTAGCAAGCCGAAATGGCTACCTACCGGGTTTCAATGACCATAACGGCAGAAGCTATGGGTAAATGACCTCAGCCACTCTGTCACTCAGCAATGGCCCTCATCGAAGGTTGATGGTTAAATTGCAAGGTAATGTACATGTTATACGTGCTGTCATAAACTTATACTCACACTGAAACTGTCGTCAAATAACTGAAGTTGAATTACGGTGCTTGGACAGGTACAATGACGCTACATTGAAAGGCATCAGAAACACAATGCAACCTTGCTACTGTGTTCTACCCATTGCCCCTCCATGTCAGGCTTAAACCGTGAATACTGATGCTCATGCAGTAATCAATAGTGTGAAATTCTACATTTCAAGAAAATTTGGGTAACATAGGGAGCTTATACAATCCACATCTTCAACCTCAAGATGACGGGGTAAGGCTAATCGGACATACAAAAACATGATATAATGGCTATTGGGTGTTTGGAGCTGATTCCAAACCACAGTTTCAAAGGAGAAACTGGGTCGTTTTAAGGGTCTTTGGATTGGCTTAAAAGCACACCAGGAACTCCACTTGGCGTCTTAAAAGAACTTTTTTGAAGCTTAAGCTATGTGTTTGCGGTTTTCTTTTTTGTGTAATATGGTTAGATGAATCTGTTTGCACTGTTTGCAGCAAGATGAGTCTAACTACAAAGGGGTAAGTGAGTTTGCCTAATAGTTTCTTTCTACTCTTAATAGGTCTGGATTAGAAAATAAACCGATGCCTGTGATATATAATTTAACTGATGCACTCTTTGAATGATTAATAAAATGCATCTCTTCCTAGAATGCCATTCGGTGTGACTTGCCTGCATCAGTTCACTATTACCCACGAGCATAATATTTTTCGACTTTGGTATCTTGACATGTTCTTACGACCTGTTTTGGTAGTTTATTTTGAGCAGCAATTTTGGCGTGTTTACAGTTTCTTAGAAGCTTCACTAGAATTAGGTACAACGATCCCTTTATGCAGAGAGGAATATGTCATGCGGTTGAATACATTCTTCATTTTTCAATAAATGTTTGTAATTTTGTTACTAACATGATGGATAAAAGTGAATATGTTCTCTCATCCAAATGTACATCAACAAAATAACCGATAACCACGAACAAAATGAAATTCAAACTATAGGACAAAGCACTCCCGTGGCTTCGCGCGGGCTACCCCACTCGTTGAACCCAAATGCAAAACTGACAGCTTTCATATAAGTTGTATTCTTTGTTTTCTATCACATAATATTTTTCTCAGAAAAAACCGGAGTGGTATGTTTCCTCTATCACGTATACTTGACTAGTATCTGTGCATAGCAACGGGATTTTATAGCGACATATAGTTTTAGTGATAAAAAAGTTAATGGGTTATAAACAAAAAAAAAATAAAAGTTTGAGGATTTAAAGATTAAACATAATGTTTTGAAACCCGGTTCGACTCGGTTGAACCGTTCCGGTCAAAAAACGAGTCAATTTAAACTGGGTCAACCCGTTGGGTTTGGTCGAAAAAACAGGTCAAATTTAACCGGGTCAACCCGCCGGGCCGGTCAACCCGGTTTTCGATGTGTATTAATAGTTTCTTTTTGAAAGATATGTTTTCAATATTACTTTTTTTAGTTTCAACATTTCCTTTTTAATTCTTTCAATATTTTACTTTCTTAACTTTTCACTTTGACTATTTTTATTTTATAGATAGTATAGAAAGATATGTATTTTTGATGTCACAAATGTTCAATGTGGTTATAATGATTGGGTGTGAAATAATGATCAAATAGCACACTAATAAACTGTTATTAAATATTATCTTAAGGCTATTTTCTAGTTGCGCAGATTTGCTAAATGGTTCGTTGACTTCGTTCTATGCAAATCCTAGATTAGACAAACCTACTAAAACAACATAGAACCGTTGTTATGCAAGTGAATGATCATACGTTATCCCACCAAATAAAGACCTCGCAAAACCTGACACAACTTGAAGTAATTGGTGTTTAACACGGCTTTTTCACAATAACGTGATTTTCATAGCGTGTTTCATCGATATGACTTGACCAATGATCGAAAATAAACATTCGAGAACCAGACGAAAAGACACGACGACCTTTTTGGTCGATAGTCTTGTCTACTTTGTGAAACTTCGATGCTTTAAATCTCATTAGAGCAGGCGGAGTGCCCATCGAGTTGCCCAAAGGGCTTGTTGAAACCGCCGGTAACATCGCCCCGTGCCCACCGGGTTGCCCTCAACGGGCTGGTGGGAGGGCTATATACCCTCTGAGCAAACCGTTGGAAGTATAAGTTGAGGGGGCCATAGTGTAATTTTTTTTTCCCCTTTTAATCCGACTTGCCACTTTTGATTTATGTAAATGATCAAATTAATAGATTTAAGATGAAAATAAAGAAGAACAGTCATCGGAAGTAACGAATATGGTTGGCTCTTGATGGGAAAGAAGATGAATATTAACATAGCTTGAATATTATCGATGTACTTTCATTTGAACGAATTCGACGTATATTTAATCCTAAAGAAAATAGAGGAGTTTTTGTTGGAATGAACCGGAAAAAGGTTACAGATGATGAAGAAGCATCAACTCCTATATAAAACAAGCTTTCCCTAAGGAAAGTCTTGCCTCAAAATTACCAGATAATGACACCTGGCATTTCTTTTGATCCAATGGACCACAATCATTTCCTCCTCACAGCATTCAATGCAAACAAAAAACACACACTCAAACACCCATTCGGTAGATCAAACCAACATAACTCATCCTTACAAAAAAAACCCTTCCCCAAAGCTGATTACCCAAACGAATATCAAACTTCCACAAATTAAATCCACCGAATTCATTTAGATCCCTGCAAAATTAACCTCCCATCAATAATCGCGCAACAGAAATTATCCTCAATTCATTGAAATCCGTCAACACAAATTATCCCCAAATCATTTAGATCCATCGTCAAAAAAAAACGAAATCCACCAATGATTCTGAAAACCAAAAAGAATTGATGATCATCCCTAACAAAACCACAAAAAGGATGAATTTAATTCTTAATCCGTTGATGATGAAGTTACAATCGGATAAAGGTTTGATCTTTGTATATTTGGGTATGTTTTTAATTTCTTTATTTTAATTCCGATATTTGATTTAAGGTTTGTGCTTTTGATATTTGAGTTAGCAGTCATCATCTTTAGCATTTTTGATGAATTGGGATTAAACATGTTCAATAACATTGATCGAATATAAAACATGTTTTTTAGTTTTGATTTTTAATATTTTGATTTGTGTTTTAATCTATGATAAGGTAGTCATTTTTTGTAGTTTATTATTGCCATCCTGTTACATCCTTGACAGATCCATGTATATTATATGTTAGTGTAGTTATTTGTGTGTAAATATTATCCAGCAATCCGTAATTATGGATTTTTTTTTTTACATGAGTTATTATAAGTAAATATTTTCCAACTAATAATGATAATTATGATAATTTGTTTAATTTCAGAAAGTGCATAATTATAAACCGTGTTGTTCAAACCAGGATGTAACTGAATCCCTTAATTGTAGCTTACAAATAAAAAATTATAATCATTTCCTTATTTATCAACATAGAAATTTTAAATTTTAAAATTATTTTAACCTAATCAATTCACAATAAATGCTATATAAACACATACAGAGATCATCACAACCACAATTCAACCTTCTCCTGTTTCATTCTGGTTTATACCAATAGTTAATAGGTAATTTAGTATATGAAAATTTACATTATTCTGTGTTTAGTTTGATGTTTTATCTCACATTATTTATCCAATTATGGTTTTGAATTAAACAGGATGGAACAGAACATCACTATGCTTTGTGACGTTGATCCTATGTTGGATGATCTTAAAGTTTTGGCACGTTGCATAAGTAAATGGGTATCACATCCTGTTGGAAACCCTTCCGATGTTTGGAGTTTGGATTTTGTGTTCCAAGATACTCAGGTTTGATTCATTGAAATTATAGCTACAATATTATTATTTAGTAACATGTAAAGAACATTACTTTATACTAATATAAAAAACAATTCATGTTGCAGGGAAATCGCATTCAAGCCACTGTGAAGAAGGATCATATAAACAAGTTTCAGTTGTTGATTGATGAGGGATCATGTTACCGCATAGGTAACTTTGGTGTGGGTGAGAATGGAGGCAGGTTTCCATTACTGAATCACCGATTCAAAATGAATCTGTTTAAGAACACTTCTGTTACCAGGGTTGCAAGCTTTGACAGCAACACACGTGGCTTTAGGTTTCAGCCTTTCCCAAACTTATCCGCCAGACGTTTCAAAGATAATGAGTTGGTTGGTAAGTTATTATGTTTTAAATTTTGTTATTGTAATAATACTTCCATACACATTTATTTAATTGATTCAGTTAATAATTCTCACCTGATATGAATACACAGATGTTATTGGAACAATTGTATCCATATCAGAGCCCATCCCTTTTAACAAATTTGGTGTTGACAAGAAAAGGAGAACTGTTGTACTTGAAGATGTCGAGTAAGTTTTTGACTGATCAAACTATCCATTTGGTGATATGCAATATTTTATTTTAACTATGTCTTCTTTTAACAGTGGTGGAAGGTTGGAGTGTTGCTTCTTTGATGCTTGGTCTGAGAAGTTTGATAAGTTGTCTGAAATGAGTGACAAAGTTGGGCATGCTGTGTTGATTCTCCAACTTGCTAAAGTGACATACTACAATGGTAATCTTAAATGTTGTACATTTTACATTTATATTCATATTCATTTTTAGTAAATGAATTTTATCAATTCCATATTGCAGACAAACCGTCTGTCAGCAATGCTCTTTGGTCCACAAAGATTTACATCAATGAGGATCTCCCTGAAATTGCAGCCTTTAAACAGAGGTAACACAATATCACAATTTTTATAAAACATATATGTATAAAAAAAGCATCCTCAAATACCTTCTTCATACACAATTTTATAGGTATGAAGACATTGATGGATACGATCCAAAAAATAATACAATTACCCTGTTTTCCCCACCTAAAAAAGTTTTGACTCCGGAAGATTTTTTTGATCGAGCTGTGAAGAAGTCCGTTGGAAGTATACGTGACACTGAGCACGTAAGTTAATACTATACTGAATATTTAAATTATTGATTATTGAGATGTTATGTTATATAATTTACTTGATGTTATTCTGCATATAATTATCTTTGGCAGGCATGTTTCATTATTGTGTATGCTAAGATACACAAAATTCATCGTGAACACGGATGGGCATACCTTGCGTGTAAAAGGTGTGGAAGTGCAGCTAAGGAAGTTGCCAATCAGAATGGTTCATCGAGTGGTTCTAAGTCAAATAAACAACAAGTTTGGCATTGCAAGAAATGCAAAGAAATAACTGCTGTTGGAATGAAGTATGTCAATAGTTCATTATTCTTGAATTAATGAAGCTTAAACTTTTCTCTAAAATTATTCTATACCAAATACTTATTATATGTTGTTTCATTCTATTGCCATATAGGTTTAAAGTAATAGTTCGTGTGATAGATGACTCTGGCTCAGCTTCCCTTTTGTTGTTCGATGACATGGTATACAAATTGTGTGACGTACAATGTCACACATTGATCAAGCAGTATGGACCAGATCATGAGGATTATTTCCCATCAGAGCTAAATGTAATGGTGGGCAAAAAATTGTTGTTTCGATTTGAATATACTAATTTCAATATGAGCAACAACAATCATGTCTATCAAGTGAAAATGATGTCTACAGAGACATCCATGATTGAAATGTTTGAGAAGGATTTCATCATCAAGGTTTTTTTTTCCTAATTAATATTCACTTTTTTTATTATCTTATTATGTTATGAATACACAATTACATATACCATTGACACACATATTACACACCTTTAACAGGACACTGCTGATCAATTGGTAACTCCCGAAGTTACGCCTGCCAACACAACCAAATTTGCTGCTGTGGAGACTGTCCCTTTCAACATTGAAGAAAGCCCAAACAATGGCAAAGGTGATTCAGGGAATGGTGGAAAGGGCAAGCGTACCATCATTGATTTGGACAAGTACGAACAAGTGGATCTTGAACCATCCAAGAGGGGAAAGAATGATTTGGTTCAAGTCAAGATAGAGCCTAAGGAGTGATTTACCAACTTCATATATCATCTTCAATGTTTTTTACCTTTTTTTATGTTTGGAGTATTTAGCATTCTGCTGTTTAGACGTTATGTCATTTTCAATAAGTTGGCATTTGGATAATTGTGCATCTTTATGCACTTAAATTGTTTTTATATAATGGAGATGATATATGTTTGATTTTAATTTTAATTTGAATTGTTTATGCTTGGATTGTTTATTCAGTTTGAAAATATGTATCTTTACCCATTTTATAGCATTTGTTGTTTACTATCAAATTCAAATATTAAAAAAAGGATGTACGTTGATAAAGCCAGTTTACTACTAAAATCATGTATTGTTACCCCTACTTTACAACTATTATAGTTTACATATGTAAGGTGTGTAAGTTACTATTAAAAAATACATGTGTACATACATGTGGGTTTGGGACCTATTATATGTACATATATGAAATACTAAACATCCTAAAAATTAGTTTTGACCCATTGAAATATAACACCAAATTCAAAACATATGAAATATACATTGCAAAATATATCAATTGTCATATCCTTTCATTAAAAATAGTTATTTAAAATATATTTGTATGTTATCATTTACTTAAAAACAGGGAATTCAAAAAAGTATCAAATCATATCACATATTTATTTAGAATATATTGATGGTTATATCCTTCCCTAATTTAAGAACAAAAGACAACTATATAAATCAAATACTGAAAGGCTGCCATCATAAACCAAAATCATCTATTATCAAAATGTCCATCACAAATTCACCAAATGCAAGCAATGAAGAAGGCACTAATAAATCATTCGACCCTTCTGTTATTGTCCCAAAAAATGTACCAGTCATCAACATATCAGATGACGATGACGATGTGGTATCCGTTGTATAGTATAATATATTTTCCAAATCGTATACATTTAACTTTATAATTTGATTTTTTGTGTTTGCATCTCAGCCAGTTCCCGTCACCAAGAAAAGACGAAGATTACTAAAGAATGGAAACTTTATAAACAAGCATGTTCTTGGCAGTGTGAATTCATATCATGATTTGGAAGAAGATGCACATGATTTACACGAGGTATGAACATATGCGAATTACCATTTAACCTTTTTAACATTGTGTATATTAATTACACTAAATGAATATACTACTAAATGAATAAATCATGTATAAACATTATGTTAGTAAACTGATTATGATACACCTATGCAGATAAAGCAAAATAGCAATGATACAAAAACTTCCATCAAAAAGAAACGTTTGTACAAAGTTATTGATGAATTCTTTGATGACGACAAAGATAAAGGCAAAGAAAATTTTCAAGATTTTGAAAACTTAGTTGATTTTAAAGCCAAAGAAGTAGGCCAACATGATCAGAAGGGAAATGTTCAATCTCCTGGTTATGTGCACCATTTGGATGACTTTAGTGAGGATGAACATTTACTTGATAAACACCACACTTCATTGTCAAAAGGTAACAAGTATGCTCTAATTGATGAACAAACTGATGAAGATATTAACAACAATCATGACACAAGTGACGATGGTGTGTGGATTAACATCAATGATCTCCCGATGGCTTCTAATGCTTTAGTTAATCATAACAAGTACATTGATGATGAAGCCGAAGAAGATTTACAAAATTCTCACATCTATAGCGACCGATCTGTATCCGACGAGGATGATGAAGATAGTTTTATTGATGACGAGTCTTTGGCGTATGATACTACCAATGATGATGACACCGATGATGATTTTTGATAGTTTTGTTTGTGTTTTATGTTTGCTGATGTTTTCCTTAATAATAAGTTGTGTTTGAATAATTTATTGTTTTTTATTATTAACTTTCAATCTCCACCTATATAAAACAAGCTTTCACTATGGAAACACTCCCCTCAAAATTACAGGATAATTACACGTGGCATTAATTTACATCTAATGGACCATATGCATTCCAGCCTTTAAGCAATTAATGTAAACAAAAAAAACAACATATCTCACTCTAACGGAAGATCAAACACTAATAGATTACCTCCAACAAGAAAACCCCCAAATCAGTTTTCCCCTAAATCATTAATACCCGAAACAGTTCTTCACCAAATCAATTAACCCTAATAAAAAATCCCCAAATAAAAATCAGATCCACAACCAACGAAGGAATCAAAAAACGTTTCTAACTTCAATTGATCATACCCCGCACTAATATATCCAATAAATCAGAAAACCAAAAAAAAAAAAAAAATTGGAAGAAAAAAGGCCGGATCGTTATGAATAAATCAATACATTTTTTGTTGATCATGCCGACAACGACCGATGACATACCCACAACCAGACCACGATTGAAACTGTTAGTGTTCTTATGATAGAGTTGAACTTTTGATCCCCAATTTTCGAAGGTATGTTGGATATCAAATTCAAGTCTCAATTACTTTATACATGCAATTCATTAAACCTTGAAATATGATTTCTAATAAGTGTGTTTTTATTTTGAATGTTGAAAATGGTTGAGGGTTCTTTTCACCTCAAATTGGGGATTTATTAGTCCACTACTGATAGAAGGCGGTAAAATTTTGTTGATGATTAATGGTCTAATTTGAATTGTTTGAAGTTGTGTTATAGTTAAGATTACAATTATATGATTTGTTTGCAGAAATATTGGACTGGTAGATACAAACCTGAACCTTCATCAATTAATGGATATGTTTCATTTAAATTTTATTTTTGAAATCGAATCAAATTAATCATTCGATTTCTCAGTGTGTTTTTCTTTTTGTGTTTACTTTAGGTCGTTTAATCATGAATCCTATGTCTGAGCTTCTACACAATCGATTTCTCAGGTTTGTTTGTAATTTTTATATATCATTTTGTTTGGCATAATTTCGATGCATCAGTTGAAACCAATGTGGGAGACATAGGACACAACCAAATTACACTATTTTTCACTCATTTTCCTTTTCTTTTCCTCCATAAGTGAAACTCAAGAACACAACTTTTTCTATTTATTTTCATTTTCTTTCCTTTTCTTCCTTAATCGAGACTCGAGAACACAATGTTACAGGGTGCTTTCTATCTCTTTCTTTTTTTCAGCTATTACTACATCACACATATGGCTTGATTAAGGATTCAGAGGCTCTATGTCGGTATTTGCTCGAAAAGAGTCAGGTTGAAAATTACACATCACAATAGTTCTTATTTTGTAATAGTTTGAATTTCAAATGAATTGGCATTATTCTTGATTGTTAAAAGTTCAGTAGATCATTTGTAAAATTACAATGTTTGTCTCTTAATCATCTAAAATAACCTTTTATTTTATTTCGAATGTTTGGTTGTGAGTAAATAACCTTCTCATTTTATCTTGCAGGTAGCATTGATATGGAATTTAAAGTAGAGAAGATAGCAAGGAGCTGTAGATGCACATTGATACGACTCTATAGGAAACAGTGTCCTGGTGATACTCATACTTATGCAAGAACGTTTGTATAGTCAATGTGGTCTCGAGGTCTGTTAATACTTTCCCAGCTTTTTTTTTAATTGAAATGTAACCAACATTTATGTGTGAAAATGGAACAAAAATAGTTTGCAAAAGTTAATAATCTGGAAGAAGTTGTTGATAAAATTTTGTCCAAATTCGCTCTTAATCACGGAGTTTAATATTTAGCCTTCCTTTCCCTATTATGTAAGAAATGAGTGACTTCTTTAACCACTGGACCTGGCAGTCTGCATCTTGAAAATATAATAATTGGATAATCACATTGAAAGCACAATGCCAAACACCCCCAAGTGTCGACACTTTTTGTTTAAAATGTTTTACTAATAGTAACTTTAAGTTACTACTATAGCCAACTGTGGTTTCAGATTTTGATGAAGTTGAAACCCGACGACAACAAAGACTCACCAAAGTCGATTTTACCTCATATTTCATCTGGAAATTTAGAGGTGGTTGCATATTAGAAGATGTATTGCAAATGGTTACTTGATAAAGCAACTACCTTTACAACCTTCGTATGATTTTCATTGGCTGTACGCGAGTGTAAAGAAACAGACATGTAGTTTTTGTTGGCACTATTTATTTGGTCTTTTAGAAGGTTATTGTTACGAGTTTTATATTTACGCGATATATATACCGGCAATATGGCCCAATTTTCACGATTGCTTTACATACATTTAGAATTCAACATTCATTATCATGAAGCTAGCCCGCCTTTCGGTTATAAATTGAATTTTGATAAAACTGATTTTGGTTATAAAAATGTTGGGTACTACCTTGTATGACAAATTTTATGCCGGTCAAGATTATGCATTTGCGCATTATATATATATTCTTTTTATAGAATACATGTAACACATTTATATTTTGAATAATAAAACTTAATGCTAGCGCCCCATCGGGGCGGGCCTAAGGCTAGTATAAGAGATAAGGAGAGTTAAGATATGTGATGGATAAAAAGGGAGAAGAGTTAGGTACACATAAATGAGTGTGAAAGTTTGTTTCTTATTAGTGCATGTTTCTTTTACTCGTATTTGTGCATTATTTTTAAAAAAATGTTGCAATGTTCCTTTTAAACATCTCTGTACTTTTCTTTTTTAATTTTTAATGAAATGTTATGTGTTTTAGCTATAAATTGTGTAGTTTAATAGTTTAGGGGGAAAAAATTAAAAATTTGGGAGAGCTGAAAAATCATGAGCGCAAGTGAAATTGGTTGGAAGGGCTGGTTGGGAGGGCTGGAGGGTTGAACTGAGTTAGCATAATTTTATTGGTCAAATTTGAGAGGGTTGGAATTTTCAGAATCATGTCACCTCCCAACCTTATGTTCAAAATATACATATGCAAGTAGGATGTTTAAACCCAACTATAAATACTTCGAATATCATGAACGAAAAGCTTTTCTTAAATCCAAGAAAAGTTAATAAATCACAGGTTATGCCCATGACAGGGATACTTAGAATTTTATTCTAGGTACTAGCAATTAGACGAATAACACAATATTTAATATTAACTTATCAAACTAGGGGCGAGGAAAATCGACCGAAATCGACTCGTCCCGGAAAACCGGCCCGAACTGAGTGAACCGAAACCGAACCTGTGGAAAACTAGAAGGGGGTTGAATAGTTTTACCGTTTTTAATTTCTTTTTCTTTGTTATGTTTGTATGAAACGACTTAATGTATGCAAACAAAATAACAAATAGCTATAATGCAAGAAAGAAATGATCAAACCACAACACGAGTGTTTATAGTGGTTCGATCTACAAGGACTATTTTTCCTTGGCCTACTCCACTCCCCGAGTATCCAATTCGAGAGTTTTTTTCACTAGTCAACAAGCTCCTTTATCCGGCGGATAAAACCTTTACACGTCGCTTACAATATTTCCGACACAAAGCTAGACGTCGAGTTCTTTTACAAGGGTACAACCACTCCCGTCACACTAAGTATTTTGAGGACTAAAATACTAGCCAATGACTATCAGAGGTCTATGATGGTTTGGCACAAACAATGATGTATGAATGAATACAATTCACACAATGACAAACTAACAAGCCTTGCAACGTTTTGTTGAAGCTTGTAATGTGTGACAAATCTTAATTTCAGGTCAATGCTATTCAACAAATTCGAATTTATTTTCTTGACATTTATTTGAAAACAATTTATATATAATCTTTTACTTGAACCAACGTGAACATCTAGAATATATTTTAAGTACACTAGGACTTAGGCTATAATTAGTCCACAATAATTAAGTATCTTGCTCCTACTCCAGTTTACAATTTTAAATCCTAAAACAATTTCTTTTTCTCAAAATTTCTTACGGTTGTCAATTCAACAAACACCATTCGTAATTCAAAATTTAACACCCGATATACCCAATTTTCCCAACGATTATTTCTAATGTATTTTTATACTTCCAAAAAGGATTACAAAAGCTCCAAAAATATTTCCTTACACCAAAAATAATTTTTTTATATCCTACGTTTATTTACGTATAACTTTCGTTAATCACCGAACCAACAACCGATACCTATTTTTAACACACAATACATACAATATATACACTTTTGAATCAAAACAATACACCTAATCCTATTTTACATACTATGCCGCCCCCTCCTCATGCCCTAAATAATAATACTAGACAAAAAGTACAAGACCATAAATGATCTCCATAATTCCAAAAATTTCAAAGTAAGGCAAGTAAGACTTTCAAGACTTGACAAGAAAGTCTTGTCTTCCCCATCCCCCCATACCATTTGACCATGCACATGTATGGCTAGTCCATCATGATCTTGACTTTCCTATTAAACATTTGAAAAATTCAAGTATAAATAGACCCAAGATATCTTCATTTTCACCTAGCCAGTTCAAGTGAGAAAAACAAAAATATCCTTCCCAAAGATATATACAAGTTGACACATAAAGGTGCAAGGAGGAGGAAAATCTTGTTGTGGTTAAGATCAAGTTTACTTGGGGCATTCTAGCTTAGATTTGGAGCATTGATCTAGAGGTTAATCAAGTGTCTAGTACTCATATCTTACTAATCACCTTTGTAAGTAATCATACACTACAAGAACTTCATGTTTTTCTTCGTATCATAATGCTAGACAAGTATATTCTTAGTTATCACTTGGTACATGTTGAAAAAGATTTACATTCACAAAGATCCTTTAACAAAAGTTTATGTTTTGAACAAGTTTTTATTTCAAGAAAACTAGTTAGTAACAATCTCACAAAAAAGTGGTAATAAACCTTATAAACATGTTTGTTAGTAAACTTGTATATTTAAACATTCTTGATAAATAATACACGGACCTTAGAACATGGTTGAGTTTATGGTTAAATCATTATTATGTTGAGAGGTTGATGGGAGGAACTAGGACTAGAATTGAAGTTGTGGTTAAGTGGTAAAATGACTAGAAGATTAGAAATATAGTTTTGACACTTTTGATAAACAATTTGTCCCATTTTGTAAAAACTGGAAAAATAAGTAGCATGGTGATAATTTTAGACCAGAAATATAGATATAGACATAATAACGAAACCGTAGCCGCTTGAATGAGTTAAAACGGGTTTATAACAAAAAAGATACGCTATTTTCAATTTAGACGACGAAAACTATATTTTCAGAAAATAAATGAATCTGTCCAGGAATTTTAAGAGATAAAAACAGAGGTTAAATGATGTCTAGACTAGCCGAGACCTTGAAAATCCTAGAGTATATTTTAATACCTTCGCGGGGATAGGTCAAACTTAAGAAACGAAGCTACGACGCAAAAGTTATGGCCAAAAGAAAGTTTACGTCAACATATACGTTGACAGCCTATTATTTTCTCTATTAGAAAGCTGTTAGGAATTTTTGAAGTGGATTTTGGACCTTTTGGAGTACATTTTGGCTAAAATGACGTAAACGGAAATGGTAGAACATTATATATACTTATTAGGTGCGTTATAGATTTTTAGAATGGCCATTAACATGACAACTAAAATTTGGTCGCAAGATTTACAAGTTACGTTTTCTAAAGTGGTAATTTTCTACATAAAGGATCAAAATGACGCAACTATATTTTGACAATAAATATTTCAACAACATGTACAAGTGATAAGGTAGAGTATGAACTTGCGTGCATGGTATTGTTTTCGAACCTAAGACATATGCATTATTTAGGTCGCGGTTAGGACATCGGACTTATATTTTCAGTTTACCATAATACCAATCGGGATTTGCTTTTGCTAAAGGTGAGTTTTCATTGCCCCATTTTTCAAATTAATATTTCATTTCAAACCTACGGGGGAGAATACACTGCATATCATTTTATTACGAGTCCAATTACATTAAATACATTTACATTGCTTAAGTTACCACATTGCCAAGTTAAAGTCCATTTTTTTTTATCATGGACCGTTAATTGACATTAAGCGATGGTGAGTGAATAGATCAATTGAGGGTGACTCCTCCGTCCAGGTTGGTCGCTCCAACTTGACCGGTTAGGCAAACGGACGCATTTCATTTGAATCATAATAAAGTGTCTGGCAAAACACTCAGTTGGGGCATACATTATTAGTCTAGCTTCGGGGTCATGAGCTTATAGCAATTGTATGATTTTATTTATATGGTGACATTGTCATACTTAACTTTTTACTTGTGGATATCGTACAAAACATTTACATAAACCTATGATTCTCACCAACATTTTTGTTGACCGTTTTAGCAATGTATTTTCAGGTAATTAAAGCATTCGCATCATGGCCTGCATGAGGACTTATCATAGAGTCGCGATGACGACGCGTCTCACTTGTATTTTTATGCACTTAAACTATCGTTTGGTTTGTAACACACTTATTTCCGCAACTTTGACAAATCTTTTGGGACCTATCTTTTATAAACTCTGAAGGTTTTATGAAATCAAACGATGTACTTTTAAAACGACACTTTAGGTCGTTCAATATAACTGTAACTGTGATGCTATGGCAGTCACGCCCCAGGTATTCCATTCCGCTGCAAATCAGGTATTTGGGGGTGTGACAGATTGGCATCAGAGCTAAGGTTATAGCGAACTAGGTTGTATCATGGACCCTAGACTATAACCACATCATCATAGCATCTCATCATTTTATCATAAGTGCATATTCACTATACATGCGGTTTCATACATACATTATGCGAGTTACTTATACTTATACTTTATATTGACCTGGGTTACAGCGATATGTCTTCACCCAACCACCCTATTATCATTCCAGCAGACTCGGATATCGAGGATGCTTTTTCATCCACTAATACACCTACATCACCACTCTCACCTTCCTATACCTCGACATTCCCATATCACTCACCATTGTTAGATGATAACTCCCACCTATTTGAGGTATCAGCACCACCTGAGCCAGACTTACTACCAGATATCACACTGAGACTTTTGAGATTCAGGAGACTGCCCTTACCTTCCCACTATCATCATTGTCATTCCCCTTAAATCGGAAATTAGATGACACCTTGTGGATAGTACCAAGATCACCGACTCAACAGGAACATCAGCAGATTCCTCAAGAATGGTTTGGGATCTATACTATCTCGGATATGATCGATGCACAACTCCAGACTCCACATCAGAACTCATCACAACCCTAAGAGGCCGCAATCCAGGATCCAATCAGAGAAGCACCAAGGAGCCTCTAGACTAGACTTATATCTTTACTAGCTTTTACTATTATCCTAGCCACGGGATGTGTGACATAGTTTAAAGAACTTGTAGACTTTTGATTGTTGTACAAACAAAATGTATCAAGTGTCAACTCTACTATGTAGAAATGGTTGTGCTATCTATGATATCGGTCCATGTAGGCCGAAATTTTCATGTATTATATTCATGTGCGTTGTGATTATATTTATGATATTTCGTGGCTGTTTCACGTTGTGATTTCATTGTACTCATACATGTTGTGGTTTTACATAATTATGTGTGATGATTTCTTCTATATTGTATGTCACCTTAGGAAATTAGCGTAACCTAGTTGTAACCGGAACTTTCTTCTATCTAATGTAATCTCTATCTTTTATCCAAGATACTCATAACCTTCGTCTATTACATTTTCTATTCCATTTAACCTATTCCTAACCATTTCGCAGAAACATACCACTATCCTAGTAGGGGTTAGGCAAATGTCGTCTCTGACCATAGACTATTACTATTCCGTAAGATTCTCCACACACATCCTATAACCCATTCAACAGATTTTATCCCAAACTATTTCACTACCACTTTATCAAACTGTTTGACATAATTTTAATACAAGATATTTTACTACCGCTTTATAAAACTGTTTCACATAACTTTACCTTAAGCTATTTTACTACCATCTCAGGAAACTATTTCACAGAATTTTAAAACGAGTTATATTACTACCACCCTATAAATTGATTTTTCGTCATTCTACCAACTATTTACTACTATTTTACAAAACAACACGTTGAACACCATCTAAAACTTTTGAGAAACATAATGCTACTTTGACTAAACCAAGCATCGCATCATTAGTCCTCAATTATACATAGCCTGATCACCTATGTCTAATTCAGAAAGAATTATGCCATGAAGGAAACAATCATCTTTTCAAAAATTCTTAATAACAATCTTCATTCAAAACATCCAAAAAACAAAGCTTTGTAAACAAGTAAATTTTCATAAGCATCCCTTTTGACAAACCCTCTCTAGATACCTACACCACTGGTTACTCACTTAACTATTAAGCTATATTTTTTTACCAGTGACCTTTCTAGGAAAGACTTTCCATCTACGAGGAGTATTCCATGACATAAGAAAACAATAAAAGGATTTCGGGACTACAAACAAGGATTGGAAACATACGGTAAGTTGATTCATGACGCAACAGAAATCTTAAGACCTCACGAGGCAATCCAAATCACTATCTTTGGCATAGTCACCAAATCCTATCATTTCAGAAGTACTAGTTGGACCAGGTAAGACAACAAACCTAATACATGATCCATTTTAGAAATGACCAAGTAAGTTGAATAATCATACCTGTAAGTCTTGCCTAATATTAACCAATAGGCATTATCCGACACCAGAAACAAAACGTTAGACATCTAAGCATTCAAGTAGACATACCTACCCGAGTATTTCATCCTTCTTAACGCTTTCAATTCAAACGAATTTTCTTTAAAGTGCGTTTATACAAATCATATACCTTGTACGAAAATATTTTTCTAAAGTACATATTTTGACGAATAAATCCCTGTTGGTCAGCCTTTAATTAAACTATCGTACGTTAAGAAAGGTATAACATCAACCTTCACTAAACGCTTCTATTCACATCATGCCGAAAAACCGCCTATAAAACTTTAGATCACATTTGAAAACAGTCCAATCTCGCATAACCACTGAAATTATTCAAACTTGAAAATTCACTTATTCAAAGAAAGGTTTCGAACAAAACACTCCATATCGAGAGAGAGATTTCATTTGCTCAAACTCAAAATTTTATTCAAACTTGTAAATTCAGAAAAGGATTTCAAACAAAACATTCCATATTGAGTCAATTTTTGAAAATCAACCACCGTACTAAAACACTTCATACATTTAGTATTTTGTGATTGACAAACAGTAGCATGGAAAAATTCAATGAAGGGAATCTAGGGAGATACTATTGAACAGTAAGAATCTGAGTAATGAAGACCAAGCATCTTAGGTGAAGAGAGACTCATATCGTAGCATCAGTTAGAGCAAAACGCGAGGAATCAAAAACTGTTACCATAGCTTTATCCTTCCGATAACACCTTTCCGATGAACCTATCATCGTAGAATTAGTCACGAGACACGTTGTACAAATTTCAAACACTCCTAATAAAAGGTAGTCAATACACCTCAAACTTCTGGCAAACCCTTTAAGATATTTTCTTTTACCCAATCAGATATACGCACGATCTACCATCCTCAGACCAATGTACGTAGTAAGAGAACTATCTAAACGCTATAGGACATGCTCAGTGCCGTTTGATCAACTTTGAATTGTTTAGAGTAACCTTTTGACATTGACAGATTTCACCTTCAACAATGGCCATCACACGAATATAAAGACTGCACCCTTTAAGGCACCTTATGGTCGAAGTACCAATCACCTATTGACAGACCGAAATCGGAAAAGCCCAACTCACTAGTCTAGGACCTAATTGTGAATCAACAAAGGAAAATTTTACAGGTCAAGAAGCAGTTACAAGCGACAAGAAAGCAATAGAAAAGTTAGGTCGGTACATGACGCAAATCATTATAATTAGGTGTCCCTAAACCGCGAACCATTTGGATTTGAGTTGGAGAACAAGTTATCTTGAAAATCTTGCCTTGGAAAGGCATGATACAAATTTGGGAAGCACGGGAAATTGAACCCTAGGTATATTGGACCATTTAAGATTCTAGCTAGAATCGGCCAACTGGCATACTGTTGGAAAATTTAGTGCACTTGAGGGATAGGTTTACACCTGGTAATGGGATTGGAGGTATGGAGTATACACCCATCAGGTCAATGAACACCCTGACTCAATTGTGGTTATAGTGTAAAAGAGTATTCTGCTGATGCAGATTACTCTGCTGATGGTGCTATCAACTCTGCTGATAGTGTTATTGTTCCTGCTGATGGTACAATAACTCTGCTGTTTAAGCAATAGACTCTGCTGATTAGCTTTTTCATTCCTGCTAGTATTATCGCTTCTGCTGATAGCTTTATTGCTGCTGGTGCAGAACGATTCTGCTGATAGCATTAATGATTCTGCAGATAGGCTAAAGTCTGATCCTGCTGATCAGCTATTCCTGCTGATTGTCTGATAACCACAAATTCCTACATTTATGGAAACTATTATGGTATAATTAATGGGCCGTTAATTATAACATAATTCCATGGGCTAGGGTTTTGAGTAAACTCTATAAATAGAGATCATACATTTCTGCATGAGGGACACGACACAAAACCCTAAACACTAAAATACGATCGGTTCTTGCTTTGTGCCTAGAACAAGAACATCACTTGGTTTTATCCCATAGAGATATTCGTGCAACCCAGGCATAGGGTCGAATAGTTTCTATTGGAAAGTGATACCACGACTTCAAGTGAATATCCGGTACCCTTGATTGATTATCTTTACCCTGTTTGGGTGCACTACTACACACACAGAAGCCAACAATCAATAGAAACTATTTAGTGATAATCAATGGCTGCTGCTATGAGACAAATAGCTGCTAACTTTTCCAAGTTGGAAAAGTTTGAAGGTGTGGATTTCAGACGATGGCAGAAGAAGATGAAGTTCTTGTTGACTAGCATGAACGTGGCAGATGTTCTGACCACTCCTATTCCTGCTGATTATGGGGATGATGCTACGATGGAACAGATGAGGGCCAGAAGCAAGTGGGAGAACGATGACTATGTCTGCAGAGGTTTAATCCTCAATGGTATGTCTGATACTTTATTTGATATTTATCAGAATGTGGAATCTTCTCAAGAACTATGGGATTCTCTGGAAGCCAAATATATGGCTGAGGATGCATCAAGTAAGAAGTTTCTTGTAAGTAATTTTAACAATTACAAAATGGTCGATTCAAGACCGGTCATGGACCAATACAATGAACTTCTTAGTATACTTGGTCGTTTTACTCAACACAAGATGAACATGGATGAGGCTATTCAAGTCTCTTGTATCATCGATAAGCTACCTCCTTCTTGGAAAGATTTCAAGCACATGCTTAAGCATAAGAAGGAGGAGTTAACTCTTACTGAGTTGGGCAGTCATTTGCGCATTGAGGAATCACTCAAGGTGCATGAAAGTGACAAGCCAAAGAGCAGCACTGCTGCTGGTCCATCAGTTGTCAATATGGTGGAGCATAACAACTCCTCCAGGAACAATGACAACAAGGGCAAGCGTAAACATCAGGATAATACCAAACCTGATCCTAACAAGAAGTCAAAGGCTACTTGTTGGAAGTGTGGTAAAACTGGACACTTCAGGAAGGATTGCAAAGATGGTAAAATTGGTAATAAGACCAATGGATCAGGCACAAGTGGATCTGGGAATGGTAACTCCAATTCCCTGAAAGGTCAGAATATATTTAATAAGTCTTTTTGGATTTATTATGTTACATATATATCTGAATTGTTCTTTGTGCAGGATGATGATGTAGCTTGGTGGGTTGACTCTGGAGCAACAGTCCATGTGTGTAAAGATAGAAGATGGTTCAAGACCTACGAGTCAATGAATGATGGTTCTATTCTTCATATGGGAAATGAGTCAACAGCCCTGGTGCATGGAAGAGGAAGTGTTGAGTTGAAGTTTAGTTCTGGAAAGATTATTACTTTGTTGAATGTTTTACATGTTCCTGATATTAGGAAAAACTTGGTTTCTAGTGGTATTTTAAATAATTGTGGTTACAAACAAGTTATTGAATCTGATAAGTTTGTTTTGTCTAAAAATGGTGTATTTATTGGATTTGGTTATTTATGTAATCACATGTTTAGACTTAATATTGTTCATGATGTGATTGAATCTGCTTGTATGTTGTCATCTAAACAATATGATTCAACCCTTTGGCATGCTAGACTTGGCCATGTACACTTTAAACGTATGCAAGATATGTCTAAGGATGGGTTAATCCCAGCATTTGACATGGACACTAAAAAGTGTAATACTTGTATGTTGAACAAGATAACTAAGAAACCATTCAAAGATGTAAAACGTGAAACTAATGTGTTGGAATTAATACATAGTGATTTATGTGATTTACATGCTACTCCCTCTTTGGGGAATAAGAAATACTTTGTGACTTTTATTGATGATGCTTCTAGGTATTGTTATGTTTATTTATTACATACTAAGGATGAAGCATTAGATAAATTTAAAGTATTTAAGTCTGAAGTTGAATTACAACAAGAGTCACTAATCAAGAGATTAAGGACTGATAGGGGAGGTGAGTACATGGATACTCAGTATTTCCAGTCTGTTGGTATAATCCATGAAACGACTGCCCCTTATACTCCTCAGCAAAATGGAATTTCTGAAAGGAAAAACCGAGTGCTAAAGGAGATGGTTAATTCCATGTTGTCCTATTCAGGACTGAGTCAAGGGTTCTGGGGTGAAGCTATGTTAACAGCTTGCTATTTGCTAAATAGGGTTCCTAACAAAAGGAACAAGACTACCCCTTATGAACTCTGGACTAAAAGGAAACCCAACTTGAATTATCTCAAGGTTTGGGGTTGTAGGGCAGTTGTAAGACTCCCTGATCCAAAGCATAAAACTTTGGGTGAAAGAGGCATTGAGTGCATCTTTGTTGGATATGCTGAGCATTCCAAGGCATATAGGTTCTATGTTATTGAACCTAATGAAGCTGTTTCAATTAACACTATAATTGAATCAAGGGATGCAAATTTTGATGAGAATAGATTCTCTTCAGTCCCTAGACCAAGTCAGAGGATTCCTAATGGAACCAATGATGTTGGTGTATCAGAAACCTCTGATGAGGTCCCTGATGAGGTTGTGGAACAACAACCTGAACCTGAGCTCAGAAGAAGCACAAGGGTGAGGACTCCAAAATCATTTGGACCTGAATTTCATTTGTACCTAATTGAAGGAACAAGGGATGAGGTCTCAGACCAACACTCCTATTGCTTTAATGTTGAGGATGATCCCAAAACATTTGATGAAGCAATGAAGTCCCAGGATGTTGCCTTCTGGAAAGAAGCAATAAATGATGAGATGGACTCCATCATGGGCAACAACACTTGGGTGTTGGCTGATCTACCACCTGGTTGCAGGCCTTTGGGTTGCAAATGGATTTTCAAGAAGAAAATGAAGGTAGATGGAACTGTTGAAAAGTTCAAAGCAAGATTAGTCATTCAAGGCTTTAAACAAAAGGAAGGAATTGACTACTTTGATACTTATGCCCCTGTGGCTCGTATCAGTACCATAAGATTGCTGATTGCCTTGGCATCAATTCACAATCTGATTATTCATCAGATGGATGTGAAGACAGCTTTCTTGAATGGTGAATTGGATGAGGAGGTTTACATGAACCAACCTCAAGGCTTCATCATGCCTGGCAATGAAAAGAAGGTGTGCAAACTGATTAAGTCCTTATATGGATTGAAGCAGGCACCTAAGCAATGGCATCAAAAGTTTGATGAAGTGGTTTTGTCTAGTGGTTATTCACTTAACCAGTCTGACAAATGTGTGTATAGCAAATTTGATGAATCTGGTAAAGGAGTCATCATTTGTCTATATGTTGATGACATGTTGATCTTTGGCACTGACCAAAATCAAGTGGACCTTACAAAGGAATTTTTGTCATCAAGGTTCTCCATGAAGGATATGGGGGAGGCAGATGTTATCCTTGGTATTAGGATTAAACATGAAGGTAACAAGATTTCTATCTCTCAGTCTCATTACATTGAGAAGGTGTTGAGGAAATTTAATTACTTTGATTGTACTCCAGTGAGTACTCCTATGGATGCAAGTGAGAAGCTAATGCCCAATAAAGGCAAGGCTGTATCTCAACTTGAGTATTCTAGGGTAATTGGCTGCTTGATGTATGCCATGACTTGTACAAGACCTGACATTGCATTTGCTGTGGGTAAACTGAGCAGGTATACTAGCAATCCTAGTGCTCATCATTGGCAAGCAATTCAGAGGGTACTGAAGTATTTGAAGAAAACTTTGAATTATAGTCTCTCATATACTGGTTATCCTTCTGTATTAGAAGGGTACACTGATGCAAGTTGGATCAGTAACACTGAGGACAATTCGTCTACTAGTGGCTGGGTATTCCTACTTGGTGGAGGTGCAATTTCTTGGGCATCCAAGAAGCAAACTTGCATTACCAGTTCAACCATGGAATCTGAATTTGTGGCCTTAGCTGCTGCTGGTAAAGAAGCTGAATGGTTGAGAAACTTGCTTCTTGAGATTCCATTGTGGCCTAAACCTATAGCACCTATTTCTATCCGTTGTGATAGTGCTGCTACATTGGCAAAGGCTTATAGCCAAATGTACAATGGGAAGTCTAGACACTTAGGTGTCAGGCATAGCATGATTCGTGAGCTTATCATGAATGGGGTGGTATCTATAGAGTTTGTTAGATCTCAACAGAACTTAGCTGATCACTTGACGAAGGGTTTGGCTAGAGTCTTGGTTTTTAAGTCTGCTAAAGGGATGGGTTTAAGTCCAACTTAGTCACTGAATGCAAAGACACCCAACTCCCTCCTGAGGAAACTTTGGAGTTGAGTTCAATGTGGCAAGCTAAACATTTAGTGGACTGGAGCACTGTTTTATTTACATCCCAAGGTTGTGCTCAGAACCTGCTGGAAAGGAGGATGAAGTCTTCATTTCTTAATGGTTAATTTTCTTTGAAAAAGTGCTTTGCAGGGGCATGATTAAAAGATGAACCACCTGTGTAAATGTTGAAGTTTTGCCGCTTCAGGAAGCTTTAGGACTTTTAGCTTTTACAACATTTATTAATTGGATATGGACACATGGCTTGTAAAGTGTCAGGAGTATTTTGGTGTTTGAAAATGTATGTGTATTTTATATTCAGGTATTCAAATGGGTTGAAGGGTTCAATTCTTAGAACACCCTGATTCTCGAATATTTGAACTTGTAAGGTACTAAGATGAGAATTCAATCTTCAAGATATTTTCATTTATGCATATGTTTTTTTTGTGTTTAATTTTTCATGCAAGGAAGTGAACTAAATTTGGGGAGGATTGTTGGAAAATTTAGTGCACTTGAGGGATAGGTTTACACCTGGTAATGGGCTTGGAGGTATGGAGTATACACCCATCAGGTCAATGAACACCCTGACTCAATTGTGGTTATAGTGTAAAAGAGTATTCTGCTGATGCAGATTACTCTGCTGATGGTGCTATCAACTCTGCTGATAGTGTTATTGTTCCTGCTGATGGTACAATAACTCTGCTGTTTAAGCAATAGACTCTGCTGATTAGCTTTGTCATTCCTGCTAGTATTATCGTTTCTGCTGATAGCTTTATTGCTGCTGGTGCAGAACGATTCTGCTGATAGCATTAATGATTCTGCTGATAGGCTAAAGTCTGATCCTGCTGATCAGCTATTCCTGCTGATTGTCTGATAACCACAGATTCCTACATTTATGGAAACTATTATGGTATAATTAATGGGCCGTTAATTATAACATAATTCCATGGGCTAGGGTTTTGAGTAAACTCTATAAATAGAGATCATACATTTATGCATGAGGGACACGACACAAAACCCTAAACACTAAAATACGATCGGTTCTTGCTTTGTGCCTAGAACAAGAACATCACTTGGTTTTATCCCATAGAGATATTCGTGCAACCCAGGCATAGGGTCGAATAGTTTCTATTGGAAAGTGATACCACGACTTCAAGTGAATATCCGGTACCCTTGATTGATTATCTTTACCCTGTTTGGGTGCACTACTACACACACAGAAGCCAACACGCATACAGACTTGAACTTCCACCAGAGCTCAGTAGTGTGCACAATACATTTCAGATTACAACCTTAAGAAGTGTTTATCCGATGAATCCCTCATCATTCCATTAGTAGAAATTCAACTCGATGACAAACTTAAACTTTATCGAAGGGCCTGTAGGAATTAGGGATAAAAAATCTCAAGTAATTAAAGCAGAGTCGAATTCCTATCGTGAAAGTTCGCTGGAATTCTCGAAGAGGTCCCAAGTTTACTTGGGAGCGGGAAGACCAGATGCGACTCAAATATCCACACCTTTTCACCGATACCACTCCAGAGACCAACACTAACTGAATTCAGGGACTGAATTCCTTTTAGGGTGGAAGACTGTGACAAATCGTAATTTGCTACTCAACAAACTCGAATTTATTTTCTTGAAATTTATTTGAAAACAATTTATATATAATCTTTTACTTGAACCAACGAGAACATCTAGAATATATTTCAAGTACGCAAGGATTTAGGCTATAATTAGTCCACAACAATTAAGTACCTTGCTCCTACTCCAGTTTACAATTTTAAATCCTAAAACAATTTCTTTTTCTCAAAATTTCTTACGGTTGCCAATTCAACAAACACCATTCGTAATTCAAAATTTAACACCCGATATACCCAATTTTCCCAACGATTATTTCTAATGTATTTTTATACTTCCAAAAAGATTACAAAAGTTCCAAAAATATTTCCTTACACCAAAAATAATTTCTTTATATCCTACGTTTATTTACGTATAACTTTCGTTAATCACCAAAACAATAACCAATACCAATTTTTAACACCCAATACATACAATATATGCACTCTTGTATCAAAACAACACATTTTATCTCATTTTACTTAAGATTGCCGCCTCCCTTCCTTGGTTTGAAAATAATATTAGACAAAAAGTACAAGCATTTATGTAACTCCATGCCTTCTAAAATTCAAAGCATGGCAACACAAGACTTTCAAGTCTTAACCAACAAAGTCTTGCCCCCCTCCCCCTCCCAATCCCCATTGTCCAATCGGCCATGCCCTCCCCATACCCACACCATACCTAAATTGATTACTACTTGGACTTTGCTAACCTTTTTGCTATATATATATATATATATATATATATATATATATATATATATATATATATATATATATATATATATATATATATATAATATATATATATATATCACACATAACTTCATTCTTGCACTAGTTAGTTCAAGAAAAATAAATCACTTCCCATCTATATATAAAAGTCGACATATAGGAGGAGCAAGGAGGAGAAATTTTTTGTTGTGACTAAGTTCAAGCATTCTTAGGGCATTCTAGCATAGATTTGGAGCTTTGATTTTGGGGTTAAACAAGTATCTTGCACTCACATCTCACTAATTACTTTTGTAAGTAATCCTACAAAAATTTCATGTTTTCTTTATGTAATCTTGCTAGTTAAGTGTATACTTAGTTATCACTTGGTACATGTTGATAAAGTTTTACATTTTCAAAGATCCTTTAACAAAAGATTATGTTTTTAACAAGTTTTGGTTACAAGACAACTAGTTAGTAAAACTCTTCATAAGAAAGTGGTAATAAACCTTATAAGCATGTATGTTAGTAAACTTGTACATTTAGATATTCTTGTCGATTATGTACATGGACCTTTAAATATTGTTAAGTGTATGGTTAGATCACTATTATTATGTTGAGAAGTTGATGGAGGAACTAAGACTAGGATTGAAGTTGTGGTTAAGTGGCTAAAATGACTAGAAGATTAGAAATATAGTTTTGACACTTTTGATAAACAATATGTCCCATTTTGTAAAAACTGGAAAAATTAGTGGATTGTGAGTAATTTTAGGCTGGAGATCCATAAAATAGACACAAAAACGAAACCGTAGCCACTTGAATGAGTTAAAACGGGTTTATAACGAGAAAGATACGCTATTTTCTATTTAGACGACGAAAACTATATTTTCAGAAAATAAATGAATCTGTCCAGAATTTTGAAAGGTAAAAACTGGGGTTAAACTGTTACTAGACTAGCCGAGACCTTGAAAAGCCGATTTTACACTTAAATACCTTCGCGGAGATAGGTCAAACTTAAGAAACGAAGCTACGACGCAAAAGTTATGACCAAAAGAAAGTTTACGTCAACATATACATTGACAGCCTATTATTTGGCTATTAGAAAAGCTGTTAGGAATTTTTGTAGTGGATTTTGGACCTTTTGGAGTACATTTTGGCTAAAATGACGTAAACGAAAATGGTAAAACATTATATATACTTATTAGGTGCGTTATAGATTTTTAGAATAGCCATTAACATGACAACTAAAATTTGGTCGCAAGATTTACAAGTTACGTTTTCTAAAGTGGTAATTTTCTAAATAAAGGATCAGAATGACGCAACTATATTTTGACAATAAATATTTCAACAACATGTACAAGTAATAAAATAAAGTATGAACATGTGTACATGGCCTTGTTATCGAACCTAAGTCATATGCATTATTTAGGTCACGGTTAAGGTATCGGACCTATATTTCCATTTGTTAAGTTTCAAATCGGGATTTACTTTTGCTAAGGTGAGTTTTCATAGCCCCATTTTCTATTTACAATTTCATTTCTAAACTTTCGGGGGAGAATACATTGCATCATTTTATTTATTTTTTACTCACCGGTAGAAGTTATCAATCGCATTCACACATTATCTTTTCACTGTGTATTCAATAAATAAATATATATTTTGAGTGATGATGAGTAGAAGATGATAAGGATTATTTATGACTTTTTCTTCCCAAATGTCGTTTTCTTCCTTTTTTGACATTTGTGTGTGAACAAACTCGTACAAAGTTGAAAATCGAATATGTTTGTGGGCGAAAAATGACAAATATATGCAATCGACATCTTTTGTGTTCATATTCTCTTTTTTTCTCTAGCATGACATTTTTTACATGTCCAAGAAAATATAATGATTAAAAAATGGAAGTGTGATAGCACTGTTTTATGTAGAACATGTTGAATTTGATCATTTGTTGTTATTTGGAAGACAGACAACTTTATTGAATGATATATTGACAGCTCAGTACGGCAAGCGGATTGGGGTTATCGAAAGTGAGGTATAAGAAATCTATTATATTGTACAAGCGCCCCCCCCCCCCCCAAAAAAAAAACTACTGTCCAAAGCCCCCCCTCTTTTTTTTTTTTTTTTTTTTTTTTTTTTTTTTTTTTAATTTTATTTATATAAAAAAACTATAAACCTGAAAGTACGGAACATAAAATATAAAGTTTAATATGTCAAACGCTAAAAACTGTCAGAAATACGGAACAGAAACTGACAGAAAACTGTGTTATACTGCAAAATAAAAAGAATATTCCCTTTGTCCCCTATGATTTGACATCATATGGGGGGGGGGGGCTTGTATAGTATAACCCATAAGAAATCTATTATACTGTATTGAGTTTATGAAATTTGTGTTACTTATGATTGTGGAAATGTTTTGTGGCGTAGTTTGGGGAGGTGGATATTGATGGTTCTTTAGTGGCGGTATACATTAGTTCACTAGTTAGGGCCCGTTTGGTTTGTAGGTGAGTTTATGATTAGGATTAGGATTTGGATATAAAGTTAAATATTAGGATTTGTAATAGGTTTAAATTAAATGAGGAGAGAGAAAAAAAGTAGGAAAGAGAAAATATATAAATGATATAATATTATAATTTAAAAAATATATAAAAGAATATTAATTAATTTTTTTATTATTATAAAACAAATTCTATTGGCCAATATGTACCCCACGTGGCCATTGTCAGCATTTTTTTTTTTTTTTTTTTTTTTTTCTAATCCTAGGGTGCTAGTATACTTTTGATGGTGCCTAATTATTTGAAATTTGGTGGGCCCAATTTAAACCATTTTCCAAACTAAACGTGGTATTTGAACCAAAACCAACATCCTAAGGTTGATCCCCTATAACCAAACGGGCCCTAGTTAGTTTTGGTCATCAGTTATTTTTGATAATGTTTATCAGTTCAAGTTCGTATTATTCATCAGTTCATCAATTTACTAATAAAAATACAGTATTTATTAGTTCATCAGTTATTTTTGATATTGTTAATCAGTTATTTTTTATAATGTTCATCATTTATTTTTTATAATGTTCAACAGTTTTCGAAAAAATAACGTTCATCGGTTATTTTTTATATTGTTCATCAGTTATTTTTTATTACGTTCATCAGTTATCTTTTATATTGTTCAACAGTTTTTAAAAAAATAACGTTCATCAGTTATTTTTTATATTGTTCAACAGTTATTTTTTATAATGTTCATCAATTTTCAAATAAAAACACAATGTTTATCAGTTCATCAGTTATTTTTTATATTGTTCATCAGTTATTTTTGATAACGTTCATCAGTTATTTTTTATAATGTTCAGCAGTTTTCGAAAAAATAACGTTCATCGGTTATTTTTTATATTGTTCATCAGTTATTTATTATTACGTTCATCAGTTATCATTTATATTGTTCAGCATTTTTCAAAAAAATAACGTTCATCAATTATTTTTTATATTGTTCATCAGTTATTTTTTATAATGTTCATCACTTTTCTAATAAAAACACAACGTGTATCATATTGTTCATCAGTTATTTTTGATATTGTTCATCAATTATTTTTATAATGTTCAGCAGTTTTCGAAAAAATAACGTTCATCGGTTATTTTTTATATTGTTCATCAGTTATTTTTTATTACGTTCATCAGTTATCTTTTATATTACTCAACAGTTTTCAAAAAAATAACGTTCATCAGTTATAAAACAGTGTGATTTTTTGTTAAAAAGTGATTGTACAACTTTGTATTTGATCCGCTTAGTTTTGATAATGCTCATCAGTTCATTAGTTAGTTTTTGTCATCGGTTAATTTTGTTCATCAGTTATTTTTTATAATGTTCATCAGTTCAAGTTAGTATTGTTAATCAGTTCATCAATTTTTCCAAAAAAACACAATATTTATCAGTTCATCAATTATTTTTGATATTGTTCATCAGTTATTTTTGATAACGTTCATTAGTTATTTTTTATAATGTTCAACAGTTTACGAAAAAATAACGTTCATCAGTTATTTTTTATAATGTTCGGTAATTTTCGAAAAAATAACGTTTATCAGTTATTTTTGATATTGTTCATCAGTTATTTTTTATAACGTTCATCTGTTATTTATTTTTTTCAAAAAAATAACGTTCATCAGTTATTTTTTATATTGTTCATCAGTTATTTTTTATAACGTTCATTAGTTATTTTTTATAATGTTCAGCAGTTTTCGAAAAAATAACGTTCATCGGTTATTTTTTATATTGTTCATCAGTTATTTTTTATTACGTTCATCAGTTATCTTTTATAATATTCAGCAGTTTTCAAAAAAATAACGTTCATCAGTTATTTTTGATATTGTTCATCAGTTATTTTTTATAACGTTCATCAGTTATTTTTTGATAACGTTCATCAGTTATTTTTGATAACGTTCATCAGTTATTGTTTATCTTTAACGTGCGATATCTCACTCATATCATATCGGATTTGAGTGATTCAAATTTATGGCTAAATAATGGCAAAAAAACTACAACTTTCGTGTTTTAAGTTTTGCAAAATTCGGCCTTTAAACTAGGCTAAATTAGAGCAGAAAATTTTAAGAAAATCAACACTCACTTAAAAAGTTGAAAAAAAAAGTTGCGATTCATATATCATAATGCATACCAAATTAAAGAGAATTAAATATAAAAAATTATGGTGCAATCGGTTTTTCATAAAAGTTTATCGTTTGAAAGTTATTTACGTTTGAAGTTTTAGGATAGAATAAAAAAAGGGTTAAAAGGACCAAAATGCCCCCTAACTGAATTTAATAAGAAAAAAGAGGGGGAGTGGGTGGTGGACACTTGTCACATTGTGAGTGACTTTCTAACCTTTTTAATTTTTTTTACTTTGTAAAGGATCGCATCTCTCCATGAGAGTGTGCCAGTGAGGTTTTTTTTAAGTAGATTGATTTGTGATATTGATGTGTTTGAACACTTGAACCATGATGAGTTGAAATTTGAAACAGAAGCAAAGGCTTTTGAGATGAGGATATGGTCAATTTTGTTGCAATTTCTTGATCATTTGAAGATCTGCTTGTGTTTTAAGATCTTGTTGATGAAGATTTAGATTTAGAAAATAAATAAGTTCTTTAGATAATAATAATAATAATAATAATAATAATAATAATAATAATAATAATAATAATAATAGTATGAGGGTAGTTTGGTTATTTCATCCTTCAAATGGTCAAACAAATGAAAATTTTGGTCAAGGGACCAAACTCGTTATGGGTCGCAACCACAGAGACTGAATCCGTTAAAAAAAAGTAAATTGACTAAACCCGTTAAATCCGACAGACCACAAGGACCATTTTCGAAATTAACTCTTAAAAATATGAAGAATAACAAAAACGAGCATGTTATGATTGCATCCATGTCATAAATGAGACCAAAGAAACTTAAGGAAGTAGAAATTAATATAAGGGCTAATTATCAAAAAGGTATGTTAATTTCAACTTTTTCAAAAAAAGGTACAAAAATAAGTGACTTTCCCAAAAGAGTCATGTGCGATCGTGCGAAACCACAGAAAACGCGACAAGTGTCCAGACAAATTGGTACAAGCCAATGATTGGCTCCAGCAAATAACCCACGTGCAGAGTTGACTTTTTAAAAAAGATCGTGCGAACGAAGTTGTGCGATCGTGCGAACGAAATCTTGCAAAATCTTTCCAAAATCTTATCCTGTACTTGAGATTTCTTGGAAAAGACCAAACTCATTTTAATAATAATTATTTTAATTTTAATTTTATTACTATTAACAAAAATAATGTATAATCAAAAACCTGATTATATCATCTCACACACACAAATCCACACACATTATCAACAACCTGATTATATCAATTTTGTTCATACGAAATGGTTAGTTTTTTCTTTAATTTTGTTCATTAGAATGGTTAATTTTTTAGTGTTTCTTCATACGAATGGTTATAAATAATGGTTAATTTTGTTCATAAGAATGGTTAATTTTGTTTATGTACTTCGCACATTTGTTCATACGAATGGTTACTTTTAGGGGGCTTTTTTGATTATTTGGCTTCTTTGAAAATACATAGGGGCTTATTAAGCTTTTAAGTTTGGTCTTTTTGGGCTTATTAGTTTATGTACTTAAATGGTCAGATGTGGTATGTAGTTCAGGTTACGGACTTTAATGTGTTTGGATTAGCTTATTAGACTTAAACCGTCTGTTTGGATCAGCTGTGGTATGAATACTTATGGACTTAAATGTGTTTTTTTGCATAAGTCTCATAAACCCAAAAAGACGCTTTCAGTAATGACTGACATTATGAGATTATCACCCATTTGGATTAGCTTATGAGACTTAAAGCGTCTTTTTGGGTTTATGAGATTATCAAGTATGTAGAGTGGTGACAATGCTTAGCAGTCAAAATTGCCTTTGAATCACTGAATTCATATAGTTTATCTCTCACAGTTGCAGCAATATTTGCTAAAAAAGCAGTGCATGTTGATGATGTCTTATAGACAAAAGCCTAAACCAACAAACATCTATGTTCATCGAAAAAAGCAAAATCTATGTTACTTCTATTATGGTGACAATGCTTAGCATTAAACCTCACCATGTTTCATGGTTGGCTTTTTCAAAACAAATTGCATTATGAGATTATCAAGTATGTAGAGTGGTATAATGTCATCCAAACCCCTTGTTGAATACTTAAAGTGTCTCTTACAGTGGTGACAATGCTTAGCAGTCAAAATTGCCTTTGAATCACTGAATTCATATAGTTTATCTCTCACAGTTGCAGCAATATTTTCTTAAAAAGGCAGTGCATGTTGATGATGTCTTATAGACAAAAGCCTAAACCAACAAACATCTATGTTCATCGAAAAATGCAAAATCTATGTTACTTCTATTATGGTGACAATGCTTAGCATTAAACCTCACCATGTTTCAGAATATATATTTAGTAGTATTGTAGTATGTGTGATAATTTTAGGGTGTATCGATTAGTACACTTCGGTGTTTTCAGGAAGCCCACAAGTAGCCATGTAGTTTCATAGTTCATTGTTACATGTTGTTTGTATTTGTAGTATTTCTTGTTATAACAGTTTGTTTATTAATATAGGAATATGATGCCAAGGTTCACATTCGAAGCAAATTGCATTACTTTGAATTGATTAAAGGCAGGTTATCTGAAAACCGTCGTACGCTGTTTCGGTCAACATGCTTTGGTCCATGGTTGGATTTAAATTACTTTGTGAACGAGGAGAGTCTTATCCATTATATGCTTCAAAAACAATTTCCATCTGATGATGACCACTATGATTTGGCACTACTTTATTTTGTTAATGGACATCAACTTCATTTTGGACGCCGGGAATTTCACTTGATAACAGGTTTTAAATTTGGATTGCCTAGTTTTCGGAAGTTTAGAAGTGGTGATATAATATTTCGGGACCGTGTTTTTCCTAACAAGGTAGGGGAGAATTTGAAAGCCATTGATCTTCTAGGTTTGATTGAGGATGAAGAGCTTTTTGGAAAACTATCTGATGAAGACGCCGTCCGAGTTTGCCTTATCTTATCACTTATTGTCATATTTATGGGGCATGGCCTTTTAACCGTGGTTGCTGATGTATTTCTCAGATTGGTTGAGAACTTGGAAGCCTGGAATGACTTTCCTTGGGGGGAACACATTTGGAGACAGTTGTACGAAGCCCTTCGAAATAGGTGCACAAGAAAGAATGTGGAGTATACTTTGGATGGATTTGTTTTCTGTTTCATGGTTAGAATGATTACACGAATTGTTTCAATGAATTGTTTTGTTACCTGATATTCTTTTAATAAAAGTTGTTTTTTCAGATATGGATTTTAGAGTCTTCTACTCAGAGCCGTCTTTGGTGGAGCAAGGACGTTGATGTTATCCCTAGAGCACTTTCATGGTCCAGGAAGGTTCCTTTTCAAGCATGGGAGGATTTTGGAATGCTTTTTCCTCAGGTAAGTGTTTAATTTGTAATATCAGTCAATTTCTATTTACGATACAAATGTATTTTAGTTTACTTTGACTATGCTTAATGGTTATCCCACTTTTGGTTTGTATTTTTGCTAGGGTAAAGATACAAACCATGATCTATATCCTACCAGGTCTGAGGCTGATTCAGAGTGGTACACAAAAGGCATTCGGTTTTTCAACTGGTATTCACCGAGACCAGCGCCTGTTGTCCATGGAGGGCTTTTTGAGGATTACATGCGTAAACGAGCAGAACTTCGTGCCAAAGCCCATGATATGGACAATGAAGCTCAATCGCCAAAATCTCGTGATACTCTTGAGGATCGTGTTAGGACCCTGCAGGGTATATGTAATTGTTTGTTGATGTTACCCGCAGAGGTCAACAGTTTGAAAGCAAGGGTCCACAAGCTTGAAACAATTATTCAGGTTTGTTTCTACTTCAAATGTTTACCGTAAAATTTAAGAGTTTAGCGACTTATTCATGTAATCGATCTTTTGTATTACCCAGTATATGAAGAGAAAAATGATGGGTGGACATAGGCAGGACAGAGTTGATCAGAAAGGGAACAAAGGACTGGAAAAAGTAAATCCCGTTTATTATATTTTATTTTTCTTTACATGAGTTTGAGATATTTACCTGAATTTCTTACATTGTACTTAATATATTTATAGGATGAAGTCGCTGGTGATGAAAAGGATATTGATCTTGGTGATGAGTTTTGCCCAAATTTAAATCATAATTTCCTAGAACTGTTTGAGTTTGAAGTCCAGAATGAGGATGTCGAAGCTGAAGGTGTTGGAGAGGTTTGTACAACATTAAGAATATTACATGTAAATTGTCTTTTAAAGTTAATTATATGTTGGTTTGATTTGTATTTTGTGTTATGCACACAGAATGAATGTGTTTACCAAGCTACCCAAGATCGCGTAAAAGCTCAAAAGCAACAAGCTGAGGTTCGACGTGTGGCTGCACAAAGGGAAAAGAGGGCCAGAGACTTAAAGGATCGCCAAAAAGGCGCGGAGCTTAAAAAGCAGTTTTTGAAAACCACTTACGTGAAGCTTCCTGTGCAAAATAAGAGGCAGTATGAACTGGTACCCAGGGAAGAGTTTACGGACGTAGATACGGATGTTAAAGTTCCCCCACTGGATGAACTTAAAAGAAGAAACTCTTCATTATCTCCTTATAAGCTCAAGAAGTGTAAAGATCTCACACCTTGGGAAGAGGTATGACCTAAATCCTTCATTTATGTTTAACATTTTAATCATTTATATAACCGTGTAAAATCCCTTGATAACCTTAGAAACGTTGACTTTAAGTTCAGATAATCTTTCATTTATGTATCTACATGTTACGTGTTGACTGTGGTAGGCAAATTGTACTTGATTGAAATTAGTGGAATGTGATGTTAGTTATAAGTTCATGTATCCTGCTAGGACTGCAAATTAACCACAGGTCATGAATTATATTGTCTAATCTAGGACTGCAATAGTTGGAACCCTTCACATGCCTATGTATGTTTTCACTCAGGATTATAATTATACGTTTTCCATTGTGCTCACCATACTTTTCGGACCTATAATGTGTAGGATCTAATACGGCCGAACTTCAGGATTGATAAAGTTCATGTTAATCGTGAGTTGGAGGCTTATCTTCAAAGTTCTTATAAGTCTCGTTGCCAGTTTCCTTGGTGCAATGATATTACTGTTGATTATCTTTTCTGGGATTCTTTTGTTGGGATGGACGATACCCGTGAAGGCTGGTTCCGTGATGAGGTAATTAAAAAATGGAAATATTAGCCAGTTTTGTGTTTTTTAATGGAATTATTGATCTACGTTTTTGTTAAATGTCTACAGCACATTGAGCTTTGGGTGATGTATTTGTGGCACTTTAGACCATCTTTTGCAGATTGGTCCGTTGTTAGCAGTTACTTCTTGACACTTCTACTCCAAGGTTCATTGCCACTGTGTTATGCTACCGATGAAGTTTACAAATTGGCATGGTCTGATGTTGACCGGGTATTTATCTTTTTAGCAATTACTTCTTGACAATTCTACTTTAATTTTGTCATGTGGATTTTTTTATTTTTATTATTTTATATTCCTTGCAGGTGTTCATTCCGATAAATGAACCAAAGAAACATTGGTCTGTTGCCCAGTTTCACATACAATCTGGGAATGTTATATTTTATGACAGTCTTTATCGTGGTGAAGAGGAAGGCCGTGACTGGTATCTGCAAATGAGGAGTTGTTTGGAAGTGAATCTTCCCTTGATTCTACGGGAGACAGGTGTGTTTGCCAAGAAACGTATAGACCCGAATTCATACAAGATCAAGTTTCGTCTTGCCCAGAACGTTCCAAAGCAGGGTGGGGTATTTGGTGATTGCGGAGTCTTTGTTTGTATGTTTCTTTACAGGTTAGTAATTCTTGTCGCTATTTGCATTGGTAATTAGATTATGATAAACATAAACATAAACCTTAATTAGAAACTAAGAAATGACACACTCCGATCAACAAACACTAAGATAGACATGAGACATTTAGCTGATAATAATTCCGTCATAAATTTGGTTACACAGGTTTGCTTATGGAATTCCTTTGGATGTCGATGATCCAACCCAGGCAGCACTTGCATATCGAGAGGGATTGATCCGTTATTATTTCAAGAACAGGATAAACTGTGGTTGAATCTAATGGTTGTGACTCATTGTTCCTATTCCCACTAGCGTGAAACAATCAGTTATGTTAGCTTATTTATGAGTACCTATTCGCACTAGCGTGAAACAATCAGTTATGTTGGATGTTATCAATTATGTTGTAATGTTATGAGTCATAGATTTTAAAATGAAAACTTAGTTGGGAGTACAAGGTGTGTGCCATAACAATTAAGGATCAGCCAAGTTAACATGCTCGTAGTCTTCTGGCATTGATGGGTACCCTGATTGTCTTTGATTGCTTTGTGAGTTTTCGGTTGGGGTTCCTGATTGTCTTTGACTGCTTTGTGATCCTCCTCGTGCAGAGTTCCTATGCTACAATTTATCAAACATAGTTATCAAGTTAATACATTTGTCAATAATCGAATACAAAATAAAATAATAATGTCACACATACTTACCTTTTTCTTTGGCAATGGTGCATTGCAAACTCCTCGGTTGTGACCACTTTCACCGCACCTTCCACATTTATTTTCAGTTGGTTCCTCACCTTGCGATCTAATCCGGTCTTTGTTCTTTGGTCTTCCGGCTGGGCGCTTATCCATTTTCGGTGGATTTACTTCAGGCAAGTTTGTTGGAAGCTCCCAACTTGGGATTTCTCCAACGGGAAATACCAACTCTTGGTATGTAGCTTTTAGAGTGGTTGTTCTAAACCAATCTTGCGCCAAATGATTACAACTTGTTAATCCTTGAAATCTACAAACAGCTATAGCATGACCACATGGCAAACCAGAAAGTTGCCATTTTCTACATGTGCATGTATTTTCCCTGAGCTTTACAATATGTCTCTTCCTACGATCATTTACCTCGTAAATCCTTCTATGTTCAATGGCATTCACTGTCCAATTAACACTCTTAAACATTCTGCCCTGAATCTTTGCATTAGCCCAGTCACTAAGCTCACCCGCAGTTGCATCTAAACATTTGCGTAATAATTATAAACATGATATGTGTGCTAATAATAGTAATAATAATACTAATAATAACAATAATAAACATATATATATATATATATATATATATATATATAATATATATAATATATATATATATATATATATATATATATATATATATATATATTTATTTATTTATTTAATTATATATACCTTCGTACTTTTCTCGTTTATCACAAAACCATTCTTGTAGAAGCCCTCTATAGTATTCCATTAGCATTGAAATAGGATGTCTTCGAACGTTTTTTGTTAAATTGTTTATTGACTCTGCACTGTTCGAAGTCATATAATTGTAACGTTTACCTGTGCAATGCGCCCTCGACCAATAATTAATCCCAGCTTCTATTAGTTTGTTGTAAGCTTCCGGTTTTTTTCGTCCAAGTTGTGTGAATGCTTCGTGAAACTCGTCGGTTGTGTAACATTTGCAAGTCTTCCAATATAAAGCCTTAAGCCTTTCGCTTTGTCCAAAGTTGCAATTCAACATCAAATGCCTACAACAATAACCATGAAATGAATCCGGAAAAAACCGTCTCACAAGCTTGTTGTATTCCTAGATGTCTATCAGATATTATAGCCAAATCTGGAACATCGCCGATGCATTCTTTCAAGTGGGTCAAAAACCATGTCCACGATCTCCCCGTCTCACCCTGAGATACACCGGTCGCAAGAGGAACAATCTGATTATTTCCATCCATTCCAACGGCGAGCAAATTTGTACCGAGGTATGTACCTTTAAGATGAGCCGCATCAATTATTATTAGTGGTCGCAAATGGTCCACGAAAGCCCGAATCTAGAACATTAACAAAGTGTTAGTTTTAAATTAATAACATAAACTATATATTCAATAGAAAAGTTAATTCATAAATTATTACCGCAACACCAAAGGCTATAAAAACCATCTCAAAACGGTCTTTAGAATCCGTCTCAATATGTGTTACCCATTCGGGGTTTTTCAACTTTAAATTATAACAATAATACGGTAATTGCGAAAAAGAATTTTTCGGGCAACCGGTCAACGTCTCCAATGCTATATTTCTTCCTCCCCATGCCTTTTTGTACGAAATGTCGACGTTGTACGTAAGGTTGATGTCGTTTACTACGTCATTTGGCTTATATATCCGACTAGGATCTCCCATCTTCGGTATCAACAAATGACCCAACAATTTAGAGGTTGCATTTCGGTGATTGGGATAGAGTTGTGTTCTGTCACAAGTGTGAATGTCATTTACTTTTCCTATTACCCATTTCATAGTATCTTCCGCCTTAGCTGAAATTATCTTCCAGTCGCAATCGGGAGACAAACAAACTACATCATACCTATACCTATCTGTTTTTCTTGGTCTAAATTGAAAACCTTCTAAAAGAGCCTTTTCACCAATTTCGAACATGCATAATTCTTTGCTATCAAATTCATCACCTGTTTTTATAAGTTTTTTGCAAATTTTCCCGGCCCCTGCTATTTGCGTTTTAATAGGTTGTGTTGGCTGTTCTGGTGGAGGAGGAAAATAGTTAAATGGGTTACTTTTCCATGCATGATCAAAATGGTCGTTTGAAAAAACAGGTTCTTTATTTTTGAAAGTTTCGTTCTGGGGTTCTTCTTCGAAAGGTTTTGTATTAAGATCGAATGCAAAAGTATTTGATGAAGAAGTATTTACCTCTGAGGCATTTTCAATCTTCTTAATATACACATTATGCAACACTGTAGATTTTCCTTTCAGAACTTGATGTACAAAAAACGCAATATCATCATCGTCAGCTATTTCGACACAAGTATTTCCAACATTGTAAGAGAGCTCAATATGATCCTGTTGCCCGATGTTGAACTTTTTCTTGACCACATCAACAAGTTGTGCGTATGTAATATTTTTTAAAAGTGATGCACCAAATATTTTTTCTCCACAAACCAAAAATACACTAACTTTACCACTCATGTTTTTTAGGCTTAAACTTGTAAGACCACACAGTTGTGTTTGTGAAACAATATAATAGAATTGTAATTCGCACATTTGTCCAATTCGCACATTCGCACATCTGAAACTTAAATTTTAACCTACCATTGGTACCTTTATTTAAATATCCTACTTACCACATATTTATTAGGGTCCTTTTAATAAATTTACCTTTGACTTTTTTAGGGGTAAAAAATTACAGCTGGATTCATAATTATGCAGTTCGCACATTTGTCCAATTCGCACATTCGCACATCCAACAAATTATATACGTTATAAAACTTTACCAACACCCATTATTACAACGCATCTTTTATAACCACTAGATTTGTATATGAGACATTTTTCATGGTACTATATGCCTTGTATAAACAATAATTATACAGTTCGCACATTTGTCCAATTCGCACATTCGCACATCCAAAAATTATTATAAAACTTTACCACCACCGATTATTAAAACACATATTTTACATATTTTTTAAGCATGAACGTGTCTGATATTAACCTCACAACCCTCTGTCACACGATTTGGAGAGCTATTCATATTTATATTACTGCTAGGGTTTGGACATGGCCAAATCCATAAAGAGTGTCTTTGAAACTGAAAAACCCATTAATGAAACCATAAAACACATACCAAACATGATAATAGAAATATGCAAAACCATGACGCCTATCTAATAGACCATAATCATTCAATTTTTGTTGTTGTTCTTAATTAACTTTCTTGCCTTCTTTTTTTTTCTTCTTTTTTGCTTGAGTTGGTTGACTTGCATCTGCACTTTCTTCTTCAATACTCTCCTTAGTTGGTGTTGTTCCCCCACTTCTAATACCCAGACCTATGACATAACCACTTACTTTCGGTGCCTTTGCACCACCAGCTCCACCAGCTACAACGCATCTTTCGTCCAACACCTCTACCTGTGTATCATTAGCCATTAGTTTCTTTCTCTTTAATTTTTGAGTTGAAGGTTGTGCTATGTCTATGTTGGAAGGCAAGTTTGATGAAGAAGTATTTACCTTTGAGGCACTTTCGATCTTCTTAACATACACATTATGCAACACTCTAGATTTTACTTTCAGAACTTCATGTACAAAAAACGCAATATCATCATCGTCAACTATTTGGACACAATTATTTCCAACATTGTAAGAGATCTCAATATCATAGTCTTGGCCGATTTTGAACTTCTTCTTGACCACAGTAACAAGTTGTGCGTATGTAATATTTTTTAGAAGTGATACACCAAATATTTTTTCTCCACAAACCAAAAATACACTAACTTTACCACTCATGTTTTTTAGGCTAAACGAATTTTAGATACAGTAATTTAGAATTCTAAGACCACACAGTCGTGTATGTGAAACAATATAATAGAAATGTAATTCGCACATTTGGCCAGTTCGCACATTCGCACATCAGAAACTTAAATATCACACCTACCACATATTAAATATCACACCTACCATAAATTAAATTAAATATCACACCTACCACATATTTATTGGGGCACTTTTAATAAAACTACCTTTGACTTTTTCTGGGATAAAAAATAACAGCTAGATTTATAATTATACAGTTCGCACAATTGTTCAATTCGCACATTCGCACATCCCAAAAATTATATGTTATAAAACTTTACCCCCACCCATTATTAAAACGCGTCTTTTTATAACCACTATATTTGGATAAGAGTACTATATGCCTTGTATAAAACTTTACACATTCGCACACTTGGCCAATTCGCACATTCGCACATCTAAAACTTATATATGTTATAAAACTTTACAACCAACCATTATTAAAACACATCTTTTATAACCACTATATTTGTATATGAGACGTTGTCATGGTACTATATGCCTTGTAGAAACAATAATTATACAGTTCGCACATTTGGCCAATTCGCACATTCACACATCCAATAAATTGTATTTGTTTGGAATAAACTTCGTCTAATTTAGTTGTTTTATATTGTTTAATTGTTCAATATCATATCACATCTAACACCATAAATTCCATTGAAAAACTAGATAAAAAAATTACATGACTTAAAATTAAACAATGATTACACTTGACTAAAACCAATTTCAGCTCCATTCTTAGGAACCGTATCCTTGGGGAAAACCTTAACCACATTTCTTATTGTAATGTTAAGATAGTGTTTGCCAGATTGTTTGGGAGAAAAAACAGAAACATTATGAAGTACCAAAACAGCTCCGACGGTAATCTCCTTTTCAAACCTCTCATCCTTAATAACTTTGTGATGTATTGTTCCTGAAATTAAACCTGAAACATCTTTCAATGTTACCGTTATATCACCCAACACATTTGGAGTACAAGACTTGATTATCGCAACAACCTTTTCAAGTTTCCCTTTCTTAAGAAATTGTTTGATATTGGCAAAACAACCGATCATGATACCGCCATCAGGTTTCACATACTCAACGGCCCTAACCCATGGCCCAGTATTAAAATCGGAATCCTCACCCACATCATTAGCTACTTTCCTAATGTACTCCTGTGTCATTACCTCATCAGATACACCTTCCGGAATATTATCCGTTTGAACTAGACCTGTAGGACCTCGTATTATACTTGCCGTCACTTCCTCACAATTTTCAAATTTAGAGAATCCAGATGAAAATATGCTTTGTGCGGTGGCGGATAGTCGGAGATCAGAGTCGTCAACATCAAGTAATTCTTCCCAGTTTGGTGGTGAATTCATTTTCAAGCTTAGTTTGTGGCAACTAAAAAACTATAAATTTTTATTTTAGGAATTCAGTGTGTTAGTACCTAGTATTTATAGGTATAGTTATTAACTTGTATAATTCGCACATTTGGCCAATTCGCACATTCGCACATCTGAACATTAATTTTCATATATACCTTTACATTATTGTGGTACCTTTAATTAAATTTCATACCTACCATTCGTACAGCTGGAGTGTTAATTATATACAGTTCGCACATTTGTCCAATTCGCACATTCGCACATCCAACAAATTATATACGTTATAAAACTTTACCAACACCCATTATCAAAATTAAAACACATCTTTTATAACCACTATATATGTATAAGAGACGTTTTTCATGGTACTATACACCTTGTAGAAACAATAATTATACAGTTCGCACATTTGTCCAATTCGCACATTCGCACATCCAACAAATTATATACGTTATAAAACTTTACCAACACCCATTATCAAAATTAAAACACATCTTTTATAACCACTATATATGTATAAGAGACGTCATGGTACTATACGCCTTGTAGAAACAATAATTATACAGTTCGCACATTTGTCCAATTCGCACATTCGCACATCCAACAAATTATATACGTTATAAAACTTTACCAACACCCATTATCAAAATTAAAACACATCTTTTATAACCACTATATTTGTATATGAGACGTTGTCATGGCACTATATGCCTTGTAGAAACAATAATTATACAGTTCGCACATTTAGCCAATTCGCACATTCGCACATCCAACAAATTATATACGTTATAAAACTTTACCAACACCCATTATCAAAATTAAAACACATCTTTTATAACCACTATATTTGTATATGAGACGTTGTCATGGTACTATATGCCTTGTAGAAACAATAATTATACAGTTCGCACATTTAGCCAATTCGCACATTCGCACATCCAACAAATTATATACGTTATAAAACTTTACCAACACCCATTATCAAAATTAAAACACATCTTTTATAACCGCTATATATGTATAAGAGACGTTTTTCATGGTACTATACGCCTTGTAGAAACAATAATTATACAGTTCGCACATTTGGCCAATTCGCACATTCGCACATTTGATGAAATCACACATTCGCACATCTGAACATTAATTTTCATATATACCTTTACATTATTGTGGTACGTTTAATTAAATTTCATACCTACCATTGGTACCTTTAATTAAATATCATATCTACTTTTTGTACCTTTAATTAAATATCATACCTACCATGGGTACCTTTAATTAAATATCATACTTACCACATATTTATTGTTAAATTACCTTTGAATTTTTTAGGGGTAAAAAATTACAGCTGGAGTGTTAATTATACAGTTCGCACATTTGTCCAATTCGCACATTCGCACATCCAACAAATTATATACGTTATAAAACTTTACCAACACCCATTATCAAAATTAAAACACATCTTTTATAACCCCTATATATGTATAAGAGACGTTTTTCATGGTACTATACGCCTTGTAGAAACAATAATTATACAGTTCGCACATTTGTCCAATTCGCACATTCGCACATTTGATGAAATCACACATTCGCACATCTGAACATTAATTTTCATATATACCTTTACATTATTGTGGTACCTTTAATTAAATTTCATACCTACCATTGGTACCTTTAATTAAATATCATATCTACTTTTTGTACCTTTAATTAAATATCATACCTACCATGGGTACCTTTAATTAAATATCATACTTACCACATATTTATTGTTAAATTACCTTTGACTTTTTTAGGGGTAAAAAATTACAGCTGGAGTGTTAATTATACAGTTCGCACATTTGTCCAATTCGCACATTCGCACATCCAACAAATTATATACGTTATAAAACTTTACCAACACCCATTATCAAAATTAAAACACATCTTTTATAACCACTATATATGTATAAGAGACGTTTTTCATGGTACTATACGCCTTGTAGAAACAATAATTATACAGTTCGCACATTTGGCCAATTCGCACATTCGCACATCCAACAAATTATATACGTTATAAAACTTTACCAACACCCATTATCAAAATTAAAACACATCTTTTATAACCACTATATATGTATAAGAGACGTTTTTCATGGTACTATACGCCTTGTAGAAACAATAATTATACAGTTCGCACAAGAAACCAATTCGCACATTCGCACATCCAACAAATTATATACGTTATAAAACTTTACCAACACCCATTATCAAAATTAAAACACATCTTTTATAACCACTATATATGTATAAGAGACGTTTTTCATGGTACTATACGCCTTGTAGAAACAATAATTATACAGTTCGCACAAGAAACCAATTCGCACATCTTAAATTTATATACGTACCCGGGTTTACAACAGCCAATTCGCACATATGGTGACACACGACATATACCATAAGGCATTCAATCAATTGTTGTAACATAAATAAAAAATAATAAAATAAATAAATAAATTAAAAAAAATTCATTTTTAACACAAACTTAAATTTTATTAATATGTAAAACAGTAAATAGAGAAAACATTACATAAACATAGCTTAATACATAAACATAAACTTAAATTTTAGAAATTCGGATTATCCCAAGTTTCTGAGTTGTCTGACCGGTAGCCATCGTCGTACGGAGAGTAGTTCACAAACTTGCTCTCTTCGTACTCTGCCAACAATCTGCTAAACTCCCGCTCCTTACTCTCGTCCCAGGCTGTATTGTCTTTAGAACCTAGCCCAACAATTCTTGGTGCATTAGATGAAGTTGAAGCACCTTGCCCAAATTGTCGGTTCTGTTGTGTTACAGAACCGACATTTTCCTCAAAACTCCAGCGGATCTTGCTGCTGATTTGGTCCTCAATCTGTGAAACGCAACCCCACAACGTCTCACTAATTCTTCCGTCTTTGCTAGCTTCATCGTTAAAAAACTTGTCGAACACAGATTTTCTTTCTTCAGATATGTCTCTGCATTCTGCGTATTGTTGTCGCAATCTTTGTTTCTCTGCCTTTGCAACATCAAATTGCTTGATAACTTCTATCACAGCTTTGTGGCGTGCCGCATCTTCTTTTTCAGCTTGTTGTTTTATATACTCTTGCATTTCTTTGGCGGTATGTGGTAGACGGCATGCCATTTTGAAAATAGAAAAAGTGAGATAAGTATGAGATAAGCGTGAGATAAGTATGCGATGAATGCCTTTTTGACTGTGTTGTTTGAGGGTGTTGTGTATTTATAAACAATAAGTATATAATTCGCACATTCGCACATTTGGCCAGTTCGCACATTCGCACATATGTAATTAAATACCTTTTTTCTTTACAACAATCACATTTATGACATTGTCCTTTTAATTAAATTTCAAACCTACCACATATTTATGGGGGTACTTTAACTTAAATTAAATTTCAAAAGCTAATCTGTTATCCAACCAAGATGCGCAACCTACACATAATCAATAACAAGCTGACTAATTGTTTACAACCTACACATAATTAAACATAAACAGTTATCCAACCAAGATGCGCATAATCTGTTATCCAACCTACACATAATCTGTTATCCAACCAAGATGCGCAACCAAAGTGCACAACAATGTGCACAACCGAATGACAGTTTGCCTAATTGCAACAAAAGTGCACAACAATGTGCACAACCGAATGTGCACAACAATGTGCACAACAATGTGCAACCAAAGTGCACAACATTTGCAACCATCCACCTAATTGTTTACAACTGACTAATTGTTACCCAACCTACACATAAACAAACTGACTAATTGTTACCCAACCTACCCAACCTACACATAAACAGTTTGCCTACCTGCACATTCACCAAATGACTAATCTTTCTCCAACTTTTTACCTCCAATGGAATGTACCTTTTTGTATTTCCAGAAGAAGGAAGTCAACTGTTCGCGATAGGCAAGAGCTAAGTCCAATGGATTATCCACCATCAACGGAAGATTGTGTGTTAACCGGTACAGAAATATGCATACCCATACACCACAATCCCCGTAATAACCTGATTGTCTAGGCACACCTTCCGCATATTCAAAAGTGACTGAATAATTGTTTATATCAATGTTTTTTCGGGCCAAGACCTGACCCTCGGCCAAATAGGCTGGTATTACACGGCCAAAAGTGGCCATCAAATTATTCCAATAAGGACTGCTCTCGCTATCTGGACCCCCTAGGCTGTCGTAAATTTTCACTAACCCTGAGCGCAGGTGCAGCACTCCAAGGGCCCAATGAATTTCAGGCTCATTAAGAGGTATATAAACCTGCAATATAAAAAGTTTGTTAAAAAAAGTAACTAATGGTTAAATAAATAAACCATCATATTATACTCAAGAAACAAAATAACTAATATTCACTGTCTAAAGTACCTACTTCATGATCTAAACTACTTCATCATACAATAACAGACCACAACTTTATCGAAGCCAATCTATCAAACTCAATTCTTTATATGATAAACCACACTCCTTTATCAAATAAAACAAGGTATCAAGGAGTTACGGACACTCGTGTTGAATGAGATAATGAAGGAGTGTGCACTCTCATGAACAATACACACAGTGTCAATATCGCATTCAACGCGTCTCAATTATTAAGGCAGATATACCTAATGTTGTAGATGGGTTACATTGCGAAATATGAACACCGTCCTTAGTGCAATTTGAGATGCTTGATCCTGATTGCTAGGTTTGGGTCGGCAATCAGCTTCCATTCTCGAAAGAGCCAAAGCTTGTGATCGAGATCAAACACACAAACTTGTAATCCTATTGGAGAGATAAAGGGGAGTCGCAAAAGGTCACATTTTGGGCCAGTTGACGGTTTACCGACGAGTTGCTGCAAATTGGATTCAGACTTGCTACCCCTTTCAATTTGTGATGATTTAACTAGTGTCCTTTCACTTGCTACTACCACGTGAAAGGACACCAGTTAAATCATCACAACTTGTAGGGGGTAGCAAGTCTGAAACCAATTTGCAGCAACTCGTCGGTAAACCGTCAACTGGCCCAAAAGGTGACCTTTTGCGACTCCTCTTTCTCTCTCCAAGAGGATTACAAGTTTGTGTGTTTGATCTTGATCACAAGCTTTGGCTCTTTCAAGAATGGAAGCTGATTGCCGACCCAAACCTAGCAATCAGGATCAAGCATCTCAAATTGCACTAAGGAGGATCCTCATATACGCAATGAAACCCATATTCAACTTTAGTATATCAGCCCAAATAATTGAGCTTGTTTTACTTAATGTATACCAAATATCATGTAAACTAGGCTTCATAAGTACACATAATATAAGTGGTGCGTGAACTAAAACAGCTAGACAAAATAATGATGGAACTTAACATCTTACCTTTTCAACATCCTCGGCAAACCAAGGCACTCCAAAAAGACTACCATTTGCATAATAACCCGGCAGACCGTTATCTCTAAGAAGCTGTTGGATAAAAAATGGGCCTACCATTACCCAGTCCGCATCAGCAGGCCTAAAGTTCCACAGATACCAGACCCATGCATCGATGTGCTGCGATGTCAAAGTATAAAAAAAAGTATTACATTAGCAACATGACATATGAATTAGCAAAATATTCCATGTGAACGTAAGTACATTTTTTAAAAAGACAAGCCATTAAAGTATTGAAAACAAGCCATTAAAGTATTGAAAATTGATGATCGTAATGAAAAGATTGCTGAGTTTCGCCAAGAAATATTGAAAATTTACAAACAAATTGAAGATGCTAAATTCTAAATTGAAGATCTTAATTTTATGTTTACTTATGTTATGTTTTTATCAAGTCTTTCTGGCATATCACAAGATGTTATGTAATGTTTTTACTTACAATATTTATGTTAAAATGTTATTTTACTTATAACATTATTGTTATTGGCATATCAGAAATCTAACAGCATTCAAATTTGCAAAGTGTAGGGAACATCACTACATTATTGTTATTGGCATATCACAAATCTAACAGCATTCAAATATTAAGCATGATAATTATAACAACATCATTTAACCATAAACTTTTCTAAATATTTAATAAGTATTTAATTACATACCGAATCAGAAAGCCATCCTTTTCTGTGCCCGTCCCTGGCCGCTAAAGCAGCCCAAAATTTGCTAAACAGGTGTCCTTCAAACCATGGAAGACTAAATATCATCTCCTTCTTTGTCCGCAAGAACGCGTTTATGCCTGAATGAGTATTCACATAGTTGGTCGGGGAGTTTTCAGGACGGTTAAGCTCCTGTGAAAAATTTCGATGCGAAATAAATTGGTTACTAAGCTGAACTACAACATTTCAGTCGAATATATCTAAGCTAACCGTAGAAACGTATACGTACCTCTTTCCACTCTTCAAGAACAAGCTGAGATCCATCTTCTCCAACAAAAGAGTCTATCTGGGATTTATAGATCCTAGAGCTAGGACGAGCCTTTTTGGACCTTCTTGGTGTAGTAGCTGGAGGAGGTGTGTAAGGATCAGACAAATGTTTGCTCTTCTTCCTCTCCCGTTCGAATGGCACCCTTACGGTTTTAACAGTAACATCTTTGATCACTGAATCACATTCCGCACCAGCATTTGTCACACCAACATCCATCTGCTCACTCTCCTGATACTGAAAAGTAACAAATAATTTTTTCATATCTTATATCCACCTAAATAGTAGGCAATTATGTTCAGGTTCATAAGATTCTATGGCAACACATTATTTTCTATAGAAAACAACGAAAATTAACAATCAGTTTCTCTTGTTTTGGTTCTTCTGAATTCAAAAGTATAACTTGACCATTTGTCATAAATTTATGCATGTTTTAATACTTACAACCTGAGTTAAAACCTAATATGTGCATAACATGACCAAGCAAGTTAAATGATGCAATATTAAACTTGTGTGATGTGCATACCAGATTATCAGGAAGAGGGGAAAAGTCAATCAATTCCATCAACTCATTTGTTGAGTCCTGAAACAATAAATACAATCATTTCATCAAAAAACATGAATAATTCCACTCAATATCATTTATAGTAAATACATAAATAAACAAATCATATATGTTAACGACTATTTATTAAAACACAAACCTTTGATTCTTCAATAGGCTCATTTGCTTCAGCCTCAACAGGAGGATCTTCTTCTGTCGCTTCCTTAACGGATGACTATAAAAAAGGAAAAAATTAGTAAATACATAAATAAACAAATCATATATGTTAAACGACTGTTTATTTAAACACAAACCTTTGAGTCTTCAATAGGCTGCTCAACATCAACATCAGTAGCCTCTAAAACACACTCTACAGTGGGCTCCTTAGCAGCAACATTTGGCTGCTCAACATCAACATCAGACTTACCAGCAACACTGGCCTCCTTATCAACAACAACTGGCTGCTTTGCCATAGGCTCCTTAACACCAAACTTTGAATTCAAGGTAAATTAAAATTAACAAATAGATTATCATGTCCATAAACTAACCCGTTAGTGGAAAATTAAAGCTCACAAAATTTTGCAAAATAATTTACAAGATTGTGTGTACCGCCATGCAATAAGTCTCCGCAAGATCACAAGCTGTCAAAACAGTTGCCCGTGTAGTTCGAGCCTGATCGGGAGTACAGACTAACTCCGCCGTGGCTTAATCACAAGCAGGATGAATAATCTGAGGCCCGATATCTGAGCCCAACTCTACAGGGTTAAGTAAACCGACTATCTATGGTTCAAGGTCGCCCGGAATCACCAGTCCATCCGTTTACCCTAGTTGTTTCCCATAGAATAGCCGATTACCACCGGTCCGATACAACACTTGGATCTTAAGCAAAGACAAAAGCAAAAGGTTTCCAACACTCACGCTTGATAATTTTTTTGTAAAATTATGTGAACTTTTATTCCCCAAAACAGCCATCTAACTATTCAGGTTTTAATTACCAAAACATAAAAATAAAAAAAATAACAAGTTTAAGACAGCATGCATGAGCCTTCCATAGGCTCCTTAAAAGTAGTAAAAACGTACCTGTGAATCCTGAACATGCGTACCCTCACTGGACCCCTCAGCAGGAGCAGTGGGAATCTTACCTGCCCGGAATAACTGCTCTAGAAAAACTACACGATCTTCCAAACCAGCATACTTCTTTATCAGCTGTTTCTTGCTCATCCTCTTGGTCTCTTCATCCAAATCCAGATCACTTGACTCACCTTCATCAGAAATCCCTTCAACAACACTCGTATGCACCTCAGTACGTATACGTACCTCTGTGCGAACTTCTTTTCTTCGAGTCTTTCGCAAAACCCTAGCCTTGATCTTATCTCTTTTAGACGGTTTGAATGTACTCGAAGGGGATCCACCAGCTACGTCGAAATATTTTACACTTGAGCTGAACCAAGGAGATGCCTTCTCAAAATCTGTTGGAATCAAGGATTGCACGGGTGTTGTGTCATAAAAAAGATTCTCGTAATCAGATTTGTTACACCCGGTAACATTAGCCCAAGCAACCCCCCTTGGAATAGCCCCGGCATGTTTGTCCCACCATAGTCTTGCTTGAGGAAATGTTTCTAGAACAAAAATCTGTAATGTAAAAAACATTTCGGTTAGTTGGAACAAATTACTTATCAAGTACAAAAATCTGTAATGAAAGAACAAAAGCGTTTAGATGCATTTCTGAATGAATTTTTATTTAATGGCTAACATATTTCAAGTTTCCAACCAATTCAAGTTTACACTCATGCTCCATTGATAGAAATATATATTGAAGCACTTATACATTTATTCAACTCATACCAAAGGTATGTTGAGCAGCCAAGGACTTATACATTATAAGTTTATTCAAATTTAAACAAGCAGATAAAAAATCGAACAATGTAATAACAAACACACATGTAAAACCATTATTAAACTGTCAAATTGACACATTCATATAAGAAAGTATACTAACCTTCAAGGCGAAAGCAAAACCGTAGATGTTGTAGACAGCCTGGTACAAAGCCCCCTTTCTAGCATACCCATCCATATACGTCTCCCTCTTCTTAGTCACCAACATGTACACCCGTTCATGGAATTCTTGCCACATGTGCTCCCCCCAAGGGAAAGAATTCCAAGACTTCAAATCATCGGCTAGCAAAACAATCTCATTCACAATCACATGTCGCAACTCTTGCCCCATGAAAACAAAATCACCAGCCAGAAGAAGGCACACACGCACAGCATCCTCGTCCGATAGCTGCAGAAACTGTTCACTTTCAAGAATGGATTTAAGGTACTCCCCCTTCAAAGACCTAAACCCGGGGAACACCCTCTTCATAAACCTAGACTCCGTACCAGCCAAACTATCTAACTCGATAGGTCCAAAACGAAAACCCGTAATCAGACAAAACTCTTGCCTGCCAAACTGAACAGTATGTGGCCCAACATCAAAAATAAATGGGGTACCAAAAGTAGGGTGATCAACATCCCTTTGGTGAAACAGAAGAAAGTTTAGAATATGGTTATCGTGATCAAAAGTTCTAATGTCCAACCAGGGACCAAAAACACTACTCTTGAACAGATTGTAACACCGCTGCCCCTTTGTTGATAGACGATCTTTTATTGTTGATAGTAGCTTTAAATTAGATCTAATGTTAACCCTAGCATTAACAACCTACAAAAAAATAATAAACAAGTTAACATTAAGAAGTAAAACATAATTAATTCCAACACACTTTCTTTCTATGACAAAATATTCATCTAGTTTTGATGCTAGTATTCAGCTAATCAACATTAATGACAACAAGTAAAAATACAATGATCAAAATCTACAAATTCATCGACAAAACCACATATATATGTTCCACAAATCAATGTTCAGCCGTTTCTTGAGAACCCATGAACTATTTCATAAAAGCCCCTTTTCAGTCCCCACAAGAACATTTGTGCCGGGGAATACGCGCCAAAAGGCTGACCCCAAAATTATAATGTCTACATAAATCATGTGTAAAACCTAACTAGTACATATATGAACCACTAATTCTCCAATGTTTTACAGTCAATAATTCTTCAAGTTCAATTATATTCCAAGTCATAAAAAGTCTAACGATCAAGATCGAAAAAACCCGGACAATCAAGGTCGAAAAAACCCTAACAATCAAGATCGAAAAAACCCTAACAATCAACAATCAAACTGTAACAATCCATATCCAATTCCTAAACAGTCAAACCACTAAAATTTAAATCTAAACAACAGAATACAATAACAATCAAGATCGAATAACTCGAAAAACCCTAACAATCAAGAATCAAACTCTAACAATCCATTTCCATACAAACCCTAACTATAGTCTAATAATCCATTTCCATACAAACCCTAACTATAGTCTAATAATCCATTTCCATACAAACCCTTACACAAAACCGTCTACAATCAACAATAAAATGAAGAAAATCACTCAAAGGTCATCTTCAACTCACATCTTCAACGCAGATCTTAAACAAATCAATGAAAATAAATAACTTACATGAGGTCTGGACATTTTCTTCTTTAACGGTGTTTTTGATCGTGAATTTGTATCGTCCCTTTGTTTGATCGGTGTTTTTGTAGCGTGTTTATGATCGGTGTTTTTGATTTTGATCACAACAGTATTTGTTAAAGTGTTTATTGATCTTAGAAATAAATAAAATTAAATATAAGTTAAAGTGTTTATTGATCTTAGAAGTACAATTTTTATTATTATTAAAATGAGTTTGGTCCTTTCCAAGAAATATCAAGTACAGGGTAAGATTTTGGAAAGATCTTGCAAGATTTCGTTCGCACGATCGCACAACTTCGTTCGCACGATCTTTTTTCAAAAGTCAACTCTGCACGTGGGTTATTTGCTGGAGCCAATCATTGGCTTGTACCAATTTGTCTGGACACTTGTCGCGTTTTCTGTGGTTTCGCACGATCGCACGATCGCACATGACTCTTTTGGGAAAGTCACTTATTTTTGTACTTTTTTTTGAAAAAGTTGAAATTAACATACCTTTTTGATAATTAGCCCTAGAAATTAATATAAGAACATCATTAATCCTTAAAAAATACCCACTGGTATGAAAGTTCATCATCGTCAACCTGATCATAATCGTTAACTTCTGAAAGATCATTCTCTAATGCCCTCGCCAATGAAAGATCATTCTCTAATGCCCTCGCCAATGAAAGATCATAATCATCAACTTCTGAAAGATCATTCTCTAATGCCCTCACCAAGTTCTTGAAAAACTTTTGAGTCGTTTTAGTCAATTCGGTTAACTTTATACTAAAATTATGGAGATTTTCCGCTGTGGCTGCTTCTTTATCCCGTCTTTCAATATAAGTTGGTAGTTCCTTTTCGGCACAATAATGAAGCCTTTCTAATGCACTCTCTGCCTCACCCTGCCGATATTCAAAAAACTTCTTTTTTGCTGCTTCGTCTACGGGTATGTAGTATCCATATGCATATGTCCACTTCAACACTCGCCTGCATTCAACAATCTGTAGCCAAGCTTCAGTAATAAATTGAAACTTACTCTCGGGTACACCATAGTCCTCAGTAAGTGGCTGAATATGAGGTTGAAACTTGTGATGAAGATCCGAAAGTGCTTGTTTCCGTGACTTTTCATTTGCGGCCCAACGTTCATAGTAATGTGTGTATCTCTCAATTGCTTTCTTAGCAAACTCACGTTGTTGTTCCCCGTTATTAACTCTATCCTGTTCTCTAAAACGATTACAAGTTGTACCATCATGTCCACTATAAGGACCAAGACACAACCAACAAAACTGATGTCCACATCTACACGACATATGCATACAACCAGCATACTTATCAATATACTTCTTACACCGCGGACAAGGCTTCGTATATGCAAGAATCCAAGTAGTATTTTCAGCCTCAGCTGTATTCTTTAACACCCACTTACCAACAGTTTCACAATCTAATGGACTATGAGCATCGTCCTCCGTACACTTCCAACAAAAAACATACTTACAAGCACATGTAACATCATAATTTTTGGGGTCGTGTACATCATCAAATTCAACAGCATAATCGCACCCCGGACCACGACACCACTTAATCTTCTCATTACTCTCGACATACGACCCAAGCCAAAACCTATCATACTTTTTCTTTTCTTTTTCCCCAACCAACACTTTAACCATATCGGGACCAACAGCAGCACCACAAGACGGTTCAGGACACTTTAAACTCAAACATCCCGGACCATCATTAATAGCGGTACTAACATAACTTATCCAACACTCCTTACAAAAAACATGACCACACCCACAATTTGCAGTATCCTTAATCATAACAGAATCAAAACAAATACCGCAATCAACCTTACTTTTATTTTTTTTAGGAAACTTAACGTCGTGGTCAACGTCTAACATACCAATCGATTCTCTAACTTTAACTTCATCTCCAAACCAAGCATCATAAATAGTACTAACACACCACTTATATTTTAACAACAGCATGCAAGCATCATCATTGGATATCGATAATATAGTAGAAGTTACCTTATTGATTTCATCTTGTTGACGTCGAATCAGATCATCTTCTTTTAATATAATGTAACTTTTTGCTTCACTAGTAACATCATCGATCGGAACATCATGCACACCGTCATTGGAGTCATCGGAGGCATAGCTATTACTGCATTCCATATCATCGCCATGATATTCATCATCTGATGGAATATCTTCCAAATCATGGTTTAAGCTCATGATGAATTGTGAAGTCAACTAGGGTTTTTTTTACGGTCGTAAACCACGAGCATGAACTAGAGGAACTCGAGCTATTTCAAAAACATGTTACTGATTGTTTCATACAGCTTTTTGCAACAAAACCAAACCCAAGAGACTATAAAAACATGAGCACAAGCACAATCACAACTCTTGTTCATAAACACCAACACAAAACTCATACACACGGTCAAAACTCAAAACCATTCCCACAAACACACACAAAAAGCCCCAAATATTTCCTGATCTAGCAATAATCGAAAGCAAGAAAGAATAGATTAAAATACTAAACAACCAATGATTCATCCACTTTTTCTCCCTTTACATTCTGAAAATATTTTTCCAATAATCAAAAGCAAAAACGGGTTAAATCAAAAGCGGAAAAAGGGGTTAAATCAAAAGCAAAAAAGAGGTGGACTAATGGGTTTGCGGCTAGGTGCTTTGAAGGCAGCGATTGTGGCTAACTGTGGTGGTGGTGGTGCCGTGGTGGGTGGAGATGGTGACGGGTGTGGCGGTTGCGAGTGTAGATGGAGATGGTGAGGGCGTAGTGGTGGTGAGTGTAGATGGAGATAGTCGTCGTGTAGTTGTCTAGAGATGGTGGTATACCGGTGGTTACCGGAGATGATTGTGGCCGTCGTTTTAACTGGTTTGAAGTTTGAGGATTATGTGTGTTTGTATTTGTGGTAGAAAAAGAAGAGACACAAGTATCTAGGTGAATAGTTAGTATATTTGTAATATTAGGTATTAGTTTAAGGTGCTGTTTGTTTGTTAAGAGGCTCTGAATCTGAATCTGATTCGCACATCTGAATCTGATGCGTAAATGTCTGAATCTAAATCACATAAGACCGTTTGTTTTTATAAGAACGTATGAATGATTTAAATGTGTCGCAATGTAAATAGATATATTTTTTTACATATACAACAAGATAAATGATCTAAACATATAAAATATCATAAGTTTGATGCCATCATCCACCATCTAAACATATAAAATAACATTGGCACATAAAAAAATATTTACTTTCATCCACCATCTATCTTTATAGTCTTCTTTCCACATAGTCTTCTTATAGTCTTCTTTCTATCTTTAGAGTCTCTTTCATCCACATGTAAATCAACAATACCTTCATCCACCATCTATCTTTATAGTCTCTTTCTTACTTAAAGGAATATTTTCTTTGCCATCATCCACCATCTATCTTTGCCCTCTGTAATTTTTGATGATCGGTGGATATTGACGGCGATTGGTGGTGGCCGCAGGCTGGTGGGAGGTGGCAGGTGACAGACAAGTATGGTTCAGATGGAGTCAGAGACCATCTACAAGTCTTGTTCGGTAAGAGCTTGACCCATCTGACCGTGTCTGAACGGGAAGAAAAAAATAAACGCACTTTTTGAGAGTTTTGTTTGACCGATTCAGATTTTAGGTCGATTCAGATGATGTTCAGAGATTTTAGTGAAAAACAAACACAACCTAACTCTTCTCTTTTACTATGAAATAATATCTAGGTGAACAGTTAGTATATTTGTACTATTATGGGGTGTTCGGCTTATATAGCTGGCTTATGGCTTTTTTGGTTTTGGGCGTATGTTTGATAAGCTCAATTTTTATGGCTTATTTTGAAACTTTCCTACTTATATAAGTGTATCATGACATAAAACCTCCTGAAAAGGGATGGCTTTACCTGGTTTGAGTCTGTGTGGCGGTGGGTTCAAACGACCCCTGGATTAGTCGGCCAAAATGTCGGAAACCATGTTTACCTAAAAAATAAAATAAAATAAAATAAGAAAATAAAATAAAATAATTATATAAGCCGAAAAGTTTGAAAATAAGCCACAAAAAGTGAGCTTATGAAACAAAAGCCCAAAAGCAAAAAGCCATAAACCGGCTAAATAAGCCAAAACAAACACCCCCTTAGTGATTTCTGCTTATTTCAAGCTAATTTATAGTAATACTATAATGGTTAGTATATTTGTAGTTTCGTGCTATCTGATTATTTTCAGCTTTAGAATTTGAATTTTTGAGTTTTAAAACTACTATGAGACTTCCTGTGTGAAGTTTGATTGTGGCTGAAAGCGTGGATCAGGTTTCAGAAATAGGAGTTGGAGTGGTAGTCCAACTCGTCTAATTTTATCCTAATATGGAGTAGTCCTTATTGATTTAGGATAGGTTTTAATATAATCCTAGTTATAGTCTAATGCATATTGTTTAGTCTATATATACCACGAGGGGTAGGGGTTCACATTGTATCAAATTGGAGTTTTGAGTGAGTTTCTTCAATAAAACAAATCTGTGTGTTTAGGTAGTAACATACGTGTGTCGTGTTCTTGTTCACACATGCAGTGGTGTGATCTCTGATTACTTTAATTGGTATCAGAGCGTCTAGTTCCTTGTTGGTGATTTGTTGTTGCGACTAAGGGTTACAAACATAACCAACAACAATAACTCCTAAACATGTGATTTTATTGGTTTAAGGAGAAGAAGTTAGCGACCTGTTACCTGCGATTAGGGATTCACAACATCGGATAAAAACAGTCGGATCTAACCTGCGAATCTGTGGTTAGACGTGTGGAGTTTTTATCAGCCCTGATCGCAACTGTGTTGGTACTTTGTACCTGCGTTTGAGGTTTACAAAATCAACAATAATATCTGGGACTTTACCTTGCGAATCTGTTGGTTAGTCATTTGAATAAGGTGGTGAATTGAGGAGGATTGTTGTCGTGTCTAAGGGTCACAATCAGCATCCATCATCAAATAGTTTCAAGCCAGCTGGGATTCTGTGAGGGACGGTCATAGGTAGTACTTTGTTTACAGCAGTTAGGTTTACCAAAACCCTAACAAAAGTCGTCTTAAAAAACGTGGGTGATTGGTGGGTTTTTTAGTCGTGTGGATTTTCTAAATCAGTAGTGTGTTTTTGAACTGATTTAAGCCCATTATATTAGCAAGTTGGAAACAGTCTATTGGGCTGTTGATTGTCTTGTTATCTGTGAAAGTTAAGTAGGGTGAATCCGGGACCCGTTGATAGGCCTACGCGTATTCAACACGAGCCAAGAACTGAACATATACTATCTGGCCACGTTATAAAGGGCCGGAAAATTCCTCATTACAAACCTACTCACGATCAAGAACCAGGATGACAGGAGGTGCATCAGGTTCTAACCCACCACCACCGCCGACAAAGGAATTGAGTTTGACGTTTCAGTGCCCGATGTTAACGTCAACTAATTATACCATATGGAGTATGCGAATGGAAGTTCTTCTTGGAATTCATGGAGTATGGGATGTGGTAGATCCGGGCTCAAACGATGTCAAGAAAAACAATATTGTTAAAGGCTTATTGTTTTAATCGATCCCAGAAGATTTGATTTTGCAAATCGGGAATTTGAAAACCGGGAAGGAGATGTGGGATGCAATAAAAACCCGTAACTAGGGGCTGATTGAGTGAAGGAAGCGAGGCTTCAAACCCTAATTACGGAGTTCGAGAATATGAAGATGTCAGATAACGGTACCATAGACGAATATGCTGCAAAGTTATCGGGTATTGTTTATAAATCAGCCACGCTTGGAGAAGTCATGTCGGAACACAAGCTGGTAAAGAAGTTTCTCACAAGTCTTCCTAGAAGGTTTGTCCGTATCGTAGCAGCGCTAGAATAGGTTTTAGATCTTAAAACAACGGGGTTTGAGGATGTGGTTGGACGATTGAAAGCGTATGAAGAAAGAGTCAAGGAAGAAGATAAAGCAAACGATGCTCAAGAGAATTTGCTTTATGCTAGGACTGAATATTCCAACGGGAATAATGACTCAAGCGGAGGAAGAGGACGTGGTTCATACTCTCGAGGTCGTGGCCGTGGTCGTGGTCAAGGTAGTGGACGTGGCAACACTCAAAATCATGGTCAACGTGACTCCTCGAAAAACCATGAAGAAAATGAACAAAAGGGTAAACAAAATGAGAAACGTGATCTCTCACATATACAATGTTACCGTTGTGATGAGTATGGACACTTTGCTTCAAAATGCCCTGAATGAAACCGAAACCATGAAGTTAACCTTAATGAGACGCAAGAGAAAGATGTGTATCATGAGGAAGGTAAGTTCTTTATGATGAACCATGTTCAAGAAACGATTTTCATGAATGAAGAAAAGTTTACTCCTCCAAAGATCGAGTCCAACACCGAGGAAGATGATGTATGGTACTTTGACAACGGAGCAAGTAATCACATGACATGTAATTACTTTTACTTTTCTGAACTATATGAAAATATTATTGGACGTGTTAGGTTCGGAGATGGTTCATGTGTGAGCAAAAAGGGAAAAGGCTCTATTTTGTTCCAAGGTAAAAACGGAGAACAAAAATTGTTGAAAGATTTCTATTATATTCCCGCTCTTCGAAATAATGTGATAAGTCTCGGACAAGCGACAATATCCGGTTATGATATTTGTATTCGAGGTGATTTCTTAACCATGTGAGATAGTTGTGGAAGTCTACTTATAAAGGTTCCGCGAAGTGTAAATCGTCTTTATAAGGCTCAGCTAAAAGTTGGTAAAGAAAATACATGCCAGTCGGGAAAAGAACATGGTACGTTTAATGTGTTATGGGATGAAAGAACTAACGAGGATTCAGACATGGAAGCTGCTGGAAACGAACAACCCTTAACAGGTCACAATAGCAGCCCACAAATGACTGTTCACAGCCGAGAAGCTACTATTCACAACCTTGTTACTGTTCATGCTATAGTACCAGTTACTGTTCATGCTACAGTAAATGATGAACATGAATTAGTTCGTGATGAATGTGATGAAGTCTTCACGCCAGTAGCTCGACTCGAGACCATACGACTCTTGATTGCTCTTGCAGCCGAGAAAGGATGGAAGATTCATCACTTGGATATGAAAACGGCTCTTCTAAATGGTGATCGAAAGGCGCTCGATAGTACTTTAAAAGAGATGGGTTTTCTACAATGCGTGCACGAAAATGCGATCTATAGAAGGATGCCTATTGGAGAATTTATCATTGTTGCGGTTAATGTGGATGATTTATTCGTGACTGGGACGAGCTTAGATCTCATAAACAAGTTCAAAAGGAGAATGGTGTCTCAATTTGAAATGTCGGATCTTGGCAAGTTAACTTATTACTTAGGTATCGAAGTCTCACAAGAAAAGGATTGCGCGGAGATCAAGCAAGAGAGGTATGCGATGAAGATTTTGAAAGAAGCTGGTATGCAAGATTGCAATGCAACTTTATGTCCGATGGAACCGGGACTCAAGTTGTCGAAAGCTAAAGATGAACCAGAAGTAGAAGCTACTCAATATCGAAAGGTAGTAGGTTGCTTACGCTATCTCTTGCACACTCGTCCAGATTTGACTTACTCGGTTGGAGTGGTTAGTCGATATATGCAAAGTCCAAGAGAATCACATGCTCGTGCTATCAAGCAAATCCTACGCTATCTTAAAGGTACGACTTCGTTTGGTATTAAATACAGTCGTTGTAATGACATGAGACTGGTGGGATATAGCGGTCATAATGTTGATATTGATGATGGACGAAGCACTACTGGACATGTTTTCTACCTTGGTACATCACCCATTACATGGTGCTCACAAAAGCAAACTACCGTGGCATTATCTTCGTGTGAAGCTGAGTTCATGGCAGCCACTGCAGCTGCGTGTCAAGCAATTCGGCTTTGGGAGTTATTGGCGAAAGTGACTGGGAATGAACAAGTAATTGTGGAGCATGTATCCGGAGAGAACCAAAGAGCAGACCCGTTAACGAAGGCCTTGGCGCGTATAAGGTTCAAGGAGATGAGATCGTTACTTGGTGTGCAAGATTTACCCTCTTCGACTCAGAAATTCAGGGGGTGATTGTTGGAGAATTCCTGTGTGAAGTCTGATTGTGGCTGAAAGCGTGGATGAGGTTTCATAAATAGGAGTTGGAGTGGTAGTCCAACTCGTCTAAGTTTATCCTAATATGGAGTAGTTCTCATTGATTTAGGATAGGTTTTAATGTAATCCTAGTTATAGTCTAATGCGTATTGTTTAGTCTATATATACCACGAGGGGTAGGGGTTCACATTGTATCAAACTGGAGTTTTTTGAGTGAGTTTCTTCAATAAAACAAATCTGCGTGTTTAGGCAGTAACAAACCTGTGTCGTGTTCTTGTTTACACATGCTGTGGTGCGATCTCTGATTACTTTAAAACTACGATGAGACTTCTTTAGCACAAGGTTAAATGGAAATGTTGGTGTTTGAATAAATTTCATTTATGGTTGTTTAATAACATACAGTAGTAAATTAGAACTTAACTGAACTGCTATCATGGCAGTTTGGTGGCTTTAGCAATAGTTTTCAGTGGACATCAATGTTGACCACGCGCGCTACTAACTAGGAAGATGATACAATATGGAACTAGCTAACAAACAACCGATCGACTCTAATGTAACAAGATGGAACTATATCGAACCGATAATCTAAACCAAGAGATCTATAGACCAAAGCTTCCTGAAATACAAACACACCAGTCAAGAGGCTAAACTTTTTTTTTTTTTTTTTGGACAGTACCATTAACTGAAAACTGGATGCTAGCTCACTGTCCAAAGTCCAAAAGAAACCCTTTTATAACTTGCACACTTTAATCGGATCCGAGCACACCAACTAACCATGATGAAATTGCTCCTCTTGCTCTATTAGATATAAAAAAAAATTAAAACTTTGATCACAAATTGTAGTAAGATTCAAGACTTTATTTTCAATCACCCTCTTGTCTCATGAGCACCACACAAGATATTGCATCAACCAACGCACCGCTTGCCAAATAGATTTTTGTTTCACCTTGAGACTATTATTATCGTTGTGACAAGTAATATCTTGGATAGACCCAATACTAAAACTTCCCAATTTTCAGCACTTCAAAAATTTATTCAGAATATTAAGTGAACGATCTTATGAGGATGTATAATGATATATTTTCATCAAGCGAATTTAAAGAGCTAGCTCATTCATCAGACCTGCATTAGATCTAGTATTATATATACATCTCGCTGTTTAGAAAAATGTGGTTAAGTTAGTAAACACTTGCTTCTTATCTTATAGATCGGTTACCTTAAAAACCGATCTATAAAAGGAAAAAAGAGGGGAAATATCATATATAGATCGGTTTTTTGGTTAATAACCGATCTATTTAGTTTCAAAATTTAATAGATCGGTTATTAACAAAACAACCGATCTATATATGGCTGAGTTTTTTTTTTAAAGTGATTAATCATTATAAGGCTTGTTACAGCTGTGGGAAGATGTTTTGTTATATAGATCGGTTTTCAACAAGTAACCAATCTATCTATGATAACAAATATAAAAGAAACTAAATAGATTTAGCTTATTTGCCGCTCCACCAAAATTCAGCCTTTTGACACAAAACCACTTCATTTCATTTCATTTCACATCCATTTTCCCAAAATCATATACTCTCACCTTAAAAAACCCTAGCCATTTTCCCAAAAATTTCACAGCCATTCTCAGATCCAATACACAAAACCACTTCATTTCATTTCATTTCACACACTAACTGCTTATTCGAAACCCTAGCTTATTGATGCACGATTGACTTCACTTCAGATCTAACAACCAATGGAAGACGACACACCGGAAATGTTATACAACGGCGGCAATGTACGGCCACCGGTGGTCTCAAGCCGTAGAAGAAGCTCAAGGAGACCTAGTTTAGATACTGATGAGTTTATGAATTTGTTACATGGATCTGATCCGGTTAAATTGGAGCTTAATCGGTTAGAGAATGAAGTTAAGTTAGAGGTATTGATTGATTTTGTTTTTGTTTGATCTTTTGATTTTGATTTTGAATTTGATTTTTGTTTGTTTGTTTGTTGTAGATAAGGATCGAGAATTGAGCGAGGCGCAAGCGGAGATTAAGGCGCTGCGGTTATCGGAACGATTGCGCGAAAAAGCTGTTGAAGAGGTTGTAGTTTTGATATGTGTTTATGTGTAGTTTGTTTGTTAGTTTTGTTGGATATAATGTGAGTTTTAATGATAGGTTATATGATTTGAATGTCAATGGTTGTGCTGCGAATCATTGTTTTTAAGTAATTTGGATGATTGTTGGTTAATGTTGATTGATTCTTATGTGTGGCGTTCGTTTTGTACAAGAAATATAATTTTGAACCTACTAAAGGTGATCTATAATTTCTTGGATAACCTGAGCTATATGTGGATTGATTCTTATCGTACAAGAAATAAAATTTTGTTAGTATAATGCATCAGTTACTTATGTTTAGCAGAAATGCAAACTGTAACGTAGGTATATTGTACAAGAATACTTATAAAGTTTTTAAGATTGATTAGACTTAAATATTTGAGGTTAAACTGCCTAAGATTATCGTAGTCCTTGGGTCGTTTTGGCCGAAATTATCACTTATATTAACAGGATTGCTAGTTATCTATTTATCAGTATAATTGCCTCTCAAAAAACTAAATAAAACTTGAATGGTGGTATTAAATGTATGTTTACATTGGTTATTAACTTGTGATCAATGGACAGGATTGGTGGATCTGGCATGGACCTAAGAAGCAAAGCCAGGGTAAAATTTCTGTTATTATAGATAGATTTATAAATTGTCTTGTTCATTACCTAAATCACCATGAATTTTATGTATTTGTTTGCTTTTAGAACCTTCCTGGACCTGTTTATGATCCTTCAGAGCTTCCAAAGTGGAACTACGATGGATCAAGCACCAATCAAGCCCCTGGTGACGATAGTGAAGTCATCATATAGTTCGTTTCTTCTGTCTCATGTCTCATTTTAAGTACAACACATATAAAGTACGCAAACTAACATAACCTTTTCTGTTACCCCTAGTCCTCAAGCAATATTTAAGGATCCTTTCAGAAGATGCAACAACATCCTTGTAAGTCCATTATTTATGATATCAGGATTTTTATTTAAGCATTTAAACGTTGTGTATTGATCATAATAAAATGTAGGTGATGTGTGATTCATACACGCCACAAGGGCAACAAAGCTTTTGTTAAGTGTTATAGCAGTTTTAATTCAATTAGATGACCTAAGACTTGAAATATGTGCTCTTCAACGCTAATGATGGGCCCATTTTGTTGTGACTCTTATATTAACAGAGTATGCTAAAGTTGTTGAAAAATGACAATGACGGTCTGTGTTTTTTTTACTAATAATTTTGGTACAAAAAGTATTGCAACAAGGAACAAGTTTCTCTACCCTTTTTCACATGGGCTTCAACTAATTTGGTCCTTTTTCCATTCCCCCTTTTTCAGGCATTGCTGCTAATGAGAAACCTCTCCATCAACTTGACCAGCCCTGCTTTTGAGGATCATGTAAGATTGCTTAACTTAATTGATAACCTTACAGTTAAGGGAACACACACACACACACACACACATTTCAAGAAACCAGCATGACATTATGATGCCTATTATACCCACTTGCTATTCGATCACAGTCGATCCAGTACTTTCCAAGCATCATTCCACAATGAGTGGAAGATTGTCTTTTACCAAATAAGTTTTTATTGCAGAAAGGGAGGGGGAATGATTTATTTTTTCTGCTTGGGTGTGTTTAAGTTGTACTTTTGACCACTTTTTTCCCTGATGATTAGTAATTATTGCAGAGACGTTTGTTGTCGACCTATGAAGTTGAATTAGAGAAAGAAACCTCAGATGACGTAATAGACAGCTCTTCTCGATTGTCAACCAGTAACAGTACTTCCTGATTGCGGAAATTTAACATGTAAAGCTAGCGCTTATGTATATCTGAGTTTTGACACATTTCATTGTGCAGTACTCCAGAGTTGCAGCGCTTATGGAGAGAATTCCTAGCAGGTGGCCACATCCTGAATGGCATGCTCCATGGAAGAACTACAGAGTAAGAATATTGTGCCTCCCATACTGAGCTAATATATATGTATATTTGCAGGTCATTAGTGGCCCTTGGGATGGGTGCGATCTATTGCATTTGTGGTAATTGCTGTGGGTTAGATCAGTTTCTTCCGCTGAAACTGAGTTAGTGTCAAAAGGTAAGTCAATAGGAGTATGGGTCACGATTTGTTTTGTTTTACCTCTGAACCTGTTTTCATTTTATCAAATGTTTTGTTTTTTTCATATTACTCGTTCGACCCGTTCATAAAGTTATATAGCTCTTCATATTGTGTTTCTTATTGAGAGAAGACTTCTGTGATCAGGTTATGATTACTGGTGATCAAGCATTGACAGCTTGCCATGTTGCTCGTAAAGTTATATAGCTCTTCATATTGTGTATTTTTTGAAGCCATTTGGTGTCTTATTGTAAGATGATAATTTTGTTGAATATATGTATTGGAATATTAGTGTATTGTGTGATTGAACAGAAATTTGGAAAAAATATGGGTTTCTATATATATTTTTTTTAATTTGGAAAAAAGCTATATAGATCGGTTATTAGGTATACAACCGATCTATATGTGGTGTCATATAGATCAGTTATTGGGTATCAACCGATCTATATGTGGTCCATATAGATCGGTTCTCAACCGATCTATATTTGACTCGCTCATAAAGATCACCTTTATATAGAGCGGTTCAAAACCGATCTATATAAGCTTTTGTGTAGTAGTGATATCTGGCTGTTGTAGTGATTGTTCGTATATATATTGTTTTAATGAACTTGAAATCATCACGCACGTTTAAGAGGTTGTCAAGCTTACACAAAATTCATGCAAAAAGTCATTGTTATATGAACTAGACAAACTCTTTGGTTCAAATAAAAGGCTTAGATCACACCATTTTGTAACGTATTTTGGTTTCCACTAAAAACGTCTACATAAATGAGACCAAAGAAACTTAAGGAAGTAGAAATTAATATAAGAACATCATTAATCCTTAAAAAATACCCACTGGTATGAAAGTTCATCATCGTCAACCTGATCATAATCGTTAACTTCTGAAAGATCATTCTCTAATGCCCTCGCCAATGAAAGATCATAATCGTCAACTTCTGAAAGATCATTCTCTAATGCCCTCACCAAGTTCTTGAAAAACTTTTGAGTCGTTTTAGTCAATTCGGTTAACTTTATACTAAAATTATGGAGATTTTCCGCTGTGGCTGCTTCTTTATCCCGTCTTTCAATATAAGTTGGTAGTTCCTTTTCGGCACAATAATGAAGCCTTTCTAATGCACTCTCTGCCTCACCCTGCCGATATTCAAAAAACTTCTTTTTTGCTGCTTCGTCTACGGGTATGTAGTATCCATATGCATATGTCCACTTCAACACTCGCCTGCATTCAACAATCGATCTGTAGCCAAGCTTCAGTAATGAATTGAAACTTACTCTCGGGTACACCATAGTCCTCAGTAAGTGGCTGAATATGAGGTTGAAACTTGTGATGAAGATCCGAAAGTGCTTGTTTCCGTGACTTTTCGTTTGCAGCCCAACGTTCATAGTAATGTGTGTATCTCTCAATTGCTTTCTTAGCAAACTCACGTCGTTGTTCCCCGTTATTAACTCTATCCTGTTCTCTAAAACGATTACAAGCTGTACCATCATGTCCAAAATAAGGACCAAGACACAACCAACAAAACTGATGTCCGCATCTACACGACATATGCATACAACCAGCATTCTTCTCAATCGACTTCTTACACTGCGGACAAGGCTTCGTATATGCAAGAATCCAAGTAGTATTTTCAGCCTCAGCTGTATTCTTTAACACCCACTTACCAACAGTTTCACAATCTAATGGACTATGAGCATCGTCCTCTGTACACTTCCAACAAAAAACATACTTACAAGCACATGTAACATCATAATTTTTGGGGTCGTGTATATCATCAAATTCAACAGCATAATCGCACCCCGGACCACGACACCACTTAATCTTCTCATTGCTCTCGACATACGACCCAAGCCAAAACCTTTCATACTTTATCTTTTCTTTTTCCCCAACCAACACTTTAACCATATCGGGACCAACAGCAGCACCACAAGACGGTTCAGGACACTTTAAACTCAAACATCCCGGACCATCATTAATAGAGGTACTAACATAACTTATCCAACACTCCTTACAAAAAACATGACCACACCCACAATTTGCAGTATCCTTAACCAGAACAGAATCAAAACAAATACCGCAATCAACCTTACTTTTATTTTTCTTAGGAAACTTAACGTCGTGGTCAACGTCTAACATACCAATCGATTCTCTAACTTTAACTTCATCTCCAAACCAAGCATCATAAATAGTACTAACACACCACTTATATTTTAACAACAGCATGGAAGCATCATCATTGGATATCGATAATATAGTAGAAGTTACCTTATTGATTTCATCTTGTTGACGTCGAATCAGATCATCTTCTTTTAATATAATGTAACTTTTTGCTTCACTAGTAACATCATCGATCGGAACATCATGCACACCGTCATTGGAGTCATCGGAGGCATAGCTATTACTGCATTCCATATTATCGCCATGATAATCATCATCTGATGGAATATCTTCCAAATCATTGTTTAAGCTCATGATGAATTGTGACGTCAACTAGGGTTTTTTTTACTGTTTAAGAAGGGTTATGGGAAGGCGAAGGCCGTATATATAGTGGTATATATCCATCTAAACCTATAAAATTACGTATCAATCCTTTAAAAAATGTATATGTTTAATTTAATGGAAAATTTCATATCCGATTAAGTCATAATTCCGTATTTATCCAAAAGACAAATTTTTAATGAATAAGTACAATGTTTTTTTTGGTCAGCACTGTGTGTTGTGTGTAATCATTCCAAATTTATGAAAATGACAATTAATGAACTCATATAATCCATAATTATATACTTTTAATCATTATAAAAGAGGTAATCGATGTTAACTATAGAATGTTTATAGTTCATTAAGTGTTCATTAAATGTTAATTATATATTAATAGAAGGCTTATACACAACCTATAGGGTTGTGTTTAACAAAACTGTTTTTGAAGTATTATGAAATTATGACTTTAATTTTAGGGCTAATTATTAAAAAAAGTATTATACTTGCCACTGTTTCGTCTTCAGGGTAGCGAACAAAAAAATTTACTTTTCAGCACCATTAACTTGTCTTTTTTCTCTTTTGTGGGTAATATTTCACTTGCTCAACCGGTGTTGTCCATGTGTACAGGTTTCATGACAAATCATCATGCCATGCTGGCTATCTATATTTATTTATAAAAAATAAAAAAAACTTCTTCCCCCTTTTATTTCTTTCACGCAGGCATATAAACCCTAATCCATCTATCAAATTTAAAACATACAACCTTCCCCAATTAATTCTCAAAAAATATGCTCTCATCAACTTCATCATGTTGATCTAAACGAAGATTCTATACTCCTGAAGAAATCCTTGAAAAAACGCATTGTGATTGTAAGATTCCAATTTATGAGCAAGTTGCTTGGACTCCCACGAATCCGGGTCGAAGATTCAAGGGTTGCCCCACACGGGTAAGTTACCAGTAACAATCATTATCAAAAGTTTTTGGGAAGAAGGATTATCAGCAGTGGCGCGTTATTGAAAGGATGGTGAGTTTGATATGTTGTGGTTTAGGTTATTTGAATAGATATATGTATTTGGATTGAGCTGTGGTTTTTCTAATAAACTGATAAGTTTAAGCTGTTTGGCTCTATCAGAATAGTTAAAATTGCTTATTACTCTAGCTGTATTAAAATGCAATTAGATAAGAAGTTGTTCAAATAAGCTTACCTATACATACCCTTGTATTGATGCTCTGCCTTAAATTTTGTTATAGGAACTTTAGCTAATCAAGTGAGTTCCTTTGTAGTTCATATTATGCTTTAAATCTTTTGTTATGTATGTATGTGATACTTTAATTAAGAATTATGATCTTTTTAATGTTTTAGTAATATGAAGTGTAATGATTTGTTTTGGGGGACCTATTTTATATGATACGCAAAAAGATGATTACTAGGCATTAATAAAGTCTTGAATGTGACTTTAGAAGAATTAAAGCTCAAGTTGAATTTTCAGAAAGATGAATTATCAATTTATGATCAAGAATTGATTGTTCAAAACAATGAACTTGTAGGTTTGAGATCTTGATTTTGGTGTTGAAGTGATTGGTTCTGAGTTGGTGCGTGAAGAAGATGGCCTAGCAATGAGCTCTCGTAACGTCCGTCTTTCACTACAAGATAGGGAACAGGTTGGTTTGGGTCCAATACTAACCCAATTCATTCTCATTGTTCTGTATTTTCAATATGTGGATTTTTATAAACAAGTGCAATATTGGGTCCCGTTTATTTGATGCTATAGAGGACACAAAAATGAAACCCCTCAAAACTAATAAGAATAAGTGGGTCCTATAAACAAGGCAATAATGTGTTTGTGAGGATCTTAACAAATTTCTTCCAAAATTTGCAGGCGTTGTCGATAAGCCGGTCGCTATTGGAAGCCAAAGCGGCTGCAGAAAAGGGAAAACTTGTATGTAGTTATTTAAGAAGATCAATAATCGAAAAGATAGAAGCAGCAGGTGGAAAGGTCGATTATGTTGAGGTGAGACATCAAGTATATTCAGTTTAGCCTGTTTTAATGTCCATCAACTCCATTTATGATCTTATAATAGAAACCGTGCATCTAAGTATCATAAACACTAGATAAGTTTAATTAATCTGCACAAGTTCAATGAATTTATCTTCTAACAATCCGCATTTACCTTACTGCATTGATTTACTCTTAGATAAATCAAATATTCTATAAAATAATCGGTGTAGATTAGGGTGTTAATTATCCTAGCAAAATTCATATACCAAGGGGCTTCTTGTGCCTATTGTTTCTGAAGTTATGGAAATTATCTGAACTCATGGGTGTATCTTTGTTGTTTGGGTGCAGATTTTGGATCAAAAATGTCTAGAAGCAGTTGAAGAGATTAAGAATGGAGTTGTTGTGTGTGTTGCAGCATGGTTTGGGAAGGTGAATGTATGTTGAGGACGATATAGAACAAACGAACCCAAATCCCAAATGCTTGTTTTGTAACATCAACAATAAGGTTGTTGGTACTTGGTTGTATAGTTAGTGTAATGTGTAAACAACCGCTTGTTCATATATTACCACAGCAGTAATAATAAGAATAGACACTTGTTCATACATTGCCACAGCAGTACAATCTAGGAAAGTAGATCGATTTTATTAACATGGATCATACAAACCCATCAATCAAATATGATAGTTAAGCTATTTAACTACCCTAGAAGCCGCACTGTTTGCATTCTATTTCTAACAAACTCAGAAGCTTCAAAATAACTAAAAACTATCGCATTTAGCAATAATAGTTGTGTTATAACAAATACTTCTGCATTTGAAGCAGTAGTTGACAGGTGGTTAACCAAATAGGTGCAGGATGTCTATGACACCGGGCATCAAGGAAGCTTTTTAAACCAGTTATACGAGCTCCAGTAGTATAGATATTTTCCTGCTATTATACGACAAACAGTAGATATTAAAACACACATCAGTAACCACAAATTATAACAAAGTATGACAATGATAAAAGAAGAAAGCTTCATTGAACTATATCAGTTTCTTACTTTTTACATTAACTAAGCAAGGCCCTTCGGTAGACAAAATAGGGCACAATAGTGGCATAAAGTGCAGTACTATATTAGTTTCTTACTTTTTACAAACCTAATTTAGATCATAGTTGTTAAAAGTTTTATCACAAAATACAGATTTCCCAAAATATGTGCTAATAAAGTCTTGAAGGAATTTAATCCAAGACTATTTCATTCTCCATAGTTGATCCTGGACCTGTAACTGGAACCGAAAGCTTCTTATGGAGAATTCTTTGACTCTTCATCCTTAGAGGAAGAGGTTGTGGTTGTGATCTTAGTCTTCCTTTCCTGGGCTGTGGCTCAGCAGATGCAGCTCTTCTTGGTTCTTCTGTTGTTTGTGGTTCAGCAAACCTTGACTGTGTCAAGCTTCTTCTTTTCATTCCACCTCTTGTGGCTGATGTTCCAACTCTTCCAGACCTTGCTGCTGGTTCTTTTGATGTCCCAACAACTTGTGATTGTTGTGTCCCAGGTATGTTTTCACCATGTTTTTTCCTTTTCTTTGACCCTGCAAAACAAACAAGTTAGTTTTATGCAGCATGTACAGATGTTTATGAAATATAGTGTTGTTATAGAGTACCTGTTGTCTGTGGTGCATGAAGAGGTTCGCAAGTATCAATTGTGTCAGAAGTATCTGCATCCATTCCTAACCATGCTCCCATCCTGCCTATTCTATGTGTGGGTATTAGTCCACCAGACTTACGCTTTCCACCTCTCATTTTAACATATCCAAAGGTACCTTTCTTCCTAGTTTCAAAATTTGTACCCATGTTAACTCTCCTACCATCCGTAAATGTGAAAACACTATTTCTGTTTGTTTCACCCATTTCAAACTCCTCAATGCTATTGTTAACAAATGCAGGTATATCACTTTCATCAACCAAGGGTTCTTCTGTGGGTATCACCTTTTTTGGTCTGCCTATTTTTCCTTTTTCTTTAGGTGGTTTGGGTATAGGTTCTTTCTTACAACCCTTCTTATTATGGCCAGTCTCCCCACAGTTTTGGCAAGTCATAACAACACCTGCTCTAGATATCTTATTACCTGACTTTGGTTCATGAGATGCCCTAACCCTTTTCTTCTTAGGCCTACCAGGCATTTTCTTTGGTATGGGACCCAATATCCTAGACAAGTTACTACAGTCAGGCCAGAAGTGTATGCCATCCACAGGTTTAATGTAGTCACTATAGGCTAGCATATACCTATCCTTTCTAAAGCAATCAGGCACATATTCCTCAACCAACTTACCCAGTTTAAAAATACAAGCAATTGCATGTGAACATGGCAAACCTGACAATTGCCACATCCTGCAAGAGCAAGTTCTCTTTGGCTCATCTACTGTAAAAGCATCATAGCCCTTTCTGACTTCAAACGTATTTCCACCACATGGAATGACATGCCAAAACCTGGTAAGGAGTTGCAAAAAAATTAAAGTAAATGTATGTTTTAATGGCATAAGACAAAATAATTTAACAAAGTTTAGTATTGTTAAATTTGAAAGTACCTTTGGTTATCCTTTGAAACTTCTAACACCTTTTGGATGTTCGGACAAATGTCACCAGTCCATTTTTCACTCAGCATTCTCATAGTGTTCATCCTTTCCATGACTGTAACTCTTATTGACTCTAACATAGTTATTATTGGTTTATCCCTGACAGTGCACAAAACTGAGTTAAAGCATTCACTGAAACCATTTTCAATGGCCTCGCAGCATACACCTTCTCAAAAAAAAAGCTCTTGACCAAGTCTTTGGGTCTTTTTTCTCTAAGTATTCATGTGCTCTGGGATTAGCTGTCTTTATCTTCAGCATAATTTTCTTAAAGAGTTGTGGGTATGAAGCTTTGGATGCAGCCCAGAAGAGTCCGCGAAACTCAACGCCACTGAATTGCTTCCTGAACCCTTCATAAATATGGCGTGCACACTGTCGATGCTCTGCTAGAGGCATTACCTCTTTAACAGCTTCAATTAGACCCTTCAAAATATGTGTATACAGTTATAAATACAAATGTGAAACAAAGTATGAGAAATTCTAAACTCAAAATTAAATCTATACCTTATGCTGATCAGACATCAGTGTCACATCATAACCAAATGGTATCATCAAATCATCAGCTAACAACTTAAGAAACCAACTCCAATTGTCTTTGTTTTCAACTGTCACCACTGCCCATGCCACAGGGAATATGTGGTTGTTTCCGTCTCTTCCAACCGCTGTCAAAATTTCTCCACAATTTGGTTTCTTCAAAAAACACCCATCCAATGCAATTATCTTTCTACAGCCCTTTATCCAACCCTCCTTTAACCCATGGAAACACACATAGAATCTGTCAAAGTAGGTCTTGTCATCTGGGTTAACTGTCACACCTATTTTGACTGTCGAACCCACATTTGATTCTGCAATTGCCTTTGCGTATGATCTTAGCAATCCATAATGATCTTGAATAGCAGCTTCAACTTTACTCAACGCATACTTCTTTGCATTCAAACACTGAGTAGAACTGACTTTACATTGGTATTTCTTCATAACCAATTCTTGAATTGCAGCTATTGTAATTTTTGGGTTCATCCTAATTTTGTCGCCAAAGTTCCTTCCAATCCACTTGAAAGTAACAAGCCTTCCATAATTGAAGTCGCGTACACATGTATGCTCATCTGTCATTGAAATAACCTGAAAAGTATTCAATTCTTTAACCCACTTCGCATAGATTCTCCAGTTGCATTCATTGACCTGTGAACCACTTGGGTACTTGTTAAAATTCCTTTGTTTTTCCTTGCTTGGATCCTTTAAAACTTCTTTCCTTCGACCATACTTAGCGATAATAATTCGTTTCGTACTCTTCACATACCACAAGGAAAACCCATTTGCCAATGCATAATAGGTAAGAGCTTCCCTAAACTGATCAGAATTCACGTACTTTTCTCCAAGCTGTGATTGAAACAATATTGTTGTAATAAGTAAAGTAATACATATATCAGAAAGCAAGTATGAAAAAAGTTAATTCAGTACCTTAGGTTTCTTGAGTCTCCAATGTGTCTGATCATCATAGATTGGATATTTTTCATCTTGTTTCTCCACCATCACAAAAGGGTCTGAGACTCCCACCCCATTACCTTTGAGTTTACGCATTAGAGCTTCCATATAATATTCATGCTCTCTAACTGTCTCACCAAAAGTGTCACCAACATGATCAAGTGACGGTGCCATCTCATCATAACCAGGTGGTTCAGCATCCTCATGACCTTCATCCCTATGTTCTTTAGACTCAATCTTTCTTTTTCTAAGCTTAATGACTTCGTCCTCAATATCACTCTGATGCGTGGGTTTTGCAACCTTACAACAGGTTTTACCTCTCGAGGGATCTCAAGAGGCTTACAACCCCACCAGGCAGTGTACCTGACCGATGTAGTATAGTGTAGTGGTAAGTACGGGGGATTGATCGTTCTCCACAGGGAATAGTGTTCGTTAGGTGTGAAAGGCTACTCTAATTAGGTCTAAGGGTCGAGGAAGATTCTTTTTATGTTTTTATAGTTTTTACGAAAGCAAGTAAAATCTCGGTTTTGAAGGAGTGGGCGGAATTAGTTGCTAGTCAACTAACCCAAATTACTACAAATGCAATAAAATAAAATAACAAAAATGAAAAGTGGTGAGAAACTTATGTGTAGAGAAATGTGTTTACTTAGATTTCCTTACTCCCTAACTATCTTTTACCGGTTAATTAGTGTGTATTAGTCGCGTGGATGACGGGTGTATTCCTTAATACCATTCGTGGGGTGGCGTACTTACTTCCCCAAACTCTACAAGCTCCTACTTCACTCCTATGTCGAGCCGGCTAGGAAGCTCCTAACATGGGATCACTAGAATTCGCTTGTGCATTAAATACAACCATAAAAACCTTTAGTACGCGTTTGGTTCATGTTTCTTAAGACGTTCAAGCAAGTTACCGAATAGGAAGTTAGCCAGTTTTCTTAAGCCTAACATAGATAAACAATCATCCAATACAACTAACAACACACTAACAACCAATAATCAATAGCTAGGTTTCATTAGATCTAAGCAAACACAAGATAAATTTAGCCTAACATGTTAAACAAAAGACAAGCATAAGATAGAATCAAACAACACATAGACATATTGAATGATTAATTGATTACTTATCTTTCAATGAAACATGGAAGATCTCAAGGCAAGAAGCCCTGAAAAAGGAGCTAAATTCGTCCTAGGGTTTTATCCCAAAATTCCACACACTAAGCTCTCCTTTATGACAAAAAATTAGAAAACTATATATAGACTTTTGCATCTGACGGCGTCACCTTATGGATTATGACGCCGTCACCTCGCCGCTTTTAGGGTTCTCGGATGACCATCTTGACGCCGTCCCTCTTTAATTCTCCAAAATCCGTTCTGGCCTATCAAGGCTTGACGCCCTCACCTCTTGAACGTGACGCCGTCCCCTTGTGAATTAAGCCGTGACGCCCTTGATTTAGTTAAAGCGTGACGCCGTCAGAATTCTCATGCTAACTCACTGGCCCGTCATGAGTAAATTTCACATCCCACTTTTCTTGCCAAGGCATGACGCCGTCTGGAGTTAATGTTGACGCCGTCAAAGGTAAATTTCAGCCGATTCTTGAGACTTTGCCGTTTTCTTCACTTTTATGCTCCAAAAACGTCCAAAATGCCTCCTTTTCCAGATTTCTCCTCAAAAGTACCTAAAATGACAAAAGGAACGATTTAGGGCGATATTTGATCAAATAAATACGATTTCGGGCTTAAATGACCCCTTAAAAGCGGTACACTTTTCGCCTCATCAAATACCCTTACACTTGAGATTTGCTTGTCCTCAAGCAAATGCGCTTTTATTCTAATCAAAATACAAGTTAGGGGTCATTTAATGCAAACATAAAAGTAATTACAACAAATAATCGTTCCACTTCAATCATAATAAGCACGGAGATTATAAACTAGCACCTCACAAGTAGTGTTTAGATACTCACATCTCTCAAGTGTCATCAAAATAAATCTCATAAATGAAAACGGAAAATATCTCTCACTACCTGTCATAGCAAATAGATTACCATAGGCTTGGGAAAGGATCGAAAACCTCCTCCACTAGGCGTAAGCACCTAAGATAAACTATCAAAGAGGGCTTTTAAATGGGTTATAACGTTAGGTGTAGGGAAAAGGAAAACACGGTTTGGTTGGATAAAGGATATTTTACTGGTGGCTAGTTAAAAATCTTGATCAATTACATGTACTATACAACGTTGCTAAGCCAAGACTAGACTCGATCTTAAGCTAGAAACGAAATAACAAAATAACAAAAACATAAAACAAACATAAAATAAAACGGGATGGTAGTCCGTATGTTTTTTCTACTTTTCTTTTTCTCATTTTTTTTTGTGTTTTTCTTGATTTTTTTTTTTTTTTTTTTTTTTTTTTTTTTTTTTTTTTTTTTTTTGCATACACTTTTACCCTACCATCCAAAATAATACATCATAGGGACATTGCATCCCCCTTACACTTGAACTTTTACATAACTTTACAAATACTAATCTAATGACTCGAATTAAGATAATTGAAAAACTTGGAGTACTTTTAAAACATTTAGCACATATGGGGGTAATAAATTATGTTCTTCCCCATTACTCCATTATACTAGTACTTTACCCATGAGTCCCAATCGTCCCAAAACAATATGTACAAGGATATGACTCGACTTAGCAACCATGTAATCAACTAGATAATTAACTTGGGTTTAAACAAATGTTGTCACAATAATGCACTAAAAAATGAGTGCATACAAGGTAGGCTAAGGCGATTTGGGTGTACATTTTAGTGGGGTGTAACAAATTCTTCCTTTAAGTACAATGCTTAAAGGTCGAAACGAAAAGATAGGCTCTGAGGGGTGTACTAGGGGTATCGTGTACTAAAAATGAGTACAACGCAAAGGGTGTGGGAGAATTACTTGACCAATGTAGCCAATGTAATTATAACAAAAACACAGGTGTAAAACAATGGGTTAATCCTAATGCCTCTTATCATGTAGTAAATCTAACTACACGAATGTAGTCTCACTTGTGGCCTCGGAATGGTCCTAACGCAAGTTCTAGAATCTAAGTGCTACCGGTACACACATCATAGCATAAATGCTTTTCCTACCAATTCTAGGGGCGAACCTCACATATTTGGGGGTGGAAAATTTTTTAGTGGTACGGTTTTTGTGCTAGTCATATAACTCCTATCCGTGAGACGCTCATTAAGATCAAAGTTTCACTCTTATATGTTGTAAAAAATTTTAAATTTGGCACTAAAATTACCCTAACAGGTATTTATCTCAGTTTTATTACACATCTACTATTAAACAAACAAAAATCAAGCGCAATTGTATTCTCTAAAATCGTACTTTTACCCTCCCCTTACACTTAAGATGAACACTGTCCCCAATGTTCAAAATAACAAATGTAAAAGCGTAAAGTAAAAGAATGAAATCAAATACTCCCCTGATTCGTTCGTTGGATAATGAAATTACACGGTTAAATCTTCCTCCAAGGAGAATGTTGAAGCTCCATGACTAATGCATCGCCATAAGCTTGATTCCATAAACATCTCCTTGTCCAAAATAACCTGTTGAACCTGAGAAAACAAACACGAAAACCTGCATAACATCGGCGGGAAAAATCTATATATAAGGATATAATGCTTGTGGAATGATAATTTTGCAGATTCCTGGAGATTATAAGTTGGAGATTTAAATAAAAACTTTTCTAAAAACAAAACTTTCAAAAATTTCTGGAAATTAAATCTGACGCCGTCAGGTTATAACCCCTGACGCCGTCAGAAATGACCTGACAAAAATTCTCATTTTAAGTTTCCGGAAAATTTCTGGAAAAACCTTTACCTTACTTCCTGGAAATCCTGCAAAACATCATTATGACTCGATACAAGCATTTGACTCAAACAAATACGAATATGTATGCTAATTTATTACTATTACGATTCATGTTCATTTGTGTTCTAATAAACCGATTTAGACTTCCCTTACACTTATCTTTTGCAAAATACCTTTATATGTAGTTAAGACGAAGTTAAAAACAAAATAAAGCATTTTCACAATTTTCTTTTGAACATGAATCAATAAGAATAAAAATTAAACATACATACGGAAAATAAAATCAAACAAACAAATAAATAAACACACAAAGCAAATAAAACAAATAAAGCTTGGGTTGCCTCCCAAGAAGCGCTTTTCTTTATTAACGAGTCTTGTAGCTAGACTCAAAGTCACGCTACCCTATATAAGTGAGCTCGTCATCGAGGACGTCTTTAGGGTTAAGCTTGGTTTGAAGTTTCCTATTGGTCCGCTTAGTACGATATGTCTTTTCAAACTTCTCTCCATCCGGGTCATACAATGTCATCTTGATATGCCATGACCCATCTCCATCTTTGGGTGGTTTATCCCAATTCCACTTATGATCATCTTCCTCACAAATCCACTTATTCATTCCTAGGTTAATTGGCAAAACTCCTAGGAAATCAATCATCTTTCTAAAAACTAGAGAGTCTTCAAATGGATCCAATTCGGTGTCCCTAGCCAAGAGTTGTTCTACCGTATGTGTTCGGTTAACAAAGTCCTCTTCTAGGTAAAATGGGCGTTGGGGTCCTATGAAGTCTCTATCAATCCAAGGTCCATATCTAGATGGTCTCCTATTTAATTCTAACCAATGGGGTGTCGGTTCCTCACTAGTATCATAGGCGTGTTTCTTAACATCATAGATTGACCAAGTATCTCCTTCTCCTACCGCTATCTTAGATTCCTTACAATCAATCATAGCACTAGCGGTCGCCAAAAATCCTCTACCTATCAACAAGGGGCATGTAGGGTCGCTAACCATATCAAGGACGTGGAAATCGGCTAAAATGGTTAGTTTTCCAATGTGCACTAACACGTCCTTAACTACTCCAACCGGGTAAGCAACACTTCCATCCGCTAAGCCTATTATTACCTCGGTTTCTTCAAGTTTTCCAAGTTTTAGAGAGGTGTAGAGAGGTAACGGAAGTAGGTTAAGGCTTGATCCAAGATCGGCTAATGTGTCATAAGCCTCCGAATTACCGATCTTGCAAGGTAGAACAAATAAGCCCGGATCATCTAATTTCTTAGGTAGCTTATTTTGAACAAAGGCGGTCCCTTTTTCTCCTAACTTGAGCTTCTTCTCATCCAACTCATCAACAACCGGACTTTCAAGGTGGAGCTCCTTGAATTCTTCGTCAAGGTTTTGAGTGGAAGGTGTTTCAACTATGTTGTTGACCAATTTGGATGTCATAACTTCTTGGTCATTTGGAACGATTTGGGTTTGTTTGAAACACGTGCTCACGGAATTGACCGAATAATATTGTGGACAAGAACTAGGGGACGAAACCGATGAAATAGCGTTGACGTTTAGTTTCGGGTTCTTGACCGTGTTGCTAGGGAGTGCTCCCATTTCTCGGTCATTGAGGGCTTTCAACAAGGTGTCAATCTTATCGGTCATCTCGCTTTGTTTTTGTTTGAAATCGGCTTCAAACTTGGCTAAACGAGCTTCTTGAGATGCCATAAATTGAGACATCAATCCTTCAAAGTTATCGGTACTACCATTGCCGGAAGGATTGTTGTTGAAAGTACGGTTCGAGTTGGAACCGCTTGATTGGAGACGATTAGGTGGGTTGGAAGAATTGGTTTGTTGTGAGTTTTGGTTTTGTTTCCACCTAAGGTTCGGGTGATTTTTCCATGAGGGGTTGTATGAATCACCATAATGGTTTGGCTCGGGTTTGAAAGTGTACCACTTGTCTCCCGCTCCGTCGGTACGCGAGGATGCGTAGTCCACAAAAGCTTGTTCGGGGAGTTCCATGCAATCACGAGTGTCGTGGGGACCACTACATAATTCACATGAAGAAGTGATTTTGTTCACTTGGCTTGAAGGTTTAGGAGCCTCGTAGGATTTCATGAGAAACTTGACTTGGTCTTCAAGTTCTATGATCCTACGGTCAGAAGTGCTTGAATTGTTCGAAGGCAAAGATATTGCCTTGACCGTTTTATTCAAATCACGGGGATCACTCCAACTTTCGTTGTCATAAAGAGCAAGATCCTCTAGGAGAGCCCATGATTGTTCCGCACTTAGATCACGTAGCTTGCCACCGGCCGATTGGTCAATGGTTTGCCTCGTGGGGAGATTGATATGGTCATAGAAGATTTGGACTTGGAGCCAAAGTTCTATGCCATGGTGAGGGACTTTTTGGAGTAAGTCCTTGAATCGAGTCCATGCCTCGTAGAGAGTTTCGCCTTGACGTTGTTGGAACATCAAGATATCATTCCTTAGCTTGGTAGTTCTTCCCGGTGGGAAAAACTGAGCAAGGAAACGAGTGGTGAGATCATCCCAAGAGGTAATGGATCCTGCGGGTTGACGTTCTAGCCACTGACTAGCTTGGTCCCGCAAAGAGAATTGGAAGAGACGCAATCGGGTCGTCTCTCGAGTGGCAACATCAAGGTCTATAGAATCAACGATTTTAAGAAAGTCCTTGAGATGTTGATTAGGATCTTCAGAACGAAGTCCATGGAATGCGCATCCGCTTTGCACCAACCGGATGGTGTCGGATCGCAAGGGTGTGATATTGGCTCCTTGAGTGAGCTCAATGGTGTTTCGATAGCCATGGTGGCTAGGACGGGAATACTCTCCTAAAGTACGGGCTCTAGGAGGTGGTGGTGGTTGTTGTGGTGGTGGGTTGTGTGGGTTAAGGATATTACCATCTTCCATGATGTCGGATGGTATGGTTACGAACAAAGACACGAAGAAAATAGATAGACTAAAGAAAACCTAGAAAAGATAAAACAAAAATCTCACTAGAAAGGAATCTAGTGAGTAGACCTAATAGAAATAAAAATTCAACCTAAACAATAACTATTCCCCGGCAGCGGCGCCAAAAACTTGATGCGTGGGTTTTGCAACCTTACAACAGGTTTTACCTCTCGAGGGATCTCAAGAGGCTTACAACCCCACCAGGCAGTGTACCTGACCGATGTAGTATAGTGTAGTGGTAAGTACGGGGGATTGATCGTTCTCCACAGGGAATAGTGTTCGTTAGGTGTGAAAGGCTACTCTAATTAGGTCTAAGGGTCGAGGAAGATTCTTTTTATGTTTTTATAGTTTTTACGAAAGCAAGTAAAATCTCGGTTTTGAAGGAGTGGGCGGAATTAGTTGCTAGTCAACTAACCCAAATTACTACAAATGCAATAAAATAAAATAACAAAAATGAAAAGTGGTGAGAAACTTATGTGTAGAGAAATGTGTTTACTTAGATTTCCTTACTCCCTAACTATCTTTTACCGGTTAATTAGTGTGTATTAGTCGCGTGGATGACGGGTGTATTCCTTAATACCATTCGTGGGGTGGCGTACTTACTTCCCCAAACTCTACAAGCTCCTACTTCACTTCTATGTCGAGCCGGCTAGGAAGCTCCTAACATGGGATCACTAGAATTCGCTTGTGCATTAAATACAACCATAAAAACCTTTAGTACGCGTTTGGTTCATGTTTCTTAAGACGTTCAAGCAAGTTACCGAATAGGAAGTTAGCCAGTTTTCTTAAGCCTAACATAGATAAACAATCATCCAATACAACTAACAACACACTAACAACCAATAATCAATAGCTAGGTTTCATTAGATCTAAGCAAACACAAGATAAATTTAGCCTAACATGTTAAACAAAAGACAAGCATAAGATAGAATCAAACAACACATAGACATATTGAATGATTAATTGATTACTTATCTTTCAATGAAACATGGAAGATCTCAAGGCAAGAAGCCCTGAAAAAGGAGCTAAATTCGTCCTAGGGTTTTATCCCAAAATTCCACACACTAAGCTCTCCTTTATGACAAAAAATTAGAAAACTATATATAGACTTTTGCATCTGACGGCGTCACCTTATGGATTGTGACGCCGTCACCTCGCCGCTTTTAGGGTTCTCGGATGACCATCTTGACGCCGTCCCTCTTTAATTCTCCAAAATCCGTTCTGGCCTATCAAGGCTTGACGCCCTCACCTCTTGAACGTGACGCCGTCCCCTTGTGAATTAAGCCGTGACGCCCTTGATTTAGTTAAAGCGTGACGCCGTCAGAATTCTCATGCTAACTCACTGGCCCGTCATGAGTAAATTTCACATCCCACTTTTCTTGCCAAGGCATGACGCCGTCTGGAGTTAATGTTGACGCCGTCAAAGGTAAATTTCAGCCGATTCTTGAGACTTTGCCGTTTTCTTCACTTTTATGCTCCAAAAACGTCCAAAATGCCTCCTTTTCCAGATTTCTCCTCAAAAGTACCTAAAATGACAAAAGGAACGATTTAGGGCGATATTTGATCAAATAAATACGATTTCGGGCTTAAATGACCCCTTAAAAGCGGTACACTTTTCGCCTCATCACACTCAGATAATCAAAAGACCTTTCAGACTCATAACTCTCAGTTTCAGAAGAATAATGGCCATAATGAAAAGATTTTTTCAGACTCATCACTCTCACTGTCTGAAGGTAAAGGAACATCATTTTCTCTAATTGAGATACCATTACCCCTAGGTGCACTCTTTCTTTTCCTACTGTTAATAATGTCTTCTTTTGTCAGTACACCTTTACCTTTGTCTAGGGTCTTTTGTCTCGCAAGAAATTCAGCATCAATACTAGGTTCTTCAACTTCAACCCTATGGTCATCAACCCTATGTTCTTCAACCTCAACCCTATGGTCATCAACCCTATTGTGTAGATCGTTGAAGCTCTTAGACTAGGTCTAATATTATATCTAGGAACACATAATAATGAAGGCGGGATATTCAAACATATAATCAACATTATTATGAACAAGGTTTTACATTCATAATCTCTAATATTATTTACAGCCCCAATTCTACTTGATCAAGGTAGAACTTGTTGACCTTGAGGCTGCACTAACTAACTAACTACTAACCCTAGACGTTTATAACTTACGTCTAGGTTACACACACACACCCCTTTACTAATCGACTACATCTTGTAGTTTGTGCACATCTAAAACTAATGACCCATGTCCTCTTTATATACTAGAGGGATTAGGGTTTACAATAAAGACAATCATAATACAATAAGGAAACTAAATCTTTTAAGTAAATCTTCTAGAATCTTCAAAATTCTCCATCTTTTTGTAGTTTCCCTTCTTGTCACATTAAGTCCTTCAAGTTTCATTCTTCTTGTTTTGTCTCATCAAATCTATAAAACCCAACAATCTTCCCCTATTTGATGATGACAAAACAAAGACATTCTTGTACGAACTTCCCTAGACGAAGTAGAGAAGTTGAGATAATTAAATCTCGCCATGAATGAAACAAGTCTTGTCTTCCCCTTAAGTCATGCCATACCACTCCAAATCTCTTCTAACATCTCTTCCCCTTTTTGTTATCAACAAATAGGGAACGTATGCAAAACTTCCCCTTGAGTGGTGCATGTAGATGATTAAACATTCAATCAATAAGCTTCCCCTGAAACTAATATGTTTACATCATCATGATTCTTCAAATCTGTAAGCTCCTTGTAATGATCACTTGTGAAGAAAACCGAGTATAAAGAATTTGATGAAGAAGTTGAATTTCCTAAACTTGCGTCTTATATCTTGCACTATCCACGTGACTTCAAACTTATCCCTAGAAGTAGGCTACCAGGACCTCTTGATAAATCCTCAATTATATGAGACACTGAGCACTACAACGTAACTCCTTTAAGTGATAGCAAATGTGTGTATTCAGCACCCTAAGTTTATAGATCACACATCCTTGCTAGATTCATCAAGTCTTTGTCATCGCAATAACACACAAACATAAAAACGCGCACCTGTGAAACTCAACTACAACATCAAATAAATGATATTCAACCTTCTTCGTAATCAATTAATCCAATAAGAACAAATACGAGCCTTTTAAAACCTTTAAGAACATAAACTAACTAACCATCTTGTGTGTGTGAAACTAATAACCTGTGTGTGTAATCTAACAAACTGCTCATAATTAGCCGAGAGCCAAAGTAGAACCAATCTCATAAAAACCCATCTCGGCTTCCCCTCACTGCTCGTAAATCATGCATAAATATTGAATCATAAAACTCTTTACTTGTCTCCATAAATCATCTAAACGCAGCAGTACTTTGAATGAACAGTACCTTGGAGCATAGCAGTACTTTAGTCGAGCAGCAGTACTTTAGACGAACAGCAGTACTTTGGAGCAGTTTGTAGCATCAGTACGTTAAATCATAGCAGTACGTTGAAGCATAGCAGTAGCAGTACTTTTGTTACAGCAGAATAAAGTCATAGCAGCACAATACCAAAATACTCAAAAGCCTTACACCATCAGTAGCCAATAACAATAAGTCCATTTAATTCCATCAGCTACCAAAAACCATCAGACCAATCGAATCAATCCACTGACCTACGAATAGCTTTTTGACCACCGATACCCTTTGATTCTGACCATATCCAAATATCTTTAACTCGACAAAAACATCCACTGATCCACTATCAAAACTTTAATTGAATAAAATAATAGTCGATATGAACAAATCAGTACAACAATTCAATTTGACCAGCGACCATGTGCAGCGTTGAATAATTTTATCACTGATCCGATTCTCGTCAATTAATTGCAATAAAACTTACAGAAGACGACAATTCATTAAATTGCACCGACCAATTAATGAAGTTCGATCAGTACGAGGATAAATTAATCATCAAACAAATCGACCCCACAATTGTACGATCCACAGTTAATGCTTCGACAACCTTATTATCTTCTTGTCGCCACGCAATTTATCACAGCAGCATCAAACACAAATAAATAAAACCTTTATCGAATCTGCTTCTTCTAGACAGTAAGACTTTGACAAATCTGCTCTTCACTTCGACAATAAAAACCTTGTAACATCCCCTAGATATCACGAGCCCCAGGCTCTGATACCAATTGTGTAGATCGTTGAAGCTCTTAGACTAGGTCTAATATTATATCTAGGAACACATAATAATGAAGGCGGAATATTCAAACATATAATCAACATTATTATGAACAAGGTTTTACATTCATAATCTCTAATATTATTTACAGCCCCAATTCTACTTGATCAAGGTAGAACTTGTTGACCTTGAGGCTGCACTAACTAACTAACTAACTAACTACTAACCCTAGACGTTTATAACTTACGTCTAGGTTACACACACACCTTTACTAATCGACTACATCTTGTAGTTTGTGCACATCTAAAACTAATGACCCATGTCCTCTTTATATACTAGAGGGATTAGGGTTTACAATAAAGACAATCATAATACAATAAGGAAACTAAATCTTTTAAGTAAATCTTCTAGAATCTTCAAAATTCTCCATCTTTTTGTAGTTTCCCTTCTTGTCACATTAAGTCCTTCAAGTTTCATTCTTCTTGTTTTGTCTCATCAAATCTATAAAACCCAACCCTATGTTCTTCAACAACATTATGTTCTTCAACAATATTATCAGTAACATGATCAACATTATCCACATTGTCACCATTACTAGGCCTATTAGCAACATGATCAACAACTACATTGTCCTTGGGCAAATACTGAAGACAACGTCTTGTGGTGTATCCATCATTGTCACCATTACTAGGCCTATTGAAGACAACATCTTCTGGTGTATCCATCAGACTTGTAAAAACAAAAAACAAATTTAAAATATAAAAAACCCCTAATTTTTGGAAACCTTAGAAAATGAAAAATAAAATATTCCAATAATTTAATACAATTGGGGTAAAAAAACATTGACTATATGATAGAAATTACCTTTTCACATGAACAATTAAGAAAAACAGCGATCAATTCGAAGTATTCGATGTGGGGGACAAATTGGGGATCTTGAAAGAGATGTTTGTCTGATTATGTAGGGTTTTATAATAAAAAAAAGGTGTGTAGTTGAAAGAGATGTGTGTCTGATTATGTAGGGTTTTATAATAAAAAAGGTGTGTACTTGAAAGAGATGTGTGTCTGATTATGTAGGGTGGGTTTATAATAAAAAAAGGTGTGTACTTGATTAATATTAAAAAGGGCAGATTTGGTGAGGTGTATGAGAGTGTGGAAGGCGTGTGTTTTTAGTAGGAGGAAGAAGCGGGAATATGATGTGTCAATGTTGGAACCGGGTACCGGTTGAGCAAGTGAAATATTACCCACAAAAGAGAAAAAAGACAAGTTAATGTTGCTGAAAAGTAAATTTTTTTTGTTCGCTACTTTGAAGACGAAATAGTGGCAAGTATAATACTTTTTTTAATAATTAGCCTCATTAATTTTAAATTGGGTAAATATGGAATTGATTCATTGTTTAAATTCTTAGTTTATTTATTTATTTATTTATTTATTTTTGGACGATAGGAACTAAAAAAATTCAATCTAGCTAGTAGGTGACTAGGAGGCCGAAAATACAACTAAATGATCCGGTTGAGGTGAAGAGAGCTTTATGTCGCTGAGAATCATCTCCATAGAAGGTTTCTTTTGCGAAAAAGACATATCGTTCCGAGATCTCAGGGTAGTTTGAACAACTACGTCAAAGGGGACTTTAAGACCCCTGACCACTCGGAGTACGCCTTTGCTTCATCTAATATCTTTTATGTTGCCTCTATAAATATTTTCTAATTATTTTTCTTGTACTAAGCAGAAAAAAAATATATATATATATATTATTGTTGTATGTTATTTTATTAAAAAATTGTTCAATAACGTTGTCTCATCACGCTTATGATGGGCATTTATCGTTGGTGGTTAGTTTTGGTTGACATGGCACACTTTTTACTGCCATTGTCTACTAAAGTAAACTTTAAAAAACTATTAACCTAATTGTCAAATTCTAAATCGACTCAAATTATCAAAAACTAAATACCGAATTTACCAAACGCCTCATAAAGTTTAAGTCAGTTTCCTTCAGATCTTAGTCAGGATAAAAGGGAATCGATTGGTGGGGGTTGGATGTGTAACAATTCGTATTTTTTGGGTCATTATTTAACCACTTTCTTTCACTTAATATTTTAAATTCGCGGAAATTGACTGTTACGAGTAACTTGTTAGATTAGCTCGCGTACGTCGTTAAATGAACAATTAACTCGAACCGACCCTAGACTGTGATCAGTCTACATGTTTTAGACATTTTTATTTCACTTCATACATATTTCAAAAGTCATATTGTTATTTTTCCATTATTATGTAAACTTTGCACTTTTTACGTTTTACGCGTTTTCGGTTCGCGTTTTGTTATAACACCCCGGAAGGCTCGGGAAATACATGAAACACCAAATTTTGTCATTTTAAGTTAAATGTGATATTTTTAGGAAAATATTATTTTTATGGCATTTATTTTTACAATTATGCATAAAACTGTATCGGTTTAGCTCCGTTGGTCTTTAAATTACACTCCATGACTAATAACCTTGTACAAAATTTAAATAAGACTATTCAAACCCCCCTCCCCACTCCTTTTGGCCATTCATGGGGACCCACACCACCACCCCCTTTGTCCAATAGAATTTGAGGCTTTCAAACACAATTATAATACTTCACTTCCCCATACATCACTCCCTCACTCAACCCCTTCTCCCACACTCCTCCTCATTTCATTTTCACACAAAAAAATCTGAAAATCTCACCTCTCCTTGGTGCCCTCTTGCTGCCGTACATAGCCACACCAACTGTTAGTTTTGTGGACAAATATTAATACGTGTATGTCTAGAATCGAACTCGAGACCACGGGATTGCACACTGTGGAAGACTAGAAGGGGGGTTGAATAGTTTTTACCATTTTAAAATTAATTCGCTTTGAATACTTAACGTGATTTCAACTTAATGCAAACAATCAAACAATATAAAATAAAGTAAGTAAGGAAAGAAACAATCAAACCACAACAAGGATGTTTATAGCGGTTCGGTCTACAAGGACTCTCTTCCTTGCCCTACTCCACTCCTCGAGCCTCTAACTCGAGAGTTTTTCTTCACTAAGAAACAAGCTCCCTTCTCGGCGGAGAAAACCTTTATACACGTCGCTTACACTTTATTCGGTACAAAGCTAAATACCGAGTTCTAGTTCGAGGTAGAACCAACCTAACGTCGCTTACACTTTTTCCGGTACTAAGCTAGATACCGAGTTCTTTTACAAGGGCACAACCACTCCCGACATTCTACGTATTTTAAGGACTAAAATACTAACCGATCACTACTGAATGTTTGGTATAACAATGATGTGTGAAGTACAACTAAATCACACAGTAACTACTCTAACAAGTCTTGCAACAGTATGTTGAAGCTTGTGATGTTTTGATCTCTTTGCTACAAAAGAAAGATCACTACAAATGAAATGAATGAATGGGTTAGTAATGTATGAAAGAATGTATGCTAATGTTTATGCTAAAAGTGATGAGTGAACATGAATGAGTGGCCTGCTATTTATAGGCAAAATGCCAAAACAGGCCACGGATTGGGCGGAACCAAATTAAGGGTTCCGTCCGTTATGCTCTTTGGTTCCGCCAGAGCCTGACAACATATCTTTCAAAATCTTTCCAAATCTTGCCAAGATATTACCAAATCAAATTCTTTGCTTGAAGATCTTTCCATGATATTCTCTAAATCTTCAAGATATCCTAAAGATATCCAAATGATGTATGCAATGATGTCATGTACATATTTCTATTTTAAGAATAAAAATGTAAACATGTAAATGTATATATGTATGTAATATGTATATCCTAGTGATGAATGTAGCATGTTATGATGAGTTTTAAAAGCTTATTACTATAAATGTAAAAGACTTTAACTTATATTTATGCTTTGCTAAAGATAAAGTTTATAATTGTCATTAACAAAATATAGCAAAGATCGTAAAATATAAATAACGTTTTTAGGACGATATTTGTATTAACAATCTCCCCCTTTTTGTTGATGACAAAACATAAAGTTTATTTTTAAGCAATGAAATAAATAAAGTGCAAGTCTTTTAAAAATATAGATTAAACTAGTTTTATGCAAGTTTTGGCATAAAACATGTATGAAATGTAATGTATGAGTTTAATATAATCTCCCCCTTTTTGTCGAAACAAAAAGAAGAAATGCATAGCGGAATGTGGTGAATGGCTCTTGGTGATTACTCCCCCTAATTTTGAGTACCAAGTATGATGATTCATGGATTTTGAGTGCTTAATAGCTCCCCCTTGGACAATACTCCCCCTAATTGGAGTGCCAAGTTTATGATGCATGAAATGAGAAATCTACAAAACAAAGGTTAGTGCATAATTAGCTCCCCCTTGATCAATACTCCCCGTTGCTAGGGTACCAACGTATATGATACAAGGATGAGAAATGCTACAAAACAAAGGTTAGTTGTAGATAAACTTAACCAAGTAGAATGATGCATGAGTAATGAGATCTACAAAGGTTCAATCAAGAGTATTAATTCAACCCGTTTGACCAACAAAAGTCAACTAAGTATAATTGTTCAAACCAAGCTAATAGTTCGAACCAACCGTCTAATAAGAGTAAATTGCAAAAATCATCCTTGTGGTTTGGTCAAATTGCACGTTCGGTCCTTGTAGTTTAATAAGTGCAAAAATGGTCCGGATTTGGCACTGTTTCATTCACTTTTGGTCCCCCATGTTAACCGGCGTTAAGTGAGTTCCGTTAGCACGTAAACGTTAGCCCTTAAGGCTAACAATCGTTGCAGCGCCCGTCCTTTACACTAACAGCCAAACCACAAGGACTATTCTTGCAATTTACTGTTTTTTTTCCTTTTTTTTTTTTTTTTTTTTTTTTTTTTTTTTTTTTTTTAATTTTTTTCGTCCGAAAAAAGTTCTTATATAAAACTTTTTTATATAAAAAATATATACGAAAAAAGTTTTTATATACGAAAAAAGTTTTTTATATAAAAAAAAGTTTATAAAAAAGTTTTTATATACGAAAAAAGTTTTTTAAATAAAAAAAAGTTTATAAAAAAGTTTTTATATACGAAAAAAGTTTTTTCAATTTTTTTTTTGTTTTTTTTTTTTTTTGAAAATTTTTTTTCATCCGAAAAAACATTTTAGATAAAACTTTTTTATATAAAAAATATATACGAAAAAAGTTTTTATATACGAAAAATGTTTTTTATATAAAAAAAGGTTTTTATATACGGAAAAAGGTTTTTATATAAAAACTTTTTTCGGACGAAAAAAAATTTTCAAAAAAAAAATCGAAAAACCTTCTTTTTATATAATTTTTTTTTCGTATATAAAAACTTTTTTTATATAAAAAACTTTTTTTATATAAAAAACTTTTTTAGTATATAAAAACTTTTTTCTTATATATTTTTTATATAAAAAAGTTTTATATAAAAACTTTTTTCGGACGAAAAAAATTTGAAAAAAAATAAAATAAAAATCGAAAATACTTTTTTTTATAAAAAAAAACTTTTTTCGTATATAAAAACTTTTTTATAAACTTTTTTTTATATAAAAAACTTTTTTCGTTTATAAAAACTTTTTTATAAACTTTTTATTTTATATAAAACTTTTTTCGTATATAAAAACTTTTTTCGTATATATTTTTTATATAAAAAAGTTTTATCGAAAAACTTTTTTCGTATATATTTTTTATATAAAAAAGTTTTATATAAAAACTTTTTTAGGACGAAAAAAAATTCAAAAAAAAAAAAAAAAAAAAAAAAGGAAAAAAAAATTGTAAATTGCAAAAATAGTCTTTGTGGTTTGGCCGTTAGTGTAAAGGACGGGCGCTGCAACGATTGTTAGCCTTAAGGGCTAACGTGTAAGTGCTAACGGAACTTACTTAACGCTGATTGACATGGGAGACCAAAAGTGAATGAAACAGTGCCAAATCCGGACCATTTTTGCACTTATTGAACCACAGGGACCAAACGTGCAATTTTGCCAATCCACAAGGACGATTTTTGCAATTTACTCGTCTAATAATGCAAATGTTAGTAACTCAACCCAACCAAATATAATGCAAAATAAGTGATCATACACAAGCATTAACACAACATCCTTCTATTGAAAATTATTTGTGACCAAAGTCACAAATTAAGGTGTTACAAACTAAAATGAAAATAACCTAAAAAATCCTAAAAAGTCCTATAAAAGGAAAACAACGGAGAAACTTCTAGCGTCTATTGCGGAGGATGTGAAAGAGCATTTAGGCGCTCTAGGATGTGGTTCAAAATGAACCGCATTTCGTTTTGTAACTCGTGAACCAAAATGTTGGTCCGTTGAGTTAAGTGGGCAGTCCTCTCACACATGGAACAACCTTGTCTAGGAAAGTTTGGAGGAAGGTTTGGTTCATGAGTTGGTGGTGGTGGTGGTGGTGGTTGGTTGTTTGATGGTGGAGGTGGTGGAATGTAGGTGGGAGACATGATGGAAGCTAGCAAAGTGGATTGTAAATCCATAGCTTCACTTAGATGGGAATCCACCATGTTGGAGAAAGCGCAGAGGCGATCAAGTTCCTCATTGATCTCTCCTTGAGTTTGTGGTTGGTTTATCCACATTGACTCATCAATGGCATTAAGGGTGGATGTTGGTGAAAGAGGTTGAGGTTGTGGTTGTGGTGGTGCTTGATCACGGTAAAAAGGACCGTGAATTTCCCTATAGATGGGGTGAAAGAGGAGTGGTTCTCCTTGTGAGGATTCTATCTCAAAAGGCATTGGTGGTGGATTAGTGGACCTAGGTGGAAGGTCTTCCAAAGTTTCTAAATATGGGTGAGGTGATGTTGGTGGAGTTGCAAACAACTCAATGGGCTGAAGTTGGGGTGAATGAGGAGGTGATGGTGATCTAGTTGGTTGAGATGGAGCGGGTGGTGGTGTGGTAGCCACTGGAGTTATGGTGGGTGGTGGAGTGTTGATGATGATATGAGGTGGTGTTGGAGTTGATAGAGTGAGGAAGTTTTCATTAGAAATGGGTGAGGAAATGTTCAATGGTGAAGATTCTTCTGATGAAGAATTAAGATTCACGAAACAACAAGGTCTGACACTCATTCGAGCTGTCCTTCTGTGTTGTCTGCTTGTGGATGAGTTGTTTGACTTAGGCATTGTTGAGAAGAGAAGTGATGTTGAAATATGCAGAAATTACTATTAGAAATGATGGTGAAGGTGTGAATTGTGATCATCCTAAGGCTTGTAATTTATAGATAGTAAGGTTTATGGAAGATTGTGTTTGCATGTGATGTTGATCCATAGAGAAATATTGGTTCCTAATGATTTGGAAGAAGAAAATGAACTTGTCATATCACCAAAGTCAATCCATAGAGATGGAGTTGAGTAAGTTTGAGAAGATATGCAGTAAATGCAAAGGGTGAGTGAGAAATCTAATGATTTGATTGATCCACGGATTGCACGGAACCAATTTAAGGGTTCCTTTCTTGTTACAGAAAGGTAACTTGAGTGAAAATTTGAATTTTCAAATTTTGGTGGGAAATTGTGTTCCTATTGGTCTAATGTTGCTAAGATGATCCTAATGTGATGAAGTATCAGTAAAGGAGTCCTAATTCAAGAATCAATGATCTAAAGTGCGGGATTGAACAAGGAATTTTAAAAAAATAGTTGTTGATCCGCGGAGCCAAACGATAACAAAGGCGGACCCCTGTTTTTGGTTTCGCGGAATCCGTGGGGCTTATTTTGGCGGAGCCAAAAATTTCAACAGACGGAACCATAAATTTGGTTTCGCCATATCCGCCAAGCAGAATTTCTTTACAGAGGGCAATTCTAAGTACCCGAAACCCGTTGAAATCCCGATAATTATCCTAAATCATATGTAATTAATTAGTTGTGGTTGACTAAAAACAAAAACACAAGTTCTAACACATGGTAACATATAGATCAAACGGAGACATATAGATTTTGAACTTACCATTAATGGAAATTAAGCCAAACAGTGGATTAAACATGGAAAATTGATAACATGAAAGTGTTATCGTCCTGCATAGTCAAGTTAGTTTTCATAGATGTTTAACAACAAGATAATATCCTAAAAACATAACAATTCAACACATCATTGTTTCAAATTGTTTGTACCAAACACTCCCTATTGCCTCACTGCTTGTCGAGTTTCTTGTTTAGCTTCATTATCCAACGCCCAATGTTCTTGAACATTCCACGTGTCTGCTTGAATTCTTCACTTTGTTGCTCGATTGGTGGAAGTTGGCTCAAATATTCCGGAGGAGGAATCTTAGAGTTAGGCAGACCATCATCCTCACTTACAGATGATGATGATGATAAGGTTGGAGGATGAGCGCGTTTTCCTTTTGACACAGCTACTCTATTGTCACTTAGGGGTACAAAAGTATGGGGAATGAGAGAGTAGTCTGGGAGGAAACCTCTAGCGTTAAGAGGGATGGGTGCAAATGCTCTATAGAGACGGGTGAGAAGCATACCGTAAGGCATGGCAGTGGTTCCTAACACCGGAATGTCGGCCATTCTCTTGGCGACATAGTAAGCTAAGTTGAAGGGTTGATGAGTGGACACACAATAGAGCATATAACAAAGACTAGCATTGAGATGATCCCTATTTCCTATGGTGCATAAAACGTTTGCCCGAAGAATTTCTTCCAACTTCTTGAATTAGGGCCTAAGCACGTTTAGCTCCATGCCAAACGGGTCTCGATCTACTTGACGACCTTGTCGGTTGGTCCTAGTGTGGGTGTTCCTAGGGACAAAGAGATGATCACGGATAGTCTCTTTGGGAGTCAATGGTGTGTCGTATGGAGGCATACGATCAATGATAGAATCTAGGCTTGACAACGACTACTTGTCGGCGTAAAGACAAGTGCCTACACCCGGAATTCCTAAGACTTTCGCGAATTGGTTCAAAGGGATGTTAAATTGGTGTTGGTTGACCTTGAAATGGATGGAGATGAGTCCATAGTCATTGGAACTAAGAACGACACTAGCATAGAATTCTAGCACAAATCTAGGACATATAGGTTCGTCTATGTCCAAAAGACAATCAAAGTTGATGGTGGCTAGTTGTTGTCGGATGTTGGTTCCTTCTAAAGTTGATGGCGGCTAGTTGTTGCGGGAGGCATGATGTTATCCTAGACACGAAAATTACATAGTTTAGTTAAAACTAACGAGAATACGTATATAAAGTTCTAGTGTGTGCCTACATGGGGATAATATGGAGGTGTAGTTATCTCGACTTCTTTTAATGCATGAAAATTTTGTTTTGCAAATTTTGTAACAAAACGAGAGATAACCCAAACGCTCCTAATTCAATGTAGCTTCAATTGAATGTACTCGAAAAGACATATTAGTTATGTATTCCCTTTAGCATTCAAGAGACATTATGCAAATGATGTTTAAAACATAACGTTTTTATTTGTATGAACAATGTGCAAAAACCGTTTTTCCTAATCGTGAGAAGATTTTTGCAAGAATTTGACATGGGGTTTTTGGTGAATTATGATAATGTCCTATAAGATGCAGTTCCTAACTATGGAAAAGATTATTTGTTATGTAATTCAGTGAATATGCTTCATGATTTTACAAAAATATGCATAACCCCCAAGTTTTGATTTTGTGCAAGAAATAGAAATCCTAGACTAAGATAAGGAATGTAGATATAGTTAGGATACTTACAATGTGGATTAAAGCACAAGTTTGTTGAAGGGGATGACCTAAATTCTGAGAATGAGGTGCTATGGGTCGAGTTTGTGTTTCTTGTATGTTTTTGGGAAATGTGAGAAGAGGGTGTTTGCCTGATATATTAAAAAAAATCTCAGGAACCCACGGATTTGGCGGAACCAAAGGGTTCCGTCCTTGTTGTCGATTGGTTCCGTGGGAACCTTTTGACAGCTGGTTGTTTTTGACGTGTTTGGTTAAGCTAAGGTTTAAGTTAAGGTTTTAACTACACATTAGGTTTCATTAATCCTAAACCAAGTCTAAGAAAGTTAAATGGTACTCTCTTAAGAGGTTTTGTGTGAATATCGGCAATGTTGTCTTCTGAGGATACTTTCTCGATTGAGATGTTTCCATTTTGAACATTGTCGCGAAGAAAGTGGTGACGGATTTCTATGTGTTTGGTTCTAGCGTGTTGAACTGGATTCTTGCTAAGGTCGATAGCTCCTTTGTTGTCGCAAAAGATAGGAACGTCGTTGAGTTGAATTCCATAGTCGACGAGAGCTTGTTTCATCTAGAGAGTTTGTTGGCAAGCTTTTCCTGCTGACACGTACTCGGCTTCAGTTGTTGATATTGCTAAGGGCCGTTTGTTTCTTAGCAAACCATGAGGTGAGACAATGCCCAAAAAAAGTACAAATACCACTTGTACTTTTTCTATCGACATAGTCACCGGCATGGTCTGAGTCGGCATACACTATGGTTTCGACACCCGTTCCTTTGGGATACCATAATCCTAAATGTGTAGTACCTTTAATATATCTAAATATTCGTTTGACGGCTTCAAGATGGGATGTTTTAGGATCTTCTTGAAAGCGAGCACATAGACAAACACTAAACATAATATCCGGTCTACTAGCCGTGAGATAGAGTAAACTACCAATCATTCCTCAATATTTAGTGCTATCTACGGATTCACTTTCGTCATCCTTAGTGAGTTTAGTTTCGGAAGACATGGGTGTTTTCATAGGTTTGGAATCTTCAAGACCAAATTTCTTAAGCATATCTTTGATGTACTTAGATTGGTTGAAAAATATCCCATCTTCTAATTGTTTTATTTGGAGTCCTAAGAAAAAGTTTAGTTCTCCCATCATACTCATTTCAAACTCGTCATGCATGATTTTTGAGAAATCGTCGCATAACTCTTGACAAGTTGATCCGAATATAATGTCATCCACATATATATGAACTATGATAATATGTGATCCCTTTTTCTTAGTGAAAAGAGTGTTGTCTACTAGGCCCATGGTATACTTATGTTCAACTAGGAAAGTCTTAAGTCGATCATACCAAGCTTTTGGTGCTTGCTTAAGTCCGTATAAAGCTTTTTTAAGTTTGTAGACATGATTTGGTTTTTCAAAATGGGCAAATCCGGGAGGTTGTGCAACATACACTTCCTCATTAATAAAACCATTAAGAAATGCACTTTTAACATTCATTTGGAATAGTTTAAAGTCATGTGCACATGCATATGCAAGTAGCATTCTAATTGAATCGAGCCTAGCTACCGGTGCAAATGTTTCGTCGTAGTCTATACCTTCTTGTTGATTGTAGCCTTGAGCTACTAGCCTAGCTTTGTTTCTAGACACTACACCATTTTCATCCATTTTATTTCTAAACACCCTTTTGTTTCAATTATGGTTTGACATTTAGGTTGAGGGACTAATGTCCAAACATCATTTCTAACAAATTGATTTAGTTCTTCTTGCATTGCTATAACCCAAGATTCATCTTTTATGGCCTCATTTATATTTTTGGGCTCAATTGTTGAAATGAAACAAAAGAAATTACTTTGATTTTGAACTCTTGATCTGAAGGTTCTTTCATTAAATTCTCCTTTGACGTTATCTAATGGATGACTTCTAGATTCTTTGATATTGACTATTTCCTTATTTAAAGGTTCATATTCTTTATCATTATCTAGATTTTCTTGGTTTTCAACCATTTGACTTTCAACTAAGTCATCATCTACCAAAGGTGATGTCTTAGAGGGAGGTGGACTTTCGTCGAATGTTACGTTCAACGATTCCTCGACTCTTGAGGTTTCTTTGTTTAAGACGATGTAGGCTTTACTATTATGTGAGTATCCAAGGAACACACCTTCATAAGACTTTGGGTCAAACTTGGTGAGATAATCCTTAGTGTTTAAAATGAAGCACTTGCTTCCAAAAACTCTAAAATATCCTAAAGTAGGCTTTTTGCCTCTATAAAGTTCGTATGGTGTTTTATTCAAAAATGGTCTTATTAGGACTCTATTTAAGATGTATGTGGATGTGTCAACGACGTTACACCAAAATTTTTGTGGTATATTTTGTTCATTTAGCATTGTTCGACTCATTTCTTGAAGTGTTCTATTCTTACGTTCTACTACACCGTTTGATTGAGGAGTTCGAGGAGCCGAGAAATTATGTGTTATGCCATTAGCATCACAAAAAGCTCCAAATTGAGTTTCGTTATCAAATTCATGACCGTGGTCGGTTCTAATTGACACAATGCTATTTCCTATTTGATTTTGAATTTTCTTACTTAAAATTTCAAATTTATCAAATGCTTCGTTTTTAGATTTCAAAATTTTAGTCCAAGTGTATCTTGAATAATCATCCACTATGACCAAAGTGTAGAAGTTTCCTCTATAACTTTGTATAGCGGATGGACCAAACAAATCCATATGCAATAATTCTAGACACCTAGATGTAGACACCATGTTTTTAGCCTTATGGCTATTATGAACTTGTTTCCCAATTTTGCAAGCGTTACAAAAGTGTTGGTCATATTTCAACTTGGGTAGGTTCCTAACGAGTTCCTTAGATGATAGAGATTGGATGAGTCTCATATTGGCATGGCCTAAGCGTCTATGCCACAGAGTTGAGTTGTCGTCTAAGGAGGTGAGACAAAGTTTGTCTTTAGATGTTTTGTCTAATTTCATAACGTAAACGTTATTCTTCAAAACACATTTTCCTACGGTTATGCCATTTTTAAGTATCTTACTTCCGTTTTCACTGAAAAGGACGTCATACTTTTTACGGCATAGTTGACTAATACTAAGCAAGTTAAAACCTAAGTTGTCTACATGAGCAACATCATCAATAGAGAGAGAGAGTCATGAGAGATTTTACATTTTCCGATGATTTTACTTTTAAGCTTGCTGCCAAACGTAACATTACCTCCGTCGTACACTTGGTAGGTCGAGAAAAGGCTCTTGTTTCCCGTCATGTGCCTTGAACACCCGCTATCTTTTATCCATTCGTCCGGTTCTAACCCGACTTTCAAGCATACATAAGTTAAAGAAAAACTCAAGCGTTTGGTCCCCAATATCTCATGGGTCCATTTGGGTTAAACATTCCATTATCTTGATTCATGAATGGAAATGGTGGATATGGGTTCCATGGTATGTAGTTGGGACCTTGATAACTTCTAGGTAAGTTTGGATTCCAACTATTTTGATAATGATGCTGTGAGTTGTAATTATTCTTTGGAAAGGGGCATTTGGGGATAGTAATCCTAGGTCTATGTTGAACTGTTTTAGTTCTAAACTCATTTTTAACTTGTCCTATTCCTATAGTAGCTGCTGGTTTTTGTTTGTTAACAGTTGTACTAGTGCTAGGTTTTCTTGTGACCTTAACGAATTCAGTACGAGCTGAAGTGCAATCCTTCTGTTCAGCAACAGTACCCGCGGAACCAATTTCCACTACTGGCGGAACCAAATTTTTGGTTCCGTGGGTGTCTGAACTTGTTTGAACAGTTTCTTGTACTTTCACTGTTTGTTTCTTAAAGCTACTTAAGTCTCCTAGTTTCATAAAGCGTAATCCAGTTTTATCATGAGGTAACTTTTGAACTTTCATTATCTCATCTACACAACTGATATATTTATCAAACCTTTTAAATTTAGAGTTTTGTTTGATAAGTTCTTCCTGCGTGGTCTTAAGTGTTTCTAATTCTAGTTTAAGTTCTTGACATGAAACACATGTTTCTTTAATAGCTTTACCCTTTTCTAATCATAAAGCTTTCGCTAGTACAAAAATGGGATTTAGTCACACATGTTGTTTTTCGAACAGCCACACAGTTGCCTTTTTATGTGACTAAATGTACCAGAATAAAATAAACAGCCACACTTGATCCGACTTGTGAGACCATTTCGGAATTACATCCAAGGCTACAACCACACATTTGAATATTTTCGTGACTATACGTATCTGGTAAAAAAAATTTTGATTTTTAAGTCACTTATAATTTGGGACGTGTGACGGATACAAATAAGGTTGAAACATTAGTCACACTATATATATACATATGTGACAAATATATGTCACGCAATTGAAAAGTGTGACCAAAATCCATATATGGTCACACGAAGTAATTGTGTATGTGGCTAAATCATATGCTCAAGTTTGTCACACATTATTTAAGCGTGACTGCTAGTTTTTGTTGAAAATTTAGCCACATATGAATTTGAAATGTGTGACAACTGAAAAGTAAGTTTGAAGCATAGTCACGATATGCATTTAAAAGTGACAAATATATGTCACACACTTGAGATGTGTGACCAAATGTCATATATGGTCACACTAAACCATAGGCATACATGATTAAGTGTGACCAAAATTCAATACAAATAGTCACGTAAGTTAATATGTGTGTCTAAAGTTAAGTGTGTGTTTGCCTGCCAATTCCTAATGTGTATGGTCACATTTAATTGTAGCACAATCATGTGACTATAGGCAATAGTCAAATTTTGTCACACATTATTTAAGTGTAGTCACAATTCGATACATATGGTCACACATTTCTGATAACTTATGCAATACTCAAAAATTTAAAAATATCAATGTTTTGGCTCCATTGTAAGCATTTATGTAAGCATATTTTGTCAGACTATACATTCTAGCAGTAATAACTATACATTCTAGCAGTAATAACTACACATGTTTATCTCATAAGCAGTAATAACTATACATGTTTAAGTCAAACTATACATTCTAGTAGTAATAACTATACATTATATTTCTTGTCCTTGGGTCCTAGATACTCTTCCATCTTCTTGAGCAGTTCATATGCCATGTCATCATAATTAAGCTGAAGCTTGAGTATTTTCTTCCCACGCAACATCTGATGTAGAATGTCTTTGTGAAACTTTAAAGGGTAATCCTTTTCTACAAGCATGTAGATCACCAACTCATTCACAGTTAAAGCATGTACTCCACATCGTTGAAAAATTTTCCATTCTTTAACAGTATTGTGCGTTAGTCTTCTCCAACATTCATCTTCATGATTTGGTTCAAACATTACCTTCAAATAATTCCAGACTTCTCTATCATAAGCTTGTTCTGGTGTCTTATTACCAAATCTTTGTTTGAGTAATTTCCATAGAGCTATCATATCTCGTCTATCAAAATCATGAACCATGTGAAGAAAGCTTACAAACCTTCTAGAAGAACCATCATGCCTCTTAATATCGTAATAAATTGTTTCCCCATGAGATCCAGACTTATAATCAACAATGGGATGTTTGACAGTTAAAGGTTGTGCATCCATGGCTTCTCCTACAGAGTCAACTGCAAGTTCAGTGTGAGCTTGCATTTGTTCTTTAGCAACAGCTTGCTCAGTTTGTTCTTGTTTTCTCTTTTTACTGCTTTCTATTTCCAACTGTTCACCTGCTCTCTTTGAACTGTCATTCAAGAAGAGTTCATTGTTTCTCTTGGCAATTGCATACAATTCTTCAATGCTTTTATCATCTAAGAATTTCAAATCCTTTAGTTTCCAACTGGCCACATTCTTCAAATATCTGCACATGAGTAGATGTTTATGATGTACATATTGGGTGTTGTTGATATTAATATAAATTTACCTTTGCAACAAAAAAAAAATAATAAATAAAAAAATAAAAAAATACCTGCACATGAGATATCTTCTTTGTTTTTGAGTGGGTGGCTTGTTCTTCTTAGCTGCATATCTTTGTTCTGCATACAACTTCTTTTTTGCATCAAATTTTTCTTTCCGCATCCTGGCTTTTTCATCTACTGAGTACTTATCTTGCTCTTCTTTATGTACTATTTCAGCAAGCTCACAATCAGCTTCAACCTGAGCCCTTTCCTCAAACCATGAAGCTATTAACTCTGCATTTTTTTGCGCTTGTAATTTTTTTGCATACTCCTTGTCTGAAAGAATCTGAGCAGCTTCTTGAGCATCAAGATCAGCCACTTGTCTTGTCAATTCTTCATCTGTAATCATTGGTTGTTGTTGTTGTTGACTAGGTGACTGAAACTTAAATTTCTTCTTAGGTTCATCAATCAACAAACCTTTGCCTTTTTCTGATGGTGAAATAGTTGTTGATGGTGTTTTTGGTACTGATACTGGCTCTTTAATGACAACTCCTTTTGCCTTAGGTTTTGCACTCCTCATCTTTGTTAATATTTGAGCCATAGTCATATCATCATCACCTTGAGTAGCAGTAACCTTATCAATAGCAGGAATAAATTTAGTCTCAGTAGCACTAACATCAATAGCAGCAATACTAACTTCAGTCTCAGTATAGAGAACTAACCTTATCAATAGCAGGAATAGCAGGAATAACTGGCTCACTATCAACAGTTGTAACCTTGCCCAAACGCCTATCCATCACCGCTTCATTCCCTTGGTTATCAGCAACTAGAAATTCCATTGGATCACTCTCTTCACAAATACTTTCACCCTCTTTATCCTCCCCTGAAACTTTGCCTTCATTCCCCCCCTGTTTGGGAGCATCCTTAGAAGCTTCAGAAGATTTAACCTTTTGTTTGGGAATTCTTGATCCTTTGACTCCTTCTAAATACCTAACCCTTCTCTTCAAAGCCTTTATCTCCCCACCTTGAGCTTTGATGACTCCATCTTGGGAAGAAGCTATTGCTCGCAGATCACCAATTTGTGCAGACAGCTTGGCACAGGTATCCTTCAATTCATTCAAAAGTTGCAGACTATCCTCACCACTTCGGCTTGTGTTACCTAGCCCAAAAGGTGGATCACTGGAAAAGTTAAGTTCAGTCTCACCCCTAGGATGAACATCCGAACCCCCCATTGTTTCCATGTGACTGGGACCTTCACCTGAATCAGTTCCAGAGGAACTTTCTTCATTAGAAGTTGTCTTGGTTCGGGTCTTAATGATGTTACCACTGTCCTGTGCTGCTGCTAAGCTAGACACAGTAGTGGCAGCCCTTGCCAACATGTCACTCTCCCCCCCCCCCCCAGTGACATCCTCATCTGCAACAGTTGGTATAGAACCACTAGCCTGAGGTAGCTCAGTGTTCTTGGTGTTAGTCCTACATTTATAGGTCTGTTGTTGTTGTTCTGTGGGTGTGTGATGGGTACCAGCTGGGATTGCTGAACCTTCACCCATTTGGGTTTGGGCTAGTGCCAACATTGTTGGAAACAAAGGTGTCACTCTCCCTGAAAAATCATTTCCAACCCTCCTCATATTAGCAAAAACCTTTTTGGTAAGGCAGGGAGTGGGAGAAACATTTTTGTGACTTTTCTTTTTTTTAAATTGGTTGTCCAAAAAGAGTTGCAGAAACCTTGGATATAGAAAATATTTAGCCGAAAAACTATCCAAGTTCTTAACCATACTATCAAAAATTAATTTTGAGAAATTAAATCTTTGAGTATTTTCAGCCAAACAAATTATAGCAGAAGCTAAATTACTGCTAAATTCATTCCATGCAGTGGTCTTTGGACTTAGACACACTAAGACAATATGAATTAAGAATTTCCACTGAGGAGAAAAATTACCTTTTTGGAACTTTAAAGCATCTGTATATCTCTCATAGCCCATCAGTTCAAGTTTTTCAAAGATTGTAGTATTTGGAAGATTCTCAACTCCGTTAGCATCATCTAGGAGAAGATCTCTTCGAATAGACGCCTCTGTAATGATAATCATCTACCCATCTACAAGGGCATGAATTTGTGCTTCCCCATTAATAGTTTTGACCTTAGCAGACGACCAAAACTGGATAATGTTGGAAGTATATATAGTAGGTTTTACTGTTAATGCAAACTTAATATAGCTTGCATTAAGGAAATCAATGATCTCAGTAAAATCTACAGACTCATTGGATTTTTCTAAAAATGCAACATTATTATGAGGTTCGGTAAAAGTTAGGTTCGACATTATGATTTGATTTGGGGGTTTTGCAATTTGACGATTAAAATTCGATTAGGGAGTGGAAGAGAGAGAGAGTAATGTGTGCGTGAATGTGATTGTGTGCAGCAATTGGGGTTTATACCCTTTAAGTAAAAAGTGATACAAACTACCCTGCACTCCCAACCACTGCTAAAAGGATACCCAGCAGTACAACGTTTCGCTAGCAGTACAATTGTTTACCTAGCAGTACAATAATAATAACTGCATTCAAATATCATAAACTTGTAATAATAACTGCATTCATATATTAAACCAAGTCAAAATAAGTTTACATTTACATAGGAAAAATATATAAAGAAAAGATACATTAAGACACATATTTACTAGCTTCAATACTTCTGTAAACATCAACTATTTTCTCTCTTTCTTCTTCTATTTTTTTGTTCCTCTCCTCAATTTTCTTCTGATGCTCCTCAATGACCTCTAAATCTTTCTTGTTCCTTTCTTCAAACATCTTTATACGCTTGTTGTGAATTTCTAACAATGCGTTTTCAACACCATACTGGCCTTCACTACATTTCTCCCAAATATATTGGGATATGCCAAATTTTTTATATTTTTCAGGCATTGGTGGAGGAGAATCATCCCTTGGGCGTTTGTTTTTGTTGGAAGAAGGAGTTGAAGAGGAGTCAGCCATTGAAATTTGAAATTTATTTTCTAATGAAAATATCAAAGGAGTTGTATATGGTACGGTTGATTATGAACGGTTTTCCATGTCGAGTTGTACAAATAGGCTAGAGAGGTATACGAACGGTTCCCAGTACTTTAGGCGGGAAGAGGGACCATCGAGAGGCGCCAAAAGTAAACAGATGGATAATATTGATCGGATTTGGTTTGTGTTTGGTTTGGATTTGACTAATGTAGTTGATCTAGAAGTGTGTTTGGTGTTGGATTGACTAATTGACTTTTTCATTAGGGTAATTGATATTTTCTATATTAATGATGTTTAATGTAATTTGTGTGCTAACTTTAATGACTAATTGACTTTTTCATTAGGGTAATTGATATTTTCAAGTACATGTTTAATGTAAATACATGCTTTAATATCTATAGCAGTCTGAATGTGTTTGTGTGTGAGATGTGTTTGAGAAGTATGGGTATATTTAGGCCACTTCCAACAATAACTCAGCCTTAACAAATTAAAATTAAAATTCAAATTCAAATTCAAATTCAAACGTAAGATAAAGTACAACATATTAACGCTGCGTTAACGCAGGTTAGCCCCAACAATTAAAATTCAATATCACGTTAATAAAACGTGTGCATTTGTACCCTATAAATACCAATGCTTCTGAAGCACAAGTCACACAGAAACACATTCCAAACTTCTCAAATACTCAAGATCCAAGCATCTCAAATTCAAGATGTCTTCCAGAAAAGATTTCGGGCAACAATTTCCAAGCCCACCTCGCCAAAAGGATTTTGGCCAACAATTTCCAAGCCCACCTCGCCAAAAGGATTTTGGCCAACAGTTTCCAAACCCACCTAGCGAAAATGAAAAATTCCATACTCCACCCGAGCATATCTTTCCGGTTTTCCAACCGGAAAATTTTCCGGTGAATAATCAACCTGAAAATGAACCGTTGCAAAATCCACCGGTTCCCAACCAAGACCCAAATCCGTTTGGGTTAACTGAGGAACAACTTAGGCAAGAGGAAGCAGATATGCAAGTCCTCCTGGAAATGGAAGCACTTGAAAGAGAAGAGGAAGCTGATCGTTTGGAGCGGCAAGCCAGGGAGGATGAAGAACGTAGGCAAAGGTGGGAGTCAGGTTTTTTCACACCTTCCGAATCCTCTGAAGATGGTTACCCAGATTCAGATGATAGTTTTTATTAATCGTTCGTTGTTTATGTTAATCGTATGTTGTTTATGTTAATCAATCGTTGTTTATGTTAACGTAGTTTTTATTTGACATTTAATGTATTTCTATTTCATGTTTAATGTATTTCTATTTCATGTTTAATGTATTTGTATTTGATACTTTAGAAAACGTTAAAGTTTTTATAAAATGTCTGATTTTGGCCCTTTAACGCAACGCTGCGTTATGCGTTGTAAAGGGTCTTATAGGATAGAAATCCACACGTTTTTTAAGATGAGTTTGAATTTGAAATGGATATAAATATATCCCGCCCAAGCTAGGTTCTTTTATTTTCAATTTATAAATTGAATTGAATTTGAATTGAATTGATAAATTTTAAATATATCCCGCCCTTTTGTTTAATTTGAATTTGAAATTTTAAATTTTAAATATCCCGCTCGTTATTAATATGTTGTACTGTTACTTTACGTTTGAATTTGAATAATACTCGTACGGTTACTTTTACTTTCAATCTGATTTTTAAAATAGCCTCCAACGGCTAGTTTAACGGCTTTCCACTATCAAAGCCACTTTCACAACACTTCGTTTTCTCACACAACTTCTTATAAAACTCTCTCGCAAGTATCACTAATTTTAACACAAACACTGTGGCTAACAAATTAACTAGCAGAGGTGCAAAAGGCTATCCTCACCCGATTACGCAATGAACAAGAAAAAGAACTCAAATTAATTAACAATTTGCTAGGTGATATAACTCGTATTATGCTACAGATGCATAATCGTGCTGATCCAGAGGTCGAAAGGTTGCGTAAGTTGCCTCAAGACCATCCAGCTATCAGGGTTGGTCTAGAAATTAAACTCTTTTAAGAAATGATGAAACAGGGTCGAAAGGTTGCGTGAGTTATTGTTGGGTGTGTTGATCATGTACAAACATATCATCTCGGCTCATTCGTTAAACATCTCGTATAAAACCATATCATTTCGGCTCATTCGTTAAACATCTCGTGTATAACCATATCATCTCGGCTCATTCGTTAAACATCTCGTATACAACCATATTATCTCGGCTCATTCGTTAAATATCTCGTATACAACCATATCATCTCGGCTCATTCGTTAAACATCTCGTATACAACCATATCATCTCGGCTCATTCGTTAAACATCTCGTGTATAACCATATCATCTCGGCTCATTCGTTAAACATCTCGTATACAACCATATTATCTCGGCTCATTCGTTAAACATCTCGTATATATACAACCATATCATCTCGGCTCATTCGTTAAACATCTCGTATACAACCATATCATCTCAGCTCATTCGTTAAACATCTTGTATATAACTAAAGCTCAGTTAATTAAGGGTGAGTGTGTTAAAGCTGGCGTGGCAGTGTGTTAAAGTTTAAAGCAGAGTTATTGTTGGGAGTGGTTAGAGTATTTTCTTTTGTTTTGTCGGTGGATTTTAGCGTGACTTAATCTTAATACCGCCAATTTTGTCCATATAATATTCAACTACGGATAACTGATACCCGCGGGGAAACCCGAAAAACCGATGGATAATATTAATCGGGTATCCGGTGGGATATGGGGCGGGTACGGGTATATTATAAACGGGTTCGGTTATGGGTATACTAAAACCCGCCCCGAACCCGAACCGTTGCCATCCCTATTTACCGGCTATAGCTGGATTTCACCGCCACGTCATCACCATTAGCTTTTTTTTTTTTTTTTTTTTTTTTTACAAATCTTGCCACGTCAGCTATAGTTAAACCAAACCACAAATTCAATATTCAACCAGCAATTAATCCCTTTACCTGGTCATTTGTAAACACACACAAAAATCAATAAACCTTAATCAACACACACATTCTTCTGGCAAACACAAGCACGCAAACAATGAATCCAAATAACAAAAAGGTAATTAGTAATTTGTGTTTTGTAAATGTAATTAGTAAGAGTACAATAACTAGTAATTATGTAAGTATTTTGGTTTGTTAAATGGGTAGTAGTTTGTACTGTTGATGTGATGGTTGCACAGTATGATACATTATTTGCGATTATTAAGATAGTACTCTATAAAATTTGGAGCCAAAATTTTGATTTATTCAAGTTTATGCTTTAATTAACAGGTTCAAAGGCAAAAAATTTAAATAATTCAATTGTTAATTTCAAATTACAACTTTGAGGCAAATTTTTGGATCGAAATTTTTTGAATCACAACGATTCATATTCTTGGTGTATAGCCTCTTTTCTCTCCTTAAAAAAAAGACTGCAAAGAAAAAACAAAAATCAAATCTTCTCTCACCATTACTCTCCAAGCTAATCCATAATCATTTTCTTTTACCCTTTGTTGCTCAAGAGTCATGGAAACTGAACCCATTGTTGATAACCATACTTTGCTTCCTCCTGATCATATTGTACATGATGATAACGCCTTAGAATATGAATCCGAAAAGTCTACTGATGAAGAAGATATAGATGAGCCTGTAACCAACCAAACACCTGAGATACTAGCTAAGAGGGGCTCAACCAGGCTAGTAAAGTTTCGCGCGAAGCATGACAAACCTGGTGCAATAAAGCTCAAGGTAACCTTCGATGCATTCGGTAGGGTAACAGGGGAAAACAGAGCAGTGTTTGTGAGTTTTTTAGGAGATGTGGCTCATGAGCAGATAGGTGTGAAGATTCTACACTGGAAGAAGGTGAATAAATAATCAAGAGATAAACTATGGGATGAAATCTTGGTACATATATACTATTTTGTAACCTAGTACTACATAAGTTTATGTATGCAGTTACATTATGGGCAATTAATTAACAACATTGTGTTAATCTTTTCAGAATTTTTTGTTGTTGACGTGAAATACAGAAAATTGATAATGATTCATCTTGGTAAAATGCTAAGGAATTACAGAAGGAAGCTCAAATTCAACTACATTTTGCCCAACCTAAATACACCTTCCAAACTGAATGAAGTCCCAGACTTGTATAATACAATAATGAAATCAGAAGACTGGGTTGAGTATGTTAAATACACGACCACCGAAGCATACAAGGTTTTAATTAGTCATCTTTAATTAAGTGTATATATCATTTTATTATTTTCAGTTTGCAGCATTACCGCATCTAAACGCCTTATGATTTTGTGTTTTTAGGAGAAATCTGAGAAAGGTAAAATGGCGCGTTCACAAAGAATTTATCAGCATAAAATGGGACGAGGTAGATATGCTTATGTCAAAGAGAAAATGGTAAGATTACACAATGTTTGTTTTACCAATTAAGAGACGATCAGTATGAGAAATGAATCTGTTTGCATTGCCCAATTTGCACATTTGCATTAATACCCTCATATTTTCGATTATCTTGGTTTAACTGTACATGTGTAAGCATCCTCATATTTTCGTTTATCTTGGTTTAACTTTACATGTGTATGCATTTGATGTTTATTAGATCCAAAATAAAGAGATTGAAGCGGATGAAGACCCCCCCCCCCCCCCCCCGGTGATGTAATGTGGGTGAAAGGAAGGGTAAACAAAGACGGCGAATACCCAAATGATGATATTAAATCAAAAGGAGATGAACTTGTAAGTTTGACTGCTAATTCTATTATTATGCTTATATAGCATCAACATTAATTGTGTACTAGCAGTAGTAGCTTGTATACCAGCAGTTACTCTAACAGCATCAAGAAGACTTTTAATCCCAACATTTCCTATATTTTTTGTGCAGAAAGAAGTTGATGACAAGATCAAGGAAGGAACCTCGAGTTTTGATGATGGAAATGATGCCATGACATTTGTATTTGGTAAGGAAAAGGGGGGGTTATGCCAGAGGAGTGGGAGGTGCAGTAACATACAAAGAGTATTTTGGCCTTCCTCGAAGAAAACAAGAAGCCGATGAAAAAATTGCCTTACTTCAAACTCAACTGGATAATGAGAGACGCGAGCGTGAAGAAAAAGATAAATTGATCAAGAAATTGTCCGCCGAGATGACCGAAAAAGATGTGCAGGTCAATAAATTATCCGGTGAGGTGGAAAACACAAATATAATGCTTTCTCAAATTCTGCAACAGTTGAATGATAAAGGGATGAATATAACTCTGCCAACTCAACCATCGCCAATAGCCTCAGTTGTAAGCCATTTTTTATGTTGTTAACAATTTCATTTTCTAATGCTAACACCACTGATGCTAATGATACTAGGCATTGAACATAAACTGATGAGTGACTGTATTTCTTAATTTATATTGCAGGTGACTCCAATGGCACTCAGACAAGTGGTGTTGTAAGTCCTAAAGATGCGGGAATTGAGGAGAAATCCAATGGCCTTGAAACTTCTAAAAAGGTAACGGAAACAATGGTAAGTATAGTAATAAAAGATCGCCCTTTGATTTTTGAATTTTACATACATGATCGACTAATGTACCGTGTTTTATATATACGTATAGGAACCTGCTGCTAAAACTGTCAGGCCTAAGCATAACCTTAAGTCACGACGAAACGGGTCTCCAGATTCCCAATCGCTACAAAATGTGTCGTCTCCAACACAACCACTGCCAACAGTATGTATTTCAACATGTTTCTTGTTACTCTCTTGTTTAAATAATGTAACGTGTTTTATATATACATATAGGAACTTGCTAAAACTGTCGGACCCAATAAGCCAAAGCAAAAGAAGCGACGAAACGGGTCTCCAGATTCCCAATCGCAACAAGATGTGTCTCTAACACAAGCACTGCCAACAGTATGTATTTCAACATGTTTCTTGTTATTCTTTTGTTTAAATAATTTCTGATATATACATAAAAATTCTTTTTTTGTAGACACTTAAGTGCAAACTGAGGATTATAAAGCAAACAAATATTGTTGCTTTGGGTACCGTATACCAGTCTCATGGAAAGCAAGTGCTGCATAACCGACCACTCCCAAGTGATTGCTACAAAGTGTCAATTGATGAATCGTTAGTTGATGCAGCATGCGTACCGGACGTAGCAAATAATGGGTTAAAAATAGTTAAGAATGTTGAAGGTAGTTTCGTTGCATGGCCAAAGGATCAAGTTATTTTTGAAGAGGTGGTACGTACATGTGTTTTTTCAACCTACATATAGAATTATTCATATGTAATTCAATGTTTGATAGAAGCGTCTTTTGTTTACTACAGGTTACACCAACAAACCATGTGACTAAATGTGTACCACAGGCACCAACGAAGAAACAATATATATCTGCTAACGACTTAAGGCAAACTGCTAAGGGGGTGAAGGTTCAAAAGTCTTTAGATATTTGATTAATTAAGTACGACATTACAATTGTATATTCTGTCCAGTTATATACATTCGAGTTTAATTCAATTTGAAATTTCTTGTGGTTTTTAATATTGTTTTATATATAATATATATACTCATTACAGCAGCACTAGCATAGTACTAGCAGCAGTAACTCTGCTTCAGCAGGACTACCTTAGTACTAGCAGTAGCAACTCTGCTCCAACATTATTGGTCACTCTTTGTTTAATTCGATGTGTGACTAAATAGTACCAAAGGCCACACAAACTAAAAATTCATGTGACCATTGGATGAACAATAGTCACGCAAAATACACATTTCTTCACTTTAAACAGCATATGGTCACACTTATTAACAACTTTGGCCACTTTATGCTTAATTGTATGTGACTAAATACCCAAAACAAACATGCTTTGTGTGACTAAATATTACAAAAGGCCACACAAACATAAAATTCAAGTGGCCATTGGATGATCAATAGTCACACAAAATACAAATTTCTTCACTTTAAACAGCATATGGTCACACTTATCAACACTTTTGGCCACTTTATACTTAATTGTATGTGACTAAATAACCAAAACAAACATGCTTTGTGTGACTAAATATTACAAAAGGCCACACAAACATAAAATTCATGTGGCCATTGGATGATCAATAGTTACACAAAATACATATTTCTTCACTTAAAACAACATATGGTCACACTTATTAACACTTTTGGCCACTTTATGCACTAAATACCCAAAACAAACATGCTTTGTGTGACTAAATATTACAAAAGGCCACACAAACTAAGAATTCATGTGACCATTGGATGATCAATAGTCACACAAAATACACATTTCTTCACTTAAAACAGAATATGGTCACACTTATTAACACTTTTGGCCACTTTATGCTTAATTGTATGTGACTAAATACCCAAAACAAACATGCTTTGTGTGACTAAATATTACAAAAGGCCACACAAACTAAGAATTCATGTGACCATTGGATGATCAATAGTCACACAAAATACACATTTCTTCATTTAAAACAGCATATGGTCACACTTATTAACACTTTTGGCCACTTTATGCTTAATTGTATGTGACAAAATACCCAAAACAAACATGCTTTGTGTGACTAAATATTACCAAAGGCCACACAAACTAAGAATTCATGTAACCATTGGGTGATCAATAGTCACACAAAATACACATTTCTTCACTTTAAACAGCATATGGTCACACTTATTAACACTTTTGGCCACAGTTTTTTAAATTGTATGTGACTAACTCGAAAAAAACAACACACGCTGTGTGACTAAATCATCACAAACGTCACATTTATTATATTTTCATGTGGCCATAGGATGGGAAATAGTCACACATACTGATGAATCCAACAAAACTTGTGCCTAATTAGTCACACATATTCGGGTTTTGGTCACTCTTTTTCAATGAAAACGGCCACAAACAAAACAATGTGACCATATGATACCTACGGTGGCGCGACTTTTCGTCACACACACCCAAAAAAACGTGTGTGACTATATGCATATAGTCACGCATTTTGGGTGTGACGAAAGCCACATTCTGTACCAGTGTTTTTCTTTTAACCAATAAACTTCGTTTTCTAAAAATTGCTTTTTGGTTTTTAAAAACTTATTTTTGTTTATGATTTTTAGGGTAATTTCACACAGTTTGTTATATTCTATTTCTAAGGTGTCATCATCAATAGAGGAGTAAGATGAGTCAGATTTTACCTCATTAGAGTCATGAGCCATAAGAGCAACTTCGTCATACTTGGGCTCTTCATCATCATCTTCACTGTCACTCCAAGCACCACTAACAAAGGCTCTTTGAGTCTTGTTCTTGGGTGGCTTCGGACATTCTCCTATTAGATGACTAGTATCCCCGCACCTAAAGCACTTCCTATCTTCTTTGCCTTTCTTATCATCACGGTCTTTCCGGAAGGATTTCTTTTCTTCTCGAGGTTGTCTAAGAAACTTTCCTCGTCTTTTGAAGAACTTCTTGAAATCTCTTACAGCCATGGCATACTCTTCGTCTTCGCTACCTGAACTAGACTCTTCATCATCACTTGACTCTATCCTAGCTTTTAAGGCAATGGACTTGATCTTTTCCTTTTTGCCTTTGACTATCTCTGAATCTTTTTCCATCACCATCTCATGAACTTTGAGATTTCCTATGAGCTCATCAAGTGGCATGCTTGAAAGATCATTGGATTCTTCAATGGCTGTCACCTTTGCTCTCCACTTCGGATGAAGTGCTCTAAGAAATTTCCTGACAAAGTTCTTACTAGAAAAAGAATCGTCAAGTGCTTTAAGAGAAGTAATAATAGTATTAAACCTAGCAAATGCACTATCAATGGTCTTATCTTCAGGGATAACAAATTGTTCATATTGTTGAACAAGAAGATCAATTTTGTTATCCTTTACTTGTGAGTTCCCTTGATGAGTGATAATTAAGGATTGCCAAATATCTTTAGCGGTTTTACACATAAATACTCTTTCATATTCTTTCCTAGGTAAAGCATTATAAAGCATTATTTTTGGCAATTAATTTCTTTTGCTCATCACTGTGACGAGTAAGAGAAATATCCTCATCCCGACCGCTTGATATATCCTTAATTATGGGTTTATGGTCACCTTCTACAATAATGTACCATAGATCTATATCCTTTGACTTCACATAAGTTTCAAAGCGGTTTTTCCAATATATAAAACTATTTGGTTCAAATAGTGGTGGTCTTTGCATAGATTGCCCTTCTTTGAAGTTTTCAAAATCCATTGATCGTTTCAAGTTTTAAAATACAATATATTTTAAAGATCTTGAGTAACGTAGCTTTGATGCCAATTGTGGAAAACTAGAAGGGGGTTGAATAGTTTTTACCATTTTAAAATTAATTCGCTTTGAATACTTAACGTGATTTCAACTTAATGCAAACAATCAAACAATATAAAATAAAGTAAGTAAGGAAAGAAACAATCAAACCACAACACGGATGTTTATAGTGGTTCGGTCTACAAGGACTCTCTTCCTTGACCTACTCCACTCCTCGAGCCTCTAACTCGAGAGTTTTTCTTCACTAAGAAACAAGCTCCCTTCTTGGCGGAGAAAACCTTGATACACGTTGCTTACACTTTATCCGGTACAAAGCTAAATACCGAGTTCTAGTTCGAGGTAGAACCAACCTAACGTCGCTTACACTTTTTTCGGTACTAAGCTAGATACCGAGTTCTTTTACAAGGGCACAACCACTCCCGACACTCTACGTATTTTAAGGACTAAAATACTAACCGATCACTACTGAATGTTTGGTATAACAATGATGTGTGAAGTACAACTAAATCACACAGTAACTACTCTAACAAGTCTTGCAATAGTATGTTGAAGCTTGTGATGTTTTGATCTCTTTGCTACAAAAGAAAGATCACTACAAATGAAATGAATGAATGGGTTAGTAATGTATGAAAGAATGTATGCTAATGTTTATGCTAAAAGTGATGAGTGAACATGAATGAGTGGCCTGCTATTTATAGGCGAAATGCCAAAACAGGCTACGGATTGGGCGGAACCAAATTAAGGGTTCCGTCCGTTATGCTCTTTGGTTCCGCCAGAGCCTGACAACATATCTTTCAAAATCTTGCCAAGATATTACCAAATCAAATTCTTTGCTTGAAGATCTTTCCATGATATTCTCTAAATCTTCAAGATATCCTAAAGATATCCAAATGATGTATGCAATGATGTCATGTACATATTTCTATTTTAAGAATAAAAATGTAAATATGTAAATGTATATATGTATGTAATATGTATATCCTAGTGATGAATGTAGCATGTTATGATGAGTTTTAAAAGCTTATTACTATAAATGTAAAAGACTTTAACTTATATTTATGCTTTGCTAAAGATAAAATTTATAATTGTCATTAACAAAATATAGCAAAGATCGTAAAATATAAATAACGTTTTTAGGACGATATTTGTATTAACACACACTTTACGTATGAAGAATTAATGGATAATAATTAATATATAAAACGTTATATATTTAATTATTAAAACACAAAATAACAACTAACGGACGTTAAGTAGTTAACGATAATTGACTAACGACCGTTAAAGATTAATAGAAGGACTATAGATGATATTAGAGGAACAAGAAGCTTCCGGAATCCCTAAGGATCCCTTAGTCCGATCGGTTGGGTTGGGTTGAAACCCATCCCACTCCAACTTATTCTCCAAGATAGTCATGCTATATATACAAGGCTTAGGGTTATTTGTTCAATACCTCTTGTGCACCTACTTTAACCCTAAGCTTTCTCTTCTCTTTTTCTTGCTTAGGCCTATCAAACAAACACCCTAATAGGGTCAATCGGTTTGTTGTTATAAAACAAACTTTGTGTTTTCTTGATCTAGTAATCACGTTAATTCGGTTATAGTACGTGTGTACAAGAACATGGTATTAACTCATTATAGTTAATATCTTGGAGTGAATTACAAAACGGTAAGGGGTAATTCGTTAATCCAATTTTTGATCTTGATTGAAGAATTATTGAAGTTGATTCTTGTTTTGCTAGAAACAAAGGTACATTTACTTTATTATTCGGTTAATTCTTTATATGTTAAATTGATCATATGCTTCCGCATGTGTATGATAATTATGTGTTTAATTTATGAACTTGTCATGTTATTAAAATCCAACACCAAAACCATCACCATAAAAGTTTTTCTAAGCGCCAATCTTGTGTTACTTGGTTACTCATTCATCCTAGTAAGTTTCCCTAATTTCTTTTGGTCTCATTCCTATGTTTTTATAGATTTTACTAGGCTAAATAAACAACTCTTGCATGTGTGATTTTGAAGGATTGGATCAAGTTTTCATAGGAAAATAGGGTGTTAGATAGGTAGTTAGGATTGATTTTGATAGAGACTTCAAGAGTTGATTTGAGTAAATTTTGATGTAATAATCTTGATTTCAATATTGTTTTTACTATCAAATTAGTTTAGATCTATAATAAAAATCTTGAAACTCCTGGACATATTGAGTTTCTGAACTAATAAAAAGGTTGCAATGATTAAATCTTGGCATGCATGGGGTTTAGACTCATTTAACAGACATAAAGTAACATTTGTGATTGGTCAATAGGCTGCCCAGATTTTTATAGTCAAAAATGATTTCACCACTTTGTCCTCATTGAGTTTTGAGCTAAAATAAAATATGTTGACTTAGACACATGTCTTAGGGTCCTTTAGCTGAAAGCCGAGCCTCATAAAATGTCAAGATGATTTTTGAGAAAATGTACACCGAAATGTGTCTAGAAATACATGTCTGTCTTGTAAGAGCCAATGCTCCAAGAATTTGCATAACACCACCTGTTGGTCAAAACATAAAAGTTTTATCTAAGACATAAAGAAAACTTTTCCCATTGGTTTCATGTCCATTGGATGTGTAGATCAAAAGTTCTACTCAATTTTGTAAGCCTAATTAGATGCTGGAACTTTCTGCATTGAGATACAGGGGTAAAATAGTCATTTTACCTTAGTTATGTAGTTCCCAGTAAAGTGAGGCCATGATTTTTGAAATGTACAGAATCATACATTTCCAAGCATATAAAGTTCACATTTTTATCACGTACGGTTTAGAATTGGCTGCCCGATTAGTGCGGTATTTTTATCAAAATTCCATCAGGTTTGTGTTTTAACTCATATAAGCACTTATAAACATCATTTTTGACCCATGACTTGTTATAAACCTTACAACAAACTTATATTATGACTAAATAAATATAAGAGACTAAATAAAACTTAAGTATAAACGTTACATATTATTTCCCCGAGCTTAAGACGTTTTATATTTTCTATATAGGTACTTAGTGGTTTTCGCGGTTTTTCCGTTGTACTTATATTCCAATCACCATCACTACTTCGTTACTGGTGAGTAATCACAACCCGGCAAACCATAAGGACCAAAAATGCAATTAACTCTTATTTTAATTAACACACAAATAACTCACCTAACATTTTCTTTCTTCTTTTTCTATCCAGACAATCACACACACTCACCCACTCTTTCTTCTTTGTCTCTCTAAACAAACACACACACTCACCAAACTAATAGCCACCACATCCTCCGGCAGAACACTCACCACTGATTAACTACCGGTCAAACCTTAAACCCAAACCTAGAATCCGACCACATATTTCAAACTTAACTTTTTCTCTTATAAATAAATGCAACCGCAAAGACATATCCAAACACCCCCTCTAATGATCTAGTGACGTGATGATAATGGTGGTTTTGAGGCTGGGATCCAGTGGCGTGATGGCAGAGGTTCTTGTGGTGGTAAAGGTTTGAGGTTTGACCTAGTGGTTCCGGCCAAACATTCATCATATTCATACTTGTCTTTTTCAAAATAACTTACCCAAACACCATCGATCACAATTTTTTTCCATATCTGAAAAAAAAAAAAAAAAAAAAGAAAAAAATAGAGAGTCAGACTAGTGTGTTCGCGGCTTGGTGGCAACGGTTGCGGTGGTGGGAGATGGATGGTTTTATGGTGATAATGGTGTTGGTGTATGGTGGTGTGATGGTCGATGGGGTGATGATGGTTTTTGTTATTTCAATTTTGTAGCTCCAGTCTGTGTTAAAAACATATCTTTATATGGTTTGATGGGGGTGCAATGGGATGTCACAGATCTGTGAACCTGTCAGAAACACATCTTTATATGCTTTGGTGGGGGTGCAATGGGATGTCACAGGTCTGTGAACCTGTCAGAAACACATCTTTATATGCTTTGGTGGGGTGCAATGAGATGTCACAGATCTGTGAACCACAGATCTGATGGCGGTGGCATTGATGGGCGTTGAATGAATATTGTTGGTGTGTGATCACTTGTTTGGGTTTGCAATGAATGTTTAGTTTTAGTGTTAAACGACCTAATTCATTTATGCGGTTACTAGATTTGCTATTGAATGTGTATTGACTGCATTATGTTATTATTGAGGCATGACCTGTTACGTGGTAATAAAAAGTTATAGTGGATATGTGAATCAAAGATCTGATCTGATGGTTTTTGTTGGTGATGGAGTGATGGTGCGTATGGTTTTTGTTGTTGCAAGGTGTTCTTTTAAAGTGATGAATTTATTGAATCCGGTTCTTTCAAAGTGATGTGGGTTTGAATGAATATTGTCAATATGGAAATTTTGGTTAAGCATGACCCGTATAAATGGTTTGAGTGCTTGGAATTTTTGGAAAAACGATTTACTAAAGGTGAGAATTTGTTTTTGTGGTTTGTGGATTCGTTAAAGGATGAGGGTGGGGGGGGGGGGGGGGGGGAGGTGTTGTTTGAAACAGAAGGAGATTGAAAATGAATGTTCAAGAACAAATGGAGGTTGAAGATGAATATTCAAGAACAAAAGGAGGTTGAAGATGAATATTCAAGAAAAATATGTAATGCAATCTTAATATCACCAAGCAATCCTAGACAAAAAAAAAAAAAAAAAAAAAAAAAAAAAAAAAAAAAAAAACTTTGACCAACTATGGACGTACTAAAGTAATGTGTTTGAGAGAGAGAGGGAGTACTTGAATGGACGAAAATACCCTCTAATATTGCGCACATGTTATAACTTAAAGCCTTGACCTAGCGGACGTTTGGTCAAGGGATTATTAGTGTGAAAGGTTTCAGAGTTGGTGATTGTACGTGCATAAAAAAAGTCAAAGGACCAAAAGTGAGAGTCAACGCAAATCACAGGGACCATCTTTGTAATTTACTCTTTAAAAAAGGGAAGTGATTTGTACACCATTTTTTTTGCCATCCACCACTAAATTACACCAGTGCTATGCACACAATACAACACTGCTATGCATGATTTAGTGGTGGATGGAAAAAAAAGTGGTGTACAAATCACCTCTCTTTAAAAAAAAACTTGTAATACATAAACCAACAACTAATTAATAAAACAACAATACCATCAAAAACATACACTAATATCTGTCAAAAAAAAATAAAAAAAAAAAAAAAAAAAAAAACCCTAAGAATCAGCCATCATTTTCAATAATGTGATCTCGTTCAGTTTCAAAAACACACACATTTCATTTCACACACTAAGTCTGTTCAGTTTCAAGAATTGCATTCGAACAAGGTTTTTGGTCATTTGTGTTTGCACACCAACTGTTTGATAAAATGTCTCATTGACTTGAATGCTGTATTTTTACAGGGCTGTGATTAGGCTATGCTATTTATGGTTATAAGATGAAGAAGGGTTTCACAAGTGGTTTGCTAAGGTGTTTAGTTAGCCTTTATTTCATTGATTTTGGGATTTTTTTTAATGATGATTATTAGTGTTTAGTGTTAAGGGTTAGTTAGTTGGTTGAATTTTGAAACCTTAATGGCACCCACCAAATGTACGACTAAAGACAAGCTGAATGGCATCTGTCCTTTTAACCAAAAGATTCCCTTTCATGGAGACATTAACTCTTAAAGGTCCCCCATCTATTTTTATGCGTACATATCATTGAGATAATAACCGAATCACCCCGTGGATTAAACAATTAGGTCTCAAGTTAAGGTATTTGAAAAAACCTCATATACGTCGTTTGGTTGTTCTTGATGAAGATCTCGAGACATTGGCGAGAACACGTGGTAAGGATTTAACGAGTTTAAAGATTAAGGGTGCGTTTGTTATGCTGCCATGAATTACAATCGGTATGAGTTTGATATAAGGGTACAATATGAATTGATATATGCTAAGATATCAATTCTAATATTGTTGTTTGGTTTTATAATTAGAATTGGGTTTTTGGCACCTTTCAAGTATCTCACATTTTCATCATTGATTTCCATTTCAAATTTCAACAAACATTAAACAAACAACATTATTCGGAATGAAAGTATTCCTTCGTTCCGATTAACACATACCAAACACACCCTAAGAAGTGTAAAGGGTTTTCGATGGATGGATTAAAGCATGTCTCTAACTATTGTAACCAATTGAGAACTTTGTGTTTGGAATATTCTTATCACATTTAAGTGCCATTTTACCAAATACGACTTTTCGAGAGTCTCTTACGAAAAACTACACGGCGCGCGAATTAACTTGCGCATCCCCCCTCCTTTGCACATCTCCTACTTTGCATCCACTTTTTAATGTTTGATATAGTGACACGTAGACAAGCGAAAGCAAAACATCTTGTGCATTCCCTCTTTGCGCATCCCCATAAAGTGACATTTCATATGTGCGCGCAAATTAACTTGTGCATCCCCCTCCTTTGCGCATCCCCTACTTTCCACATACACTTTTCAATGGTTGATATAGTGACATGTAGACGTGTGCAAGCAAAAAGTTTTGTGCATCCCCCTCCTTTGTGCATCCCCACAATGCTATTATTATTATTATTATAGTTAAGTGGTTGCAACCAAGATCTACTACTTTTTTTTAGGACCACTGTATGCGCAGATGGGTTTGCACACCTGTGCATAATGTAAATTTTGGTAATGAGAATAATTAATGTCGATTTTGTTTATTCTAATCTGTAAGTGTTGAAATTGGTAATAAATTTTTTTGGAAATGTTCCATTTTAAGAATACGGATATTTTGTAGAAGATCTTACGCTTCTTGCAAACAACTGTTGTAACTCATTAATGTCGCTGAAGATTGGAAAGTGTTGTCTAAGTAAACTAGGTGATGCCTTTAGATATGTTGTTAGGTTGGAACGTTTTGTTGGAGGTATTTGTGATGAGGAGAGTGAGCTTGTTGGTTTCCAGTTTCCCCTAAATATGCGTTCATTAAGTATAGAGGATTTGCTGGTAACTTGATATTAAATTGTACTCCCTTTTCTTAATCATATAGGAAATTGGAAATTGTTTTTTTTTCCTCATTGGATTATGCGTGCCAGTGTTTGTTGTTTAAGAGTTGTCCCAATTTTGAAGTTCTGTATACCGAGGATGTATGTAGAGACAGAGTATTGCAAGGTATTGCTCAATTTTGCAAGAAATTGCGCAAACTTACCAATAATGGGGTTGTGACCCACGCGGGATTGATTGTTGTGGCAAAAGGATGTACTAATTTGGAGTCTTTAAAATGCTTTTTAACCATGAGTGATCTAGCTCTGAATATTATAGAAAAATAAAAAGTTAATTAATCATACAAGTTATAATCAAGATAATGCGCGCACAGATTTATTAATCAATGCTAGCTTTACCAGGATGATAACATTATACTAATCTCAACTTACCCAAGAAACATAACTTTAGTATATAAGCCACCATTCTTTTCTTTCTATTACCTATGTGGGATTAAAAACAAACTACCTTTTTGTTTTGAAACTTGAAAATCTTTTAATGATAAGAGAGCAAAGTTACTCAACTTGGTATGTAGTGACAAGATAACCTTATAGCTTTAGAAGACCCAACTACCATTACATTTAACGAGCTATAGAAAACTGAAATCCGGACGAAATGGCTTCAAGACGCCAGGGACCAATGGTGTCGTTCAGATACTTGATGAAAAAAGAATAATTTTTCTTATGATGATGCTATCTGTGTATTTACTTAATGTTTTATAAGCTTTTTGTGCAGGTCAAGCTTTAACTCTCTTATGGGTTTGTGTCCTTTATCACTGTTATCATATGCTTGGGAGGAAATCTTGGACCATAGTTAGTATCAAAAGATTTCTAAGATTCATTTGTTGGTCAAATAGAAGAAATTCTAAAGTAAGGGTTATGCTTGAAAGTAAAGGATTTCAAGTTAACGACAACCAAAAATCGGAATTATATGACGGGAGGTTTGACTTCTCTTTGGTCAACCATCTTCTTTTGCCTCCCCGTTAGTGAGCTCAATGTTGTTGCTACTACCTACAGTTCAGAATATATAGAAACGTTAACACAAAGAAATTTAGCTAATTGGGTTGTCGTTGTTGTTCAGGTGTTATGGTTAGTTTCAATCTAACTTGTGAAATAAACCAAATAAATCCATAAATGCGAAAAACAAGAGTGTGGAATCAGCCAAACCCGACCCAATCTGTTGACATGTAAAAAAAGTTACACAATATAAACAAACTACGATATTTTTCAATAATTAGATGAGATACACTAAAAAACACTTACTTAAAATATATTGTATTATTGTATAGTAAGAATCCTTCACTAGGGACCGCAAATGTGCTGCTTACACATTTAAACTCACGTATTCATCTGGTCATAAACTCGTAATTAGTTCATATAATTATTAATTAGTGGAGTATTACGGTGCAAGTGTGTAACCATTTAAGTTTAAAATGTACTTGAATAATAAAATATAGTACTCATCATTTGTCAAGGACTAACGGTGTTGTTCATATACTTGATGTAAAGAATAAGTCTTTTGATGATGATGTAATCCGTGTATTTACTTAATGTTTTGTTAACTTGGGAGAAAATCTAAAGAACTTGAAGATTCAAGTGCTATGCTTGAAATAGAGATTCTAGTACAGTATATCAAGTTAACAATACCCAAAAATCCGAATTAGACAGGAGGTTTGACTTCTCCTGCGTCATCTGTCTTATTTTGCCTCCCACTTAGTGAATTCAGTGTTGCTGCTACGGCCTATAGTCCATAAAATAGACAAATGTTATTTAACACGAGGAAATTTAGCTAATTGTGTTGTTGTTTGATGAGTTATGATTAGTTTCAATCTAACTTATGAAATAAACCAAATAATTCCGAAAGAATTTTAGTTCATTACTCACCGTAATCACAATTCTTCTTTGCCTTCCAACCTCTTTTCTTCCGTCGTATCTGGTGTGATGCAACAAAACCATGTAATATCATGCAAGTACTTTCAGGACTCTTTTGATTGTTGAAAAACAAATGTTACCATCAATATCAATTTATTAATATGGACTATGGATTATAAAACCATCAAATTTTATTCCAGAAGTTTAGTAAACTTCTATTAACCTAATCAATGAAAAATATATGCCAAATGAGTTAATTATCCAACCAACTGGGCTACCACCACCTTCATGTCACTGGTCTGTACCGTCCTTCACCACCTCCATTCATTTGTATCCAAAAAGCCTAGATTCAAACACTCTTTTGAAACGATATTTGTTCAAAGATCCAATGTTACCAACAAGTAACACTTCTGCAAAGAAGCTTACACGGTGTAAGCATGTCCAAGGAATGCACCACTAGAAGAAGGATCAGTTAAAGCTGCTAAAAGTACTCTCAATGTGTTGTCATACACATACTCACGGTCTTGCATAGTTTGGTGAAGAGATTACGCAATAACTAGTCGTAAGAAATTGTAAGTACACTCAAATTTTACATGTTTTCGTGACCACCAACATACTTTCTACTATAAATGAAAAACATAGCAAGTTTTAGGGGTGAGCATAACGCGGGGTCAGGCGGGTTTATGCTAAAAAAAACCGAACTGGAAATTCCGGTTTAACATTAGAATACGCTTTAGGAGAAGATAAGCCCCAATTTAAGCGTTCCTTTTTCACTAATATCACACTGTCACTTCTTGACATTGATTAAATCGATTATTACTTATTACCATCGACTGAAAACTCGGCACCACTTAAAATAATTGGTCATTAACACGGCTTCTTCACGATAACCTAGCTAACGTAGTGGCGTGTTTCATCGATATATGACTTGACCAATGATCAAAAATTAACTTTCGATATATGATTTTTGGTCGATAGTCTTGTCTAGTTTTTTGTATTTCAACTAGCATTAAACCTAATGAAAAAAAAAAGGGGAACTTTTTGTTTCTATTTACCCATGTGGGATTTTTAAAATAATAATAAAATTATCAGCACCACATACGAGTTATCATTTAACGTTAATTTTGTTTTATGGGAAACATGAAAATCTTTTTTCTATAAGATAATTCGTAACGAAAAATCACTTTTGCCTTACGGTTTGATTTTGGAACAAAATTAAACAATCTTGAAGCTCTTAATATTTGTAGTTTTGATTTGGTATAAATTAACACGATGAATAACCTAAGTGGATAAGACATCGTTTTGTAACAAGTAATTAACAAACAAGCTAGAACCAGATATTTAATTAGCTAATTGTAAAAGTTATATGCTTTTTAAACACAAAAAGCTAAAGTTTTTTTTTTTTTTTTTTAATCGATAAAGTGTTTTAACGTCTAAAATTAAAAGTGTAAAAGTTACTTTGAATATCGCAAAAAATAATTGTTTTCATATAACTACAAAAAGTTAATCGATGAATACAAACTTTTTCAAAAAAACCAAAATATTAATGAGTCATATAGGCTATCGTTTATACTAACATCAAAAAATTAATGAGTCATACAGGTTAGTTATCGTTCATGCTAACACCACAGACAAATTATTTATTTATCTGTGAGTGAAAGATGAACATTAACACAATAGTAATGCTAATGATGATCAGCTCAGCTGGTCAGAGGCACTTCCGGTTTTACCAAAGGTCTTGAGTTCGATCCTTAGGGATGGCAAGCCTTGGGGTTTTTCCCTCCGAATACTTGTAACGGCCCATGGTCAACATCTCGTTGTCTATGGTACGTGCAAAGCTTCACTATTATTCAGTGAAGTTTCCCATATGTCGTATCCTGACTGAATGTTCGAAAAAAAAACACAATAGTAACATCAACTTACCAAACCAACTTAACTTTAGTATATAGGCTACCAAGTTTTTCTTTCTATTACCTATGTGGGATCAAAACCGATCTTCTTTTAAGAAATTGTATCATATAAGCAATCTGATTATTTTATTATTATTATTATTATTATTATTATTATTATTATTATTATTATTATTATTATTATTATTATTATTATTATTATTATTATTATTATTATTTAAATTTTAATTTGGCACAAACATGATGAGACACGGCTTACATATATTTGCTATACTACCTCCGTCCCACATTAAGTGTCCATTATGACTTTTTACGTTTTTTTTTCTCCAACTTTGACCTTAAATATATTTGTTTGTGTTATATAATACGTAATGAAAATTATACAAATGAAAACACATTTAAAAACTTAATATATTCATTTATTTTGCATCAAGTATTATATAACACGAACAAAAATATTTAAAGTCAAAGTTGCAGAAAAAAAAACTTAAAAAAATAATAGTGGACACTTAGTGTGAGACGGAGGGAGTATTATTTAACAAAATGCATTTTTTTTAAATGACATTATGTGGTGGGTTGATTTGTTTTGCACATAGACTCGAGCATTATTTATATCTAGAAGACATTGAACTATGGTCATGGAACATTCTATGTAGCAATATATATTGTTCTCATCAACGCGTGTCACTCATAACTTGCACATTTTAAAACATGTTCCAAAAGACAAATGAAATACTCACATCCCGTTTTATACTTGGGCTATATATTTGCTCTACAACAACTAATTATTCTTTTCAAATTTATTAATTTTTGTAACTTAATATAACTATATATGTGGATGAAGGAATATTTAGAGTTTTCAAACTTGATGTGAAGAGGGTATGTTGACTTAAAATAGCACAAATGTTAGCCAGGAGGTGATCTAAAATTCAAAAATCAAAATATTCATGAATTCGGATACTTTAAATTCCGTTACGATAAATATATGCATATATAAGTTTGACGCTTTAAATCCAACAAGTAAAAAAACTTTTTAACCAAGAGTTCCTTCTGGTAAATTGTGTGAATAAGAGCACCAAGTTCGTCCTTTGCTCGGTCAAAAATACTTGGACCATTAAAATCTCTAATCGGCGTGTTCACATCAATATCATCTCCCCTCCCATGAGTTTCTTTTCGATAGCGGGGTGAATGTTCTTTCTTACTTCCAACTCTTACTTCACCTTTAAATTATTCACTGCCACCATAGATGATGATATGATAATAGCATATTCGGATTTTATATGTAACTATCATTGATGATTCATGCCACCTTGAAATAATTGGACATTAACACGGCTTCTCCACACTAATCTAATGTTCGTAGAGTGTTTCATCGATATGATTTGACCAATGATCAAAAACAAACATTCGAAAACCAAGTGAAAAAGACACGACCTTTTAGTTCTATAGTTTCATCATTTGTTAACCAACACAAGAAATCATATTTTAATATTTAGATGAAATCATTACATCCTTAATTAGCTATAATCACTATTATACGATTTAATTCTTGGACGATATATTTACTCTACAATATATTAAATATCATCCTTGTGAAATTTCTTAACTTTTGAAACTTCTATGTAACTATTTGTAGATCAAGAATAGAGGTTTGGAACAATTGCTGTGAAGAAGGTATGTTGACTTAAAATAGCACAAATGTTATCCGGGAGCAAATCTAACATTCAAAATATTTATGAAGTCGTATACTTTAAATTCCAATACGATCAATATCGGGGAAATTCTTTGAAAAAAATCATACTTGCCACAAATGTGTGTTTCGCGTACCGAACAAAAAAAAATTGACATTTTGACAATCAAACTTGACAAGTTTGGTAGTCAAAAATGTCAAGTTAGGTAGTCAAAATGTCAATTTTTTTTGTTCGGTACACGAAACACACATTTGTTGCAAGTATGATTCTTTTTCAAAAAATTTGCCCATATATGCAGATACAAGTTTGATGCTTTAAATCCAACAATTAAAAAAGCCTTTTAACCGTAAGTGATCTAGCTCTGATAATTTTGGAAGTTAATTTATTATACAAGTTATCATTCAGATAATGCACCATATATGCATATACAAGTATGATGCTTGAAATCCAACAAATAAAAAAGTTTTTTACCCGTGAGTGATCTAGATCTCATAATCTTGAAAAAATAAAAAGTCAATTAATTATACAAGTTATGCTTCTGATAGTGAAGACCCAGATTTATTAACCTGTGCATTCATTACCAGATGATAACATAATACAAATCTCAACTTACCCAACCAACATAAACACATGCAATCTATCTGCCTTTTCAGTTTCTACAATAAAGATTCTTTATTTACCTCATGCAATCTATCTGCCTTTTCAGTTGTCTATCTGCCTCTACAGTTTAGTATATAAGCAAACAACCTTTTCTTCTGGTAATGAATGCACAGGTTAATAAAGAATCTTTTCATTACCAGATAGATTGCATGTGAAAATATGTAAGTAACCTCATTTTAACATAACCTAAGTTACGAAACATATCAAGTTAATATAAACTATACATTATGTAAATAATCTGTACGAATAAAATCTCTCCAACGAACACTAATCTATTCGACTCATTGATGTGTTATATACACACATAAATTTCGGCCCATACTATGAAATAAATGTGCATTGAACTCGGTGGATCACTACCCCAAAATAAACCCAATCACTCTCTAAATTGGCCCATAAAAAAAAAGACACGGTTTTTATTTTTTGATAGAACCGAATATCACAAATAAAACAACAAAAAAAAAAAAAAAAAAAAAAAAAAAAAAAAAAAAAAAAAAAACCCTAACCCTCTCAAAAGATCGGCCTCCTCTTGTGCTTCCCCTATTCGACCTTCTGCTGCAGCCAAAGAAAGTTTTAAGTGTGTTCTGTTCTTGTGGATCCAAGGTAATCATGTTCTCATTGTTTTCTACCCATTCGAACCCTTAAATAAGCCCTAACCGACCCATGGTTTTATTGTCTTGCTGTTGCTGTACGAACAAGAAAGGAAGGAGCTTCGTGTGGTGTTTTGAAGTCGTGTATTCTTGTTCTTCGTTTGATCTACGAGGTTATTGTATCATCTTTGTTCAATCCTTGTTCATGTCCTTGTGTTCTAGTCGAAATAGTGGTCACATAAAATGATACATAAAATGATAAGTAATGAAAACCCTAAAATCTTATATGTATAATTCGACCTGGTGTGTGTATGATTGATTTATTCGATTTGATTATGTTAAGACCTGTTAATAATCGACCTAAATGTGTTATGGACTAACCTATAATCGTTGTGTGTCATGAATTAAAGAATTAGAATGATAAAACCCTAAGTATATGCATGAATCTGTGAAACTGCTACTGATCCAGGAAAAGATCCAACTTAAATTGAATGTAACTAAATGATGTGAACGTTGTTTTGGGTGTTTTCAGAGTCTAAAACTAAGTTCAATGAAATAGCTACCTGGGAAAATTAATTTTGTAATTTTTGGAGGCCTGGAAGGTTACTTTTTGATTTTTGGAAAATTATGTGTCTAATCGGATTTGTATGTCTAGAAAATTAGTCTGGGTTTATGATTTTTAATTTTCAAACCGTGTCGAGTTAGAATGTGTCCTTTGAAATAAGATATATTCAATATGTCTAATAATATCTGGAATTTTTATAGATTTTTGTGAATTTATCTGAAGGGGTAAAAATGTATAAACTTGTCGGGTGTTCCATCAGATACGATTTTGGAACATGTTGAGAACATAGATTTTTAATACAAACCTATACAACTTAATAAAATCTAGAAAAATTACATAAAATACTTAAGACATTTTGGAACGTGTGTGAATTTTTATAGATTTTATTTCAAAGTATTAACATGATTCATAAATTATGGGAAACGTGTTAAAATCGTAAGTGTAAAGGACTGTTAAGGATTAAAAGTTATTAAAATGATGTTATGTGTTGATTTTCTAAACTTAAGGGTCTAAAGTGTTATTCTTTTAAATTAAGGGACCTAACTTATGAAAAACCTGTAACTTTATAGTAATTACATTTTACACCCTAACTTCATAAGAATTGCATACTAATCCCTAAACTTATGATAATTACATAATAAACCCTAAAACTTATGAAAACTACTTATGAACCCTAAACTTACGTAAATGACATTATGAACCCTAAGCTATGAATATGATCATCTTTAATACTTTAAATTGACATACGGGAATGTTAATAACCAAAGTTACTAAATATGGAACTTGCTATTTTGGAAGGTTACCTAAAATAGAAAGACAAGTAAAATGAAACCTATACGACTATGAGACTATGAACTTATAAGAAAACTTATGATTATGTAGATCGGGTGAAGAAGGAGTGGCCTTCTGCTTCTTTTGATTTCGTTTGCTTTCGTTGTGTGCTGTGTTAAGGTACAGATATTCTTTCCCTTCTCAGTAGGGATATTTTCTTTCGATCCTAAGCCATTGCTATGTTTCCCTTATTTGATTCATGACATTCATTGTATGTTTGTCATTCCTATGATCCTCTCTGACATTTATTTTAAATGTCCCTGCTATGCTATGTTTATTTGTTTGCCATGCTTATTTGAGTTACTTTCTGTATCTCTTGCCATGTTAGATTTTGATTATGTATGATATGATATTCCGTGCCTGAGCTTAACTAGTTCTAGAGGTACTAGGACCATGTCTTTGATGGCACCTTAGGCATGACACCCCCGTAGAGGTGTGATAGATCTACGGCGTTCCCCCTTATGAATATGAATTATAACGCGTTTACTATTGGCCAACCCCTTATGTGTGCTTAGTCTAGAGCTGACACACATACTTTTGATGGGAGCGTATGGATGCATCCTAGGTTTTATGAATATGTATGTATGGTGACCAGGTGGTGTGTGCCTTGCACTCCTTCTCACACTTTTATGATTACTTAGAGGTCTCCCCTCTTCGTATACTTATATGTGCTCTAGATTTGATTTGACGGATTATGTATGGAGTTCTTATGGCACATCTTTATATGAACCCTCCTTTCTTTGTTTTCATTTCATTTCTTGATTCATTTGTTATTCAGTTCTCATGCACTCTTGACTCTCAATTATTGTTATGATTCGTACGACTTTATGATTATGCTTTTCGTTTCGTATTCTTTTCCTTCGTTGCTTATGCTTATTTACCGTTATACTATGTTATGTATATATCTGTTCACTGGGCTTTTTAAGCTCAGCCGCATTTCTTTTCCTGCGGCAGGTTTTAGTTGGAAGCTGGGTTATGAGTGGAGAGTATCTTTGACTTAGAAGCCATTCTGGATTAGAGATGACTAGAAGAGATGATATTTAGACTTAGTAAATATTGTAATTCATTTGTAACCCTTGTAGTTTCAAATTTTCTCTTTGTAACCTTTGAAATTCATTTTGTATTATTTAGTCATATGCTTTTGTTTGCTTTGATATGTCACCATAACGTGATACTTCTACCCTTATCGGGTTGGGGTGTTACAATTATGGTATCAGAGAGACAGGCTGCGACTTGTAATGCATTTACCCTTGACCTGTGTAAGTTTGGACCACTAAGTTTCCACTGTAGGCGCTCATAAGACAACCTTTGAGAAATTTCTGTAGGATCTCCCATAGGAACATAAGTTATAACCGGTGAGGAATGGGTAGACTAGGACATCTATGTAAGTAGCATTGCTTCCGCATCACTCTGATTCGTGCCTATGCCTTAAGAACTGCATGGATACCTTACACCATTTAGGTTTCACTTCCTGATTCTGACCTCCATCTCCGATTTGTTTGATAAACAGTTTGATACCTTCCGACCATCCCGAAGGTCATTCAACCGTCATGTGTTTGACACATTCTGTGAATTCATTACTTATGCTGGATATGGAATGTATCATCTGATACTACTTGAATCTGCATAATCCATTGCTAATCCTATGAGAACTCTGATAATTTTTAACCACGGATATAGGAAGATTTGTTTCCCTCCCTTAGAATGACCGGTGAGAATATTGAGTAGACATTAGGCTTCTCGTTTGACGCGATCTCTTCCTTCGTATTTTGATCCTGACGTTTGATTTGTCTTCATTGTTCGTTTTGATCCCTACGTTCGGGTTCGTCTGAGCAGAAGAAGTTGTGGGACCAGGTCCCATCTCCTTCATGTGTTGACTGTGAGAAGTTTCATCCGGGTGATCGTGTTATAAGATGTTGGATGCCGGTTTCAGTTGTAGTGTGATTGGAATTCGGACGAAAGAGTGTCCGAAGGCGAATGGTAACAATCGTAAGAATAAGAATGATTAACAGCAATCTGCCGAGGGTCGAGTGTTCGCTCTGACCAGGGACCAGGCTGCTGACACATCAAGTACCGTTTCGGGTATTCCTTACTTATGCGATCGTGCTGCGTGGTTTTATTTGATACGAGAACGACATATCCTGTGGTGTCTTTTGATTTTACTAAGCACTTTAAGTCCCCTCTGCATTATTGAATTGCTATTCCTAATTCTATCTCTATGAGAATCTTGTGACTATCCATCACGAGTGTAGATTATCCTGTACGATTGAGAATGTTTGAAGATCAATTTCATTCTGCTAATCTGATGTTCGATTCAATTTCATTCTGGTCATGTAATTGTTGACTGAGCATTGAGATGCTAACAACAGTTATGATTTTGTCATCTCTGACGACTTACGAAACTCAAACTCCGTGCCCAGGTTTCTGACCTGGCATACTATTATGATCACCTTTGCTTTGAATTTCCGTTTATTAATCCCTCGCGTTTGTGAAGATATTCCGTTTGATGTAACTCGCCCGAGAGTTTCCGATGCTGAATTTCGCGATGTGTTCCTTGATAGACTACCAAGATTTCCTCTCGAATGTAATTGTTTTAATCCGTTTATTAGAATGTGTTTTGTCACGACTTGAGGTAGACTGCGATTGCAATAAAGGCATGTGTATATGATGCAAGTATTATGACGTCTGGCCAGCGTGATAATAGTTACATCATATACCTTGAACTTATTGGAGTCATAGAATGTCTTGAGGAGTGCCGGAGGTCAGTGTGTTATTTGAATCAAAACTCTATTCATGTGTAAGCGACGTTTTGCCTATTTTCGAAATCCCTTACGAACGACATACGTTGAATGAAGAGTATTGAAGGACCTACTTCTGGGAAGTGGTTTATCCGTTTGTGTGCGTCTCTGTGTTGTGTTTCAGTTTGGTTATGAAGAAGAATGATGGTGGTATGAGGTTTTTTTCATGGAATTCTGGAATCTTAGTAGTATGGTGATTAGGACTGATATCGCTATCGACGACTTATCTAATCAACTTCAGAGTGAAGTTTTCTCTATGATCGATTTGTAATCTGATTATGCCCATTTTCATGTGAAAAAGCAAAATGTTCCTAGCATTGATTTGTATCCGTTATAATCTCTATGAGCATTGTGATGCCATTTGTATTGGCTACTGCTCCGACTATTCTTGTGAGCTTGATGAATCGTGTTTTTCATGAATGCTTGGATAATTGTCATAGTATGACGAATTAGTATATTCAGGAACGAAAGAGAAACACGGGAATCATCCTTGTATTTTGGTGTTAAAAATTTCCACGTCAGAAGAGCTCGATGTAAGTTTCTCGAAGAGTATAATTTTGGTAGGGATGAAGAATAAGTTGGAGAACTTTTGAGAAGTTAAGAGGGATATTTGTTTCTACTTGAGAAGAAGGTCAGCTATGTCCTTAGGTTATACAGAAAGATTGCTAGTGATGCATCTATGCAGATAAACCGTGGGGGGCAACTATCAGATGCACGACTGGAGATTGGGTATGACGGATGTGAAGATGCTCAGGAGCGAGGTGGTGGAATTAGGATCTACGTAGAGGATTTGAATGAAACGGTTATACTCGAAGCACCTTATTCTTTTCGCTTTATACATATTAGTTGTACTATTATGTGGAAACTTGTAGCATAAATTATGACGGGATGGTATGACAACAGATGTAAATGCTTTAATGGTGAAGTGTCTAGCATGTCAACAGATTGGGAGTTAGAATCAGCGTACGAGTGGTTTTCCTCATTTTGGATGTTCGTATGTAGAAGTGGGATTCAATCTGTCAGCAACTTTGTAACGGGTTTTACGCGCACGTTGGAATGGACAAAACGATGTGGGTGGTAGTGAATCGTTCAACTTGGTGGCTCACTTGGAAGATCGGCAGAGATTTATTTCAACAGAAGATTATTCAAGCTCCTTGGCGCACCTGCAGTGACCGTGTCAGAAAAATCGAGTTTTGTTTCGCACTTCCAGAAGAAATGCAGAAGACCTTCAAGACCGGCTCGAGATTTTATGGCGACTACTTACCTTCAGATGGATGGACGGACAGAGCAACTGTGATGGAATTGAAGATGTATGGAACGGAGAGTTTGACAAGTGTATTGGCATGATTGAGTTTGCCTACGGAGATGTAGAACACCTTTTGGATTGGATTAAGTTGAAGATTTACTGGTTTAAGGTCCGGGGTTGATTACTGTGATTGGCGGACTAGTTATCCTTGTGGAAGAGAAACCTTGAATGGTGGACAATGAAATTTGTATGTTTCGTACGATGTTCTCGTTGTGGAGAGTTAGACGTTTTGGGCATATGAAGAAGACCTGGTTCATGATGCGTTAATCCTTTGAGTTGTTATTTTCCATACGATTATCCGACCTATTCCGTTACGCTTTCCGATATGTTCCGATCCTCCGTTATGTGCTTAGTTTATCGTCTGTACGACTACGTTAGCTCTTTGATGTGTTTTATCCGTATGATTGTTCGACCTATTTTGTTTTGTTTTCTGATGCGTTTCGATACTCCGATTTATACTCTATTGATCGTCGGTACAAATATGCTACCCATCTCATTATGCGTTTCAATACAACTTGATATTTCGAGTTGTACTCGATTGATCATCAGTACAATTATACTATCTATCTCTATTAAAACTCTTGATACATTTGATGATTCGTCACGCGCTTCATTGACCGGTGGTACGTTCCTTAGTTCGATCAGTATCTGTTTGAAATTGATGAGTTCTTCTATAATGGTGCACTAGTTCCCTTTTCGTTAAGAATCTGGACTGAGTTGATGAGATTTTACTCTTTAGTACTACCTTCGTATTGCTTTCAGGCATGAATGTTTCATGTATCTCTGTGTGAGATTTAAATCGTTATCCGCTACATTGTTGTTTCGTATTCCTTGGAACGAATTCGTTGTGAATTATGAAAGCCTAGGGCTTTTCAATGATTTTGATTTAGTTGGCGAGGTATCTCATCGCTTGGCGTTACCTTCCCAGTTATCCCACGTATACGATGTATTCCATGTATCTCTTCTTCGTGAATATGAATATCCTCCGCTTCACGTTGTGTCTTGCCCGTTCGATCAGATTCGGGAAGACCTTTCTTATAGTGAAGAACCTGAGGCTGTTTTGGAGCGTCAGGAAAGAGTCATGAGAACTAAAACCATCCCATTCGTAAAGATTCTTTGGAAGAACCATCCTGAGAGCGAGGCTACTTGGGAGACCGAGGAATCGATACGATCCAGTTATCCGCATTTTTCTTTTTGACTTGGTACGTATTCATTTTGATATTGCTTTCGATTTCGCATTTCATTTCGACTTCGCATTTCAATTTTCGAGGACGAAAATTCCTTTTTAAGAGGGGAAGAGTTGTAAAACCCCGAAATTTATATAATCCGAAAAGACTAAAATAACCTCTGAATTTGAACTTTTAAGAACCTATGAAAATATGTAAGTAACCTCATTTTAACATAACCTAAGTTACGAAACATATCAAGTTAATATAAACTATACATTATGTAAATAATATGTACGAATAAAATCTCTCCAACGAACACTAATCTATTCGACCCATTGATGTGTTATATACACACATAAATTTCTGCCCATACTATGAAATAAATGTGCATTGAACTTGGTGGATCACTAGCCTAAAATAAACCCAATCACTCTCTAAATTGGCCCATAAAAAAAAGACACGGTTTTTATTTTTTGATAGAACCGAACATCACAAATAAAAAAAAAAAAAAAAAAAAAAAAAAAAAAAAAAAAAAAAAAAAACCTAATCCTCTCAAAAGATCGGCCTCCTCTTGTGCTTCCCCTATTTGACCTTCTGCTACAGCCAAAGAAAGTTTTAAGTGTGTTCTTGTTCTTGTGGATCCAAGGTAATCATGTTCTCATTGTTTTCTACCCATTCGAACCCTTAAATAAGCCCTAACCGACCTATGGTTTTCTTGTCTTGCTGCTGCTGTACGAACAAGAAAGGAAGGGACTTCGTGTGGTGTTTTGAAGTCGTGTATTCTTGTTCTTCGTTTGATCTACGAGGGTATTGTATCATCTTTGTTCAATCCTTGTTCATGTCCTTGTGTTCTAATCGAAATAGTGGTCACATAAAATGATAAGTAATGAAAACCCTAAAATCTTATATATATAATTCGACCTGGTGTGTGTATGATGGATTTATTCGATTTGATTATGTTAAGACCTATTAATAATCGACCTAAATGTGTTATGGACTAACCTATAATCGTTGTGTGCCATGAATTAAAGAATTAGAATGATAAAACCCTAAGTATATGCATGAATCTGTGAAACTGCTACTGATCCAGGAAAAGATCCAACTTAAATTGAATGTAACTAAATGATGTGAACGTTGTTTTAGGTGTTTTCAGAGTCTAAAACTAAGTTCAATGAAATAGCTACCTGGGAAAATTAATTTTGTAATTTTTGGAGGCCTGGAAGGTTACTTTTTGATTTTTGGAAAATTATGTGTCTAATCGGATTTGTATGTCTAGAAAATTAGTCTGGGTTTATGATTTTTAATTTTCAAACCGTGTTGAGTTAGAAGGTGTCCTTTGAACTGAGATATATTCAATATGTCTAATAATATCTGGAATTTTTATAGATTTTTGTGAATTTATCTGAAGGGGTAAAAATGTATAAACTTGTCGGGTGTTCCATCAGATACGATTTTGGAACATGTTGAGAACATGGATTTTTAATACATATCTATACAACTTAATAAAATCTAGAAAAATTAAATAAAATACTTAAGACATTGTGGAACGTGTGTGAATTTTTATAGATTTTATTTCAAAGTATTAACATGATTCATAAATTATGGGAAACGTGTTAAAATCGTAAGTGTAAAGGACTGTTAAGGATTAAAAGTTATTAAAATGATGTTATGTGTTGATTTTCTAAACTTAAGGGTCTAAAGTGTTATTCTTTTAAATTAAGGGACCTAACTTATGAAAAACCTGTAACTTTATAGTAATTACATTTTACACCCTAACTTCATAAGAATTGCATACTAATCCCTAAACTTATGATAATTACATAATAAACCCTAAAACTTATGAAAACTACTTATGAACCCTAAACTTACGTAAATGACATTATGAACCCTAAGCTATGAATATGATCATCTTTAATACTTTAAATTGACATACGGGAATGTTAATAACCAAAGTTACTAAATATGGAACTTGCTATTTTGGAAGGTTACCTAAAATAGAAAGACAAGTAAAATGAAACCTATACGACTATGAGACTATGAACTTATAAGAAAACTTATGATTATGTAGATCGGGTGAAGAAGGAGTGGCCTTCTGCTTCTTTTGATTTCGTTTGCTTTCGTTGTGTGCTGTGTTAAGGTACAGATATTCTTTCCCTTCTCAGTAGGGATATTTTCTTTCGATCCTAAGCCATTGCTATGTTTCCCTTATTTGATTCATGACATTCATTGTATGTTTGTCATTCCTATGATCCTCTCTGACATTTATTTTAAATGTCTCTGCTATGCTATGTTTATTTGTTTGCCATGCTTATTTGAGTTACTTTCTGTATCTCTTGCCATGTTAGATTTTGATTATGTATGATATGATATTCCGTGCCTGAGCTTAACTAGTTCTAGAGGTACTAGGACCATGTCTTTGATGGCACCTTAGGCATGACACCCCCGTAGAGGTGTGATAGATCTACGGCGTTCCCCCTTATGAATATGAATTATAACGCGTTTACTATTGGCCAACCCCTTATGTGTGCTTAGTCTAGAGCTGACACACATACTTTTGATGGGAGCGTATGGATGCATCCTAGGTTTTATGAATATGTATGTATGGTGACCAGGTGGTGTGTGCCTTGCACTCCTTCTCACACTTTTATGATTACTTAGAGGTCTCCCCTCTTCGTATACTTATATGTGCTCTAGATTTGATTTGACGGATTATGTATGGAGTTCTTATGGCACATCTTTATATGAACCCTCCTTACTTTGTTTTCATTTCATTTCTTGATTCATTTGTTATTCAGTTCTCATGCACTCTTGACTCTCAGTTATTGTTATGATTCGTACGACTTTATGATTATGCTTTTCGTTTCGTATTCTTTTACTTCGTTGCTTATGCTTATTTACCGTTATACTATGTTATGTATATATCTGTTCACTGGGCTTTTTAAGCTCAGCCGCATTTCTTTTCCTGCGGCAGGTTTTAGTTGGAAGCTGGGTTATGAGTGGAGAGTATCTTTGACTTAGCAGCCATTCTGGATTAGAGATGACTAGAAGAGATGATATTTAGACTTAGTAAATATTGTAATTCCTTTGTAACCCTTGTAGTTTCAAATTTTCTCTTTGTAACCTTTGAAATTCATTTTGTATTATTTAGTCATATGCTTTTGTTTGCTTTGATATGTCACCATAACGTGATACTTCTACCCTTATCGGGTTGGGGTGTTACAACAACCTATTCTAACGCAAGGGGGTTTCAGCCTGAGAGACTGGCACGGTTTGGTTATGATTAAATAATAAACTAAACTAATAGGCACGAATCAGCGATTAGCACACACGTACACAGATAAATACTTGAGACAATAAGAAGACCTGTCCTGATAGTTAAGTAGCTTGTCACTTGTTTTATTGCTAGTTTTATATGAAGTGTATAGTTCGATGCAACGCACCGAGATTAAACCTTTCTCGTTGGCTCTAATCTTATCGGCGAGTAAACCCTAAATGATCACTTATGACTATCCCAATATCCTAGAAAATAGAATAAACAGGCGAGGAAGGGGCATGGCGACCCAAACAATGCTCAACTAGACACAGAGGTTATCAATGCACTAATAAAAGTCACCAAAGACATCAACATATAAACTTTAATTAATGGGAAAGCAATTTTAAGGGGAGTTGAAGTGCATGATTAAATCAATGACACAAGCCCATCAATCCTGATGAATTAAAGTGTACTAATACAATAAAACAAAACTACTTAATGAATTGAATACATGCAGGACCTTCTTACAGCTCTTGTATCTTCGTTTAGGGTGTGTCTTGTGCTGCTACTTCGTCTGAATTCGGCCTAGGGTTTTGTGGTCTTCGGTCTTCTTCTGTATTTAGGCTCTCGAAATTCGTCTGGCCTTGGGGTATTTATAGTTTCTGTCTGAGGGTAAGATGCGGCGCATTGAATAAGTAGATGTGGCGCATTGACTTAACTTCGCGTGGGGTCCAAGATTAATATATTCAGGAATATTCGTACACCGCCAGAAGATGCGGAGTAACTCCATTCTTGTATGCGGCGCATGTCCTTTGCCGTCTTGGATTATAACTTGTGAAATCTTGATAGTGATGCGCCGTATATAATAAGTAGGATGCGGCGTATCTAGAGCAGAATGATCTTGATCTTGTACATTTCAGTGGACTCTTAACTTCTTGCATGTTTTGCTCCATAATTAGTCCAAAATCGCCAAGTTTCACATAATACTTGTTTTTACCTGAGAATTACAAAAGTAAACATTAATGTATCAATTCTCACAGATAATAAAATAAAACAAGTCAAATAAATATGATAAATGATGGTAATAAAATGTACTTATTTGAGTTCATCAAATATCCCCCCACTTGAACTTTACTTGTCCCCAAGTAAACCTTAGAATTAATCTTATGGAAATGTATCCTAAAAGATGTTAGGATTTATTTTTATATTTAAGCATGTATTCGTTTTTGTCGTAATTCACAACCAAACACTTAACGAATTAGAAGTAAAATAAAATATATTGATAAAAGCAAATCTAATCGTTTAACTGTCCAGTCGTGACGAATATTCTATCATAAGCTTGGCAAGTATACACATCTCCTCCACTAAAGCCTAGGAATAACAAGTCTACAGCAGTAAAAAGGGTTTGTTGTTTAAGGGTTAATCATTCTTCTTAATCTTTATCGATCGCAAACTCCAGAAAAGGCGATAAAATCACAAATACATGATCGAATCCACGACCACGATACTTGCAATTGCTCAAATCCTTAACTCGAATAGGCTAAAGATAGGATCAAGTAATCTTTACCAATAATGTTATATCAAAAAGGGCGACAAAATCATAAATACATAGCCGAATCCACGACTACGATACTTAAGATTGCTCAAATCCCTAATCTCAATAAATCAAAGGTTTAGATAAAGAATAATATAGGGTATGGATAATATTTGGGATACAAATTGGTGTAAAATGAAAAAAAAAATAAACAAAATAGATAAATTAAAATCCTAAGTGTGGTAAATTGCTATCCCAACCATCTCATGAATAAGACTCATATCACTGAATAACTCACGCTTTAACACTTGAAACACACGCTTTAGGTAGACACGAATTATACTCAACAAGATCTCAATCAAAGAATAACCTTAGTTGGCGTTCCATAACGTCCAACTCCCATTCAATCCATAAATATAATATACAACAAATAGTGGTGATATCGACCACTTAATACAAAACTTTACATAAGTTGTTTAAACAAACATCCAACTTTTTTTTTTCTTTTTCTTTTCTTTTTTTTTTCGATTTTTTTTTTTTTTTTGAACTATAGACATAAACATAGATTTGTAAAATTTCACCACATCACTATAGCGATAACTCTGGATAATTTTTCCATACTTTTCATGACTTCAGAAATAACTGTAATAGTGAAAGTAGTAAACACACAAAAAATAAACTCAAAGATATACAATATTTACTTTCACTCCAATTGCATTGTGCAATTTCCCGACCTAACCATAGATAATGAATTACGCACGTGAACACAGGTAATGTAAGGAAACACACTTTGCCTAAAGCAATTAACCAACCACGGATTTTAATCTACAGGGTAGGCTAAGGTGTAAGGGTGTAACGAAACATTATAACAAAGGTGTAAGAAACGAAAGAAATGGCTCTGAGTGTTTTTCTAGGGTATCTTACTCTAAAAGTGAGCGTAACAAAGGGTTTATACGGGGATTAACTAACCAGTGTAGTTAGTTAATATCACATAATATATAAAGGCTATTTGGGTGAAATCTTAGAAATTTACCAATTTAGACAAGTCATTCCAATTATGAAAATAATACTTATTATGGTGGTCTCGAATAGTATACAAGCCAAGTTCTAAAGTTTACAAGTCACCGGCACACTCATAGATTTGTGAATTTTAAAAAGTTCACAATTTTTGAAAATAATGTTATGTGTGCAGCTATGTAATTTAGACTTTAAACAAAAACATGCTAAAAATTTTAAATTTTGATATATTAAGCACATTTTAAGCATATTTTGAAAAAGTTTAGGACAAGTAAGTGTTCTAATTCTTCAATCCCCCCACTTAAGTTAAACAACGTCCTCGTTGTTTGTATAAAAGATTAAAAACTGGAAAATAAAAGAATTAGAACAGAAAAACTCCCTGAGATTTGCTCGGTATGATCCTCCATTATTTGTATAAGAGCAAAAATCATTTTTCTTGTGGATGAGAACGTTTAAGCTTCATAATTGATGTATCCACAGAAAATGTAGGAATCTATAATACCATCAAGACTTTAACACACCTGAGTTAAGAAGGTTCAAACTTGCATAATACATTAGTAGTTAGTAAAAAATAAAACTTAAAAATTAAAATTAAAATCATCAGGTCAGTCGATGCGCCGTATCTTATGGAAGAAGATACGCCGTATCGAGCCTGGAATAAATACGAATCAGAATAAAAGATACGTCGCATCCTTAACCAGGGATGCGCCGCATTAAAATAAACTGACAGAAAGTTTTAAAGTCAAAAATAAAAATGCAGAAAATTAAATAAGATATGACCAGTGCAGGAGATGCGTCACATCTAAGGATTGAGATGCGTCGTATCTTCTGTGGCCTGACTGACTCAATACAAAATCAGAAAATAAAATAAAAGATAAGCATGGGTTGCCTCCCACGAAGCGCTTGTTTTTGTTCGAGTCACGAGCCTGACTCCACCCTTATTTACTGTGTAATAGGGTGTTGTTCCCCCCACTTGGGATCAAGTGCAGGTGATAGTAGCAATAAACACGAAAAGAGTGTAAATTTGCTATTAAAGATGGAAGAAATACATAAAGATCATACCTTGGCAATATATGTACATCTTCCCTATTCTTACCCGGTTTGGTTGATAAATTGGATGACTTGACCACTTCATCTAAAAGAGTAGTATGTTGAGGAAAAATGAGTCTCCTTTCTTCTTGGTTAGTCTCATTGGTAGTAAGGCGTCCCTTGACTTCCGCAGAATATGAGAAAGGGTCTTTAGCAAGTAAAAGTTCAAGATCCTCTATATCCTTCATAGGGTCGAAATCATCATCTTCATCAATCATAGCAATGTTTAAGAGCTCATCACCAAATTCTTCCTCGAGCTCCACCAAAAACGGGTTGATCACAGGTGCTTCATGTGCTTCAATAGGTAGTGTAATAAATTTGACCTCATCATTCTTTTGTTTTGCAACCTGTTTAGGAAAACTAGCAAGATTATTAGTAACGGGATTAATAATATTAAATAAATTTGTACCACTTTGTGTTGTAAGTGACTCCAATTCATCTTGTGAATCTCCATCTTCAACTAGTGGTCTTGCAACTTCAGCATCGTCCCGAATTTCATCCTTAAACAAGTAATCCCAGATTTCTTCAAAATCCCTCGTTGGGTCAAAATCTGGTTGAGGTATGTCATCATAAACTATGGCGTCAAATGGTTCGAAATCAAAATTAGAATACTTTTCATCTTCATCCGTTGGATTGTCTAATGGTGGTAATACGATTGCATAATATTCTTCAACATAGGGTTCCGTATACACATCATCTTGCACAATCTCCTGAGAAAAAGTACTATCAATAACAATTGCCGGAATTGGTTTCACGGTATATGAATCTTCTTCATCATCATTTGACATACACCAAGTGTGTTGAAACGGCAACCTATTTCTTTCTTTCTTTGACTTAACCATTTCCAGTAACAAGTATTCTTCCATTGTAATATCCGGATCGTCCATCTTCCTGAAATAAAACTTACTCGTGCAAAAGAAGAGTGAAACAATCAAAGTAAAATATAAGTTGCTGATATCAGTAGACGATGCGCCGTATCCAAAAAGTTGGATACGCCGTATCTTATTACGTTAAAAATTAATCAGACTTTTATTCAGAAAATAGATACGCCGCTTAGAAATTTAGAATGCGCCGTATCATTTTAATTTATCAAAAATCAACGTATCTAATTAAAATTAAATGCGTCGTATTATCAAAAGCTAATGCGCCGTATTTTCGTTACGTTTCAAAATACAAGATTTTTGATTCAGAAGATGCGCCGTATCGACAGAGATCGATGCGTCGTATCTGTTTAATAATTCGAAAAACTGTTTTTAATTAAAATAATAAATACGCCGTATCTGCTAAAGCAGATGCGTCGTATGGCGTTATCGCTTAGAAAAATTTCTTATTAAAAACGGAATACGCCGTATCTTGGGGAAAAGATGCGTCGTATCGAATTTATTAAACGCGTTGTATTTTATAAGAAGTAAACGCAATACGCCGTATCTGTGAAAACAGATGCGCCGTATCGTTTGAATTAGCTCAGTACAACGATAGCAGTATGCAAGAAAATACAGAAAATAAAAACAAAAATAAAAACAAGCAAAAAGAAACAAAAATAAAAACACACAAAAACAGAAAATATGCAAAATAATACAATGAATGCAATTTAACTAATATACAACAGAGTTAGCGGTTAAAACCTAAAAATTAAAAAGAAAAATCTAATTAAAATACTAATCAAATTAACAGATAATAACAATTCACTCCCCGGCAGCGGCGCCAAAAACTTGATGTGTGCGTGTATGTTGTGCTCTAATTAATACCCACGGTATGTCGTTGTGGTTTTAGCAGTATTCAAGTTTTAAATTTATATTTAGCCGACTTATCAATAACACACACTTTAACGAGCAGTGTACCCGGTCAGTATGAATATAATGGTAAGTAGAGTGTCGATCACTAAGAGTGGAACGTATTACCTAGTTATTCTAATTAGTCTTTTAATATCTAAAGTTAGCTATACAACCTATTCTAACGCAAGGGGGTTCAGCCTGAGAGACTGGCACGGTTTGGTTATGATTAAATAATAAACTAAACTAATAAGCACGAATCAGCGATTAGCACACACGTACACAGATAAATACTTGAGACAATAAGAAGGCCTGTCCTGATAGTTAAGTAGCTTGTCACTTGTTTTATTGCTAGTTTTATATGAAGTGTATAGTTCGATGCAACGCACCGAGATTAAACCTTTCTCGTTGGCTCTAATCTTATCGGCGAGTAAACCCTTAATGATCACTTATGACTATCCCAATATCCTAGAAAATAGAATAAACAGGCGAGGAAGGGGCATGGCGACCCAAGCAATGCTCAACTAGACACAGAGGTTATCAATGCACTAATAAAAGTCACCAAAGACATCAACATATAAACTTTAATTAATGGGAAAGCAATTTTAAGGGGAGTTGAAGTGCATGATTAAATCAATGACACAAGCCCATCAATCCTGATGAATTAAAGTGTACTAATACAATAAAACAAAACTACTTAATGAATTGAATACATGCAGGACCTTCTTACAGCTCTTGTATCTTCGTTTAGGGTGTGTCTTGTGCTGCTACTTCGTCTGAATTCGGCCTAGGGTTTTGTGGTCTTCGGTCTTCTTCTGTATTTAGGCTCTCGAAATTCGTCTGGCCTTGGGGTATTTATAGTTTCTGTCTGAGGGTAAGATGCGGCGCATTGACTTAACTTCGCGTGGGGTCCAAGATTAATATATTCAGGAATATTCGTACACCGCCAGAAGATGCGGCGTAACTCCATTCTTGTATGCGGCGCATGTCCTTTGCCGTCTTGGATTATAACTTGTGAAATCTTGATAGTGATGCGCCGTATATAATAAGTAGGATGCGGCGTATCTGGAGCAGAATGATCTTGATCTTGTACATTTCAGTAGACTCTTAACTTCTTGCTTGTTTTGCTCCATAATTAGTCCAAAATCGCCAAGTTTCACATAATACTTGTTTTTACCTGAGAATTACAAAAGTAAACATTAACGTATCAATTCTCACAGATAATATAATAAAACAAGTCAAATAAATAAGATAAATGATGGTAATAAAATGTACTTATTTGAGTTCATCACAGTTGTATAAGAAATCAAAGACAAATAAAATCTTCACATCTTTAGCTATAATCAGTTGTATATGTTTTATACTGGGGCGATATATTTGCTCTTCAACAATTAATTGTGTAGATGAAGATCAGGTGTTATATAACTTAAAATAGCACAATTTTTAGCCGGGAGATGTCTAACGCTCAAATTATTCATGCAAAGTTGGATAATTTAGATCTCATTACGATCCATATATGCATATAATAGTTTGACGATTTAAGTCCAACAAATAAAAAGCTTTTTAACCTTGAGTGATCTAGCTTTAAATATCATGAAAAACATAAAAAGTTTGATGATTTATATATGCATATAATAGTTTGACGATTTAAGTCCAACAAATAAAAAGCTTTTTTAACCTTGAGTGATCTAGCTTTAAAAATCATGAAAAACATAAAAAGTTTGATGATTTATATATGCATATAATAGTTTGACGATTTAAGTCCAACAAATAAAAAGCTTTTTTAACCTTGAGTGATCTTGCTTTAAATATCATGAAAAACATAAAAAGTTGATTAAGCATACAAGTTATCATTCACGATATTACAGGGCAGATTTAATAATATGCACATGAGAAAAACTGAATAATAGCATAATACTAAACTCAACTTGACCAGCTAACACAACTTTAGTATATAATATGTAAGGTGCCTTTTTTTTTTTTTTTTTTTTTTTTTTTTTTAACGAGGGTTGTTTATTTACCTCCACTCATACTCAAGCTTAGCTACCTTTTTGCTTTTGAAACCTGAAAATCTTTTGTTAAAATTAAGAGGGGAACAAGGTTGCTCATATATTGTATCGCTAGTTGGGTATTGGGATCTTGATGTAGCGACGACATAACTTTAGAGCTTTAGAAAGACCATGCCAATGAGATGGCTTTAAGATGTCAGGGACTAACGGTGTTGATGTGTTTGATAATATGATGTCGTAGTAGTCGTTAATTTCTTTGTTTGGAAAACGAAAAGATGATCGTGCGTCTTCAAGACTCATGAGGGAAGTATGCTTGCTTATATTCCTGAGATTGCAGTGATCGAGTCTCCGGTCCTTAGATACTTGATGAAAAAGAATAAGTCTAATTCAGAGTAGTGTTAGAAGCATATCTGCAACCCTGGCAAGGATCTTAAAAGTCACTTCCATGTTTCAGGCTGCCAACTCTCGAGCTATCAATCGATAGCCTGGTGGACCTTGCCTTAAAACTTATGATTCCCTGACCGAACAAGAGATTTCTGAGCAAGAGGTTTTCGAGGTACTCAACACGAACATTGTACCCTTACACTCCTAAACCCAAGGTTTACCCCTTGGCTTCTTATCTGGAAAACATGTAGGCGTTTAATTGTCTATATTGCACTAGTGTTAACAACTATCCGGCATGTATGTTGTTGGTTACACTTGGTTGTGAGCGACGAGCAACGAGCTATTAACGAACAAATCAATGCAGAAATCAAAAGAAAGTATGGTTTGTTGTGATTTTTTATTTACTTATGTATGACGTTTTATTTTATTTATGTATGACGTTTTTATTTTTATTGTTATGTAATAGTTTTAAGATTTTTATTTCAATAAAATTGTCATTTTATTAATATTATTTAGTTTTATTAATTAGTTTTAGTTATTAAAAAAAACAAATAAAAAGGGTGCCACATGGCGCAAAACGCCCTACCCTCTCTTACACACCACTACGCCACTTTTTCAACCAAGCCCCAGCATAACCCACACTGCCACATGGCGCAAAACGCCCCACCCTCCCTTCCTTACCACTACACATGGTCTTTCATTAAGTTTTTGCATTTTCTTTCATTCTTTACTTTGGATATATATGCTTTGGTACACGATGGCAAAGAGGACTCTAGAGTGCAATGTTGTCTCTGTTAACACTTTATTTTATTGCATCGGATTGTTGGCAATGAGCAAGTAGCCACTTAATTTGGATATATACATCATCATCTTCAGTTTGAAACAGGACACGATCTCAGTAGGAGTAATCTTGATGATTAGACTTCTTGAAGATGAAATCTTTTCTAGTCTTTTTCCAATAGAAGTTTCGAAAGCCAACATTTGAAAACCAAGCGAAAAAGACACGACCTTTTAGTTTGATAGTGTCATCATTTGTTAACCAACACAAGAAATCAAATTTAGATGAAATCATCACATCCTTAGCTATAATCAATTGTACGTTGTATACGATTTTTATCCTTGGACGATATTATTTACTCTACAAATATCCTTGTGAAATTTCTTAACTTTAACTTCTATGTAACTCTATGTAGATCAAAAATAGAATTTTAGCCGGGAGGTGATTTATCGTTATAATATTCATGCAAAGTCAGATACTTTAAATCTCATTACAATCAATAGATGCATGAAAGTTTTGATGCATGCTTTAAATCCAACATATAAAAAGCTTTTACCGTGAGCGATCTAGCTCCGAATAACAATGAAAAACAAAAAGTTAATTAATCATAAAATAGTTATCAAATGGACAATGCATCCATCGATGTTATCTATTAACCGATGTACGCGTTAACCTTTTGATAACATAATATATTAATTTCAACTTAGCCAACCAACATAACTTTAGTATATAAGCCACCATCATTTTCTTTCTATTACCTATGTGGGATCAAAAACAAACTCTTATTTAGAAAATATATAAACACATGCAAGCTATCTGCCTTTTTACAATAAGGGTTCTTTATTTACCTCCACTCATACTCAATCTTAGCTACCTTTTTGTTTTCACAAGTTGATTATCCAGAGGATTTTGAGTAAAATTCATTTTTTGTGATAACAACTAAAGTTGTTGTTAAAGGAAAAAAAAAATCACAAAGTAAATCGATATTGAATTACTTGCCTTTTATCACCTTCTATAGGTAATGGACAAGGTGGAGATAGGGCTATTCAAATCGCTCGGCGCTCGCCGCTCGCTCGGAATTTGCTCGGAAAATGCTCGCTCGATTTTTTGCTCGGTTGTAAACGAGTCGATCGGCTCGGTTCGGTTTGTAAACGAGCCAAGCACGAGCAAAGGTCCGCTCGGCTCGGTTCGGCTAGATATAATTTTTATTAATTATTATATATATATATATATATATATATATATATATATATATATATATATATATAATTATATATATACACATTAATTATAATTATATTTATAATTTTATACATACCACTCTATTGGGTTTGGCTCAATATATACAATTATATTTATAGTTACTGGCCCAGTCAACACAATGATACCTTAACACTAAGTTTAATTATAAAACCCTAAATCGTGAAAAGACATGCGTGACTTCCTATTCCCATTAGTTGTCCGCCATCAATCGTCTCCCGCTGTCAACCTACGCCATAACGAGACAATCGTTCTCTGTAGTATGTTCATCGCCTCACTGGCCTCAACCTGAGCCTCATTCTCGGACAACCGGACCTCAAACTTAGTGTCATCCTCGGACGGTCGAACCTCAGTCATCACTAGGCGGCGAGAACATTAAAGGAAACAACCCAAATTTGTGGTTGTCCGAAAAACTCGCCGCTCGTCCCTCGCTCGAAAAAATGTCCGCTCGAAAAATGCTCGCTCGATTTCCGGCTCGGTTGTAAATGAGCCAATCGGCTCGGCTCGGTTTGTAAATGAGCCAAGCACGAGCAAAGGTCCGCTCGGTTCGGCTCGGCTCGTCAACAGCCCTAGGTGGAGATATCGAAAAAGAAATTAAAGAAGTTGCATTTGATTGTATTTTTGGACAAGAACGCATGTAGACAATTGTTTCATAATTTAGATTGATTGTGTTACTATGGTTTTGAACTTAGTGTTATGACTTCTATTGGTTTACGTTGATTAATTGTATAAGTTAATCACTTCTTTTGTTGCCAGGTTTTTGCATGTGTGTTGTTGATCTCGTAAAGGTACGATACGATTGTGTGGAAATAACCATACGACTTTATACTTTTTGATTGTATTTAGCAGACTAGACGAGTACCCGTGCATAGCAACATAATTTTATAGCAGCAGATAGTTTTCGTGAAAAAAAAAATATTTATGAGTTATAAACGAAAAATAATAAAAGTTTGGTGATATGAGGATTAAACAAAATGTTTTGAAACCCGGTTCGACCCGGGTGGTTCAACCGGATGAACTGTTCCGGTCCAAAAACGGTTCAATTTAAACCGGGTCAACCCATGAGTCGAAAAACGGGTCAAATTAAACCGAGTCAACCCGCCAGGTTTGAAGCGTCCCGGAACTCAGAATCTAGTCACTATTGACTAACTTCACTTCCTGATTTTATTTAAAATTGTAAACGAGCTCCAAAAATTCTGAAAAAAATTAGGGAACATCCCAAGACATATAAGTGAATGCACAAAAATTGGGTAAGCCTAAATACATGTTTAGGATGTGATAAAAAATACGAGTTCACGACTGACTTTTTTCAGTAAACTGAGTTTGCTTTCAAGACTTTTTTGACAACTTATTCATCACCACAAGTATATATAAGTGCTTATATGATCATGAAATGCAATATATAAGATAAATTGAGTATATAAAATAGTTTTGTATGCTTACTTCTTGTTAGTGAATGATTAGAACAAAGAGAACCCAAGAACACTATCTAAAACCCAATTTCAAGCACCCTTACTAAACACCAACCCAATAAGCACCAAATAAGCTCTAAGATAAGCACAAGGCCAAGACTTGGACCCCCCCTTTTCTGTGATAATCTGGTCGAAAGTATCAGAGAGGAAATGATATGAATTTGTTTTGTGTTGTGTGAATAAATGCTAGTTTTTTTTTTTTTTTTTTTTTTTTTGAACGACGGCATTTCATTAAAAGCTAGCAGAAGCTAGGAATTACAAAGAATTAATGAAAATTGAAAGATTTTGTGACCAACCTAACAATTAAACTTAAGCTTAGGATTTGTAGCTGAAATCCACAAGAAAGATTGAGAAACAATAGAATCCCAAAGCATCGCCTTCTTAGGATGAGGATTAGAGAAAACCAAACGATTACGAAAGCTCCATATATACCATAAAAGGGTACCACCCACCCCCTCAAGGAACGAACGCACCTGGATAGAAACGTGCAATGAGTCAAGCCAAGAATGCCACTCAGAGATATTAGCACAAACCGGGATGTCTAAATCCCACCATTTAGCCAATAAGTCCCACAAATCAATTGCCATTACACAATTAAAGAAAATGTGATTAACCGATTCAACATCATCTTGACATATTGGGCATAGAACTGATCTAAAATCAATACCTCTTCGGTGCAAATTTCAACACCAAATAACACCACTTTCCCCACCACGTCAGCGCCACATCATTTCAACACTAAATAACATAACACCAAAAAATCACCCGTTATCATAACACCAAATAACACCACCTTTTGGGACCCACTTAAAAAAAATGAAATAAAAAAAACTAACTTGGTATAACTTAGCCATAACATGGGGTTGGGGTATCATAACTTAGCCACAACTCAAGTTATAACTTGCGTTGCTATATCAACGTAATTCGAAATGGCGTTGGAATTTTGGTGTACCCGATACTATAACTTGGAGCCAACTTGAGTTATAACTTGCCACATAGACCATAACGCCAGTTTTGCGTTATGGTTCCGACTGCTCTTAGTGTTAACAACTATCAGCCTTGTATGATGTTGGTTTCATTTGGGTTTCTTTTGTAGGTCTTTACTTCGTCTCTTGATGTTTTGAACCCAACTCTTGATGGTTTTAATTTATTGCATTGTCTTTCGTTCGTGACTTTGGATATAAAGTGTTATAACTTATAACATTAAAAGTTAAATGCTTTTTAACCAAAAAAAAAATTAAAGTTTTCTTAACTATAAAGTGTTTTAACGTCTAACATTCAAAGTGTATAGTATTGTTTTTGAATATCATAGATACAATTGTTTTCACACAATTACAAAAAAGTTCACAAAAAATAAAAACTTTTCAGAGAATCACAAAAAGTTAACGATGAAAAAAACTATTTTAAAAAACCAAAAAATTAATGAGTCATACAAATTATCGTTCATGCTAACGCCACTGACAAATTATTTATTTGCCACCGGGGTTGGTAAACAATAACACAATAGTAACATCAACATACCAAACCAACTTAACTTTAGCATATAGGCTACGAAGTTTTTCTTTCTATTACCAATGTGGGATTAAAATCAATATATCTAGTTTCAAGAAATGGTATCATATAAGCTATCTGATCGCTCTTCATTTACCCCTACTCAATCTCAAGCCTAACTATCTTTTCTTTTATGAAACTCTAAAATGATTATTTTAGATGATAATTTCTAACATTTAAAAAAAAAAAAAAAAAAAAAAAAAAAAAAAAAAGAAAAAGAAGAGAGAAAGAAGCTTTTATGGCTTATTGTTTGGTTCAAAGCATCTTTATACATTGAAATTGCATAAACATCACTTACACTTTGCATCGAACTTTTAAAAAACTTTTATCTTTACCCCTTAACTATTTACTACGTATAAAAACATATAAAAACGTACAAAATGTATGAAAACGTATAAAAATTTATAAAGACATACAAAAATGTATAAAACATACACAAACATATAAAACGGATAAATAGCGGATGAAAACATATTAACTAAAATTTTTGAAAATAATTACAAACGCCCGTTGGCGAAAAGGTTAGACGTTCAAGATTCTGAAACAAAAAGGACCAAACGTGCAAATTTTCTTTGTTTATAATGGTATTTTGGTTAGTTGATTATGTATAATGAATAATTTCAGTTAGTACATCTATTGATTTTACCCTGTTTTACTCTGTATCATAGTTATTACAAAACCGACTTTTACAAAAATAAAACACGTGAACTTGAGTAACTTAGATGACAGTTTTGAAACTTTAGTAACTTCTTTGAGGTGGAATATGTTTCAGGCTGGGATACCGGCTATCAACCGGTTGCCCACCTTGGAAGTAACCCTAGTGTAACATTTTTGAAACTTTAGTAACCCAGTTGATAAACCCGTGAACTTTATTAACTTGTTTGTAACGTTTTAAACTATAGTAACTTAGGCGAACATTTACCCAAACTTGAGTAACTTCGTTGTCTATTAACCCGAACCAAAAAGTAAACCTTGATGGATTTGGGTGATGTGGGACAAGCATCCTTTTCATATTTTTTATTATTATTATTATTATTATTATTATTATTATTATTGTTTTAATTTTATTTTTAATGCAAAAACCACATAAATAACATAATCGACTCCACTCATATTTTGTACATTAGCTTTAGGTCAATCCTATTGGTGACCCGACATAGGGCCGGTCTACCCCTCGTGAACGCGTCCCCCAACCCTCCCTACTCAAACTTAGTTCCTCTTAATTTATAGTTAAGCTGTAGTGTTTTCATGTCATCTGAAACTTAGGGTATGCTTGGTTAAAGGTATCAGGGGGCAAGGAATTGCGGATAACGATAAGTGATGCTTGTTTTTTTATAATGCAATGAGTTATTACCCAATACTAGATAATCAACCATTACCCACCATTTTGAGGGTAATGACTCTATTATGCTTGAAATATTTTTTCTATCATTTCCTATTTTTCCTCCCCCACTCTTTCTCCTGGTAACTTCTCTTTTCCACTTTTAATTTTTAAAATTTTAAACCTCCTGCAAATCCACTTGAATCTAGATTCTATAAATCATTTTTTTTCATATAAGTTATAGCCTAATATCTCACGTAAACAAGGTTATGTTAAGAATATATCAATTATATTCTCATACGTACTATACTTGTGGTGATTTCGATTTTCTATTTCAGTTTAGTATTCAAAATTGATGAATAATTTATTAATATGTATTACTAATATTGATTAAATTCAAATTCATATGTATGTAAATGTATATATATATATATATATATATATATATATATATATATATATATATATATATATATATATATATATATATATATATATATATATATATAAAGTGTGGCTTTTGTATTGTAGTTTTTAGAACCAAGCATCATCTATTATAATGATAATGCCCATTATATTCCTTAATATTCTCATTATCATTCCTTTTCCCATTACTCAATACGAACCAAGCGCCCCTTAGTTTATCAAACCGAAACATGTAAACCGAAACTACTTGGAAGGCATATATATAACCAACTAGATGCGAACCACACCACCTGTTGAACCATTATATAACCATCGATCACCAAACCAACCACTGATACCCTTTTAAAGCGATAGGCACTGATCCCCTGTTTTCCAATGTGACCGCGAGTTCCACATTCACAATGAACCCTCCCAAGAATTAAGTGAATTTTCTGTTTTTTTACCTGAAGTACAATTTCAGGTAGTAATTTGTCGTCTTATTTTTATTGCCATGCACGAACCAGGAAACAAAAACTTGTAGGGTAAAAAATAAAACAAAAACTATTGGTTGTGGTATGAACGATAATTAAGATAAGTGCATTTCCACTCAACAAGTAAATGAGCATCGGCCACTCAACAAACACAGCAATGCAAATATTGCAGCTTGAGAACCACCAACAAAACAAGAGGTGCATGACATACAACGATAAACGACTCAAAGTTTTACAAGTCACAACCTAATGACTAAACCTACAGCGAAACAAGCTACAAGTCATTCCAGATGCAAATTTTGAGTTTAAACATTTCTATCATCTCAATCTCTTCTTTCTTGTGCTTACTCTTCATTTTAGACATTTCCTTTTCTTCTTATATTTCGTCACTTGTTGGAGACTTCCTTTTCAACTTGCTCCTTCGTATACAAGTCATTAAAGATTAACAAATTCAGAGGGTAATAGTAAAAAAGGCGGAAACATATATTTGACATTCAAAAACTGAGAATTGATTTTTCTGTCAATTATAAAGATTAACAAATTCACGAAGTGCCTTGGAATGTACACAGCTCATATAGGTCATCTACGTTTACTAGTGATTTCCGACTACATTTTCCCGTGTCATCTATCTAATTTCATTAGCTTTCGGTTTCCACATATGTTGTATATCCACTGCACTCTAAGTGTGGATGACGATGCAATCACCATAAGCAACTATGGTGTTACCAGTTACCACTATGCTCAAGTAGTGCACATTTCATGTAATTGTTCCATGTCAGCACACATGATCCTTTGAAAGAGAAGATATTAAGAAATACATGAGTTTGTATGTTTCGGCGGCTACTAGTCTAATAGAAAACTCATAAAAATATAACTTGTGCTAAGCAGATGATCGAAAGCATGCAAGTGATAGAATTTCACAATAGCGGTATTCCAAGACAACAAAAGCTCCCAAAGTAAGAAACTCTTATTAAGAAAAGGTTAAAAAAAAAAGAAAAAAAGAAAAAAACAACAGTAATTTGCAAGTAAATGACGAAGAACATACATACCATGTTTCAAAGTTGAAATTCTGGACGAGTGAGTATCAAAGGTATATCAAACTCAGACCTGGTAAACCAAACATACCTTAGAAAAGGTATATTAAACACAGAACTGGTAACAACTTGCTCGCTAAAGGGACAACCTATCAGATGTAGCTTCCTTAATTTTGGGCACCCTTCCGATAACTTTACAAGTCCTGCATTAGACTTTCCTATACAAGTAAGAGATAAATACCGCAAATTAACACCATACTTCCCAATATATTCCAAACCCAGATCCGTCAATTCTCCATTCGGGGAGACTGATATCTAGTCTTTCGAGTTTGCTGCAACCCATTAGCATAGCCCGAATCCCATTGTCTAGCGGCAGATCTTCTGTCTAAGCGGACTGATATCTAGCTTTATTAACCAAGTGCACACGGCATTTACGGAGATTCTTCAAATGCATTGCTAGACACTTGATACCTTCATTTGAAATATCTCCAAGTCTAACCCTTAAACACTCCAATTTAGTACACCCTTTTGCCAGAGCAAACAGTCCAACGTGGGTCACACGCCCATTATGGGTAAGTTTGAGCAATTTCATGCAAAACTGGCCAATAACTTGCAATCCCCTGTCTCCACAGACATCCTCGGTGTATAGAACTTCCAAATTGGGACACCTCTTAAACAATAAAGACTGGCCATCTCCATCCAAATCTACAAATTCAAGTTTCAATTTCTTTATCTGATTCAGTAATAGGAGTACACTCGAATATTGAGTTACGAGCAATTCCATTCTACATAAAGAACGTATATTAGGGGGAAACTGGAAACCAACAAGCTGACTCTCCTCATCACAGATATATCCACCAAAATGTTCCAACCTAACAGCATATTTAAAGGCATCTCCTAGTTTACTTAGATAGCACGCTCCAATCTTCAACGATATTAATGAGTTTGAACAGTTTCTGGCAAGAAGTGTAAGATCTTCTTCATAAAACAAATCCATATTCATAACATGTAACCTTTCCAAAACCGTACTATTTAATGCCAATTGATGTATCCAAATGCCATCTTTCACATTAATATAATAAGAATATCCCAAACAAAAACTTCTCAATTGGTTACAATACTTAGAGACATGCATTAACCCATCTGTCGAAAACCCTTTACACTTCTTAATCTTCAAACTCCTTAATTCCTTACCACGTGTTCTCGCCAATCTCTCGAGATCTTCATCATGAACAACCAGACGACGGATATGAAGTTCTTTCAAATACCTAAACTCGAGAGCTAGTTGTTCAATCCATGGGGTGATTCGCACATCATGATAATGTGTTTGATGAAAATCAAATGAGGGACCTTTAAGTGTTAAAGACTCGATAAATGGGAATCTTTCGCTTAAACGAGAAGGGTTGGCGTAAAGTGCGTGGACTTTCACACGCTTACGCGTAATGCCATCAATCTCATAAAACTTACGGGAAACTAATGAAACAGAGTTTCGGTCCTCAACGTTGTGGATATAAGGTATAACTAAGTCCAACACTTCCTCCCCCACTTTGGTTTTTTCGCGCTTACGTTTGGTGGGTTCCATTAAGGTTTGGTTTGGTTTAAGGCTTCAAAATTCAACTAGCTAACTAACACTTAACATTAAACACTAAACACTAATAATAATCTTTAAAAAAAAATCCGAAAATCAATGAAATAAAGGCTAACTAAACATCTTAGCTAACCAGCTAGTTGTGATACCCTATTTCATCTGATAACAATCAAAAGCATAGCCTAATCAAAACCCAACAAACTAGCCATAAAAATACAGCATTTAAGTCAACGGGACATTTTATCAAACACAATTGACCAAAACCAAGCTTTGTTCAAATGCAATTCTTGAAACTGAACAAGATCAGATTATTGAAAATCATGGCTGATTCTTAAGGGGTTTTGTTTTAGTGTGTGTGTGTGTTTTTGATGGTGTAATTAGTGTGTGTGAAATGAAATGAATGAAAAGCTGTCTTTGTACAAGGGATTCTTTTTTTACCGACCAACCAACCAACTTTGGTTGCCAACAACTTTGGTTTCTTAATTATTAAAATAGAAGGGAGACAGTGGGGTGGCAATGCGGTTCTGTTCGGTTAGTAGGAAAATAAAAGTGGATTTATTATATTTCATTACACGTAATCGAAATGCACTAGGTTTGTCACCGGATATGCGATTACTTGAAATAAATGGTTACATGTATGTTATACGTGGTTCGGTTTGGGTAACCGCGTGTATGTAAAAATAAAAGTTGAAACTAAACCGTGATAAATGAGTTTTTCTAGTTTTAAGTTTTTTTTTTTTTTCTTCGGATTTTTCAGTTATGGTAATAGGCCGTTCTAGTTTAATATTTTAATAGCCTGACACTATTGAGACAAAAAGGTAAGAACAAAAAAAGTTGGTAATACCGATTACATGTCCTAACTGTTATGGCACTTTGCCCAATTGGTTTCTCCAATGTAAAACCTTTATGGATTGGGTAGCATCCTCTTTTGTTTCTTCTTTTTGTTATGCATAAACCACATAGATAACATAATCAATTCCACTCATATTTTGTACATTAGCTTTAGGCCAATGGTAATGGCGACCACACCTAGGGTTGGTCTACCCCTCGTGAACGCGTCCCCCCCCCCTCTCTCTCTCTCCTGAAACTTGGTTCCTCATAATTTATTTTTAAGTTGTAGTGTTTCCATGTCATCTGAAACTTAGTTTATCAAACTGAAACATGTAAACCGAAACTACTTTCGAGGCATCTTTGTCCTTTTCGTTACATAAAGATATCATATGAATAAAGGGGCACACACACCTATCAAATACTTATAGCGGAGTAGCCTATGCTTGTTGTCGCTCGGTCTCTTATGAAAATGCTCACCTAAATCACTTGGGAGAACGCATGATCAGACCATACAATTGTACATATAAATGTGATGCTTGTCGTGTCGTTTTTAATTGTTGATGTTAACGTGGTCCAAACAGAGGATGAAAACACTTAGCATATTATTAGAGAAATGGCATGTATGCATCAGAAAACACCCACTTACCTTGTTATAGCGGTATTCTTTTACGTCAAGTGTTGATAAATGAGACGTAAACCCAAAATTGTGAGGTTGAAACACTTGGGTAATTGTCATTTTGCATGTTGTTCAGCATGATCCAATGAAAAAATCAATGAAGTTGTTGAAAGTCAATGGCTGGACTCAGTCAGTTTTTATCATGCTTAAAGATTGGGAAGTGATTGGCACACTCATAAATTTGATTGAAACACTCAATGTATAAACAGTTAAAGCAGTTTTTATTTATAGTACAACTGTTTAATGCACGTTTTAGAGTGTCCCAATCAAATATGAGAGTGCGCAAATCACCTCCCTTAAAGATTACATCCCAATTTAAACTTGTTAATGATAATCAAATCACTTATATATGTTCTAATCTTTGCTTCGGATATTTATAAAGATTAATTGCAAAGTTATTATGAGATGAATAAATCCCATGACCATATATAACAATAATAAAGATAATGGTTCAAGAGAGTGATTGTTTTGCAAAAACTATGGAATTAGGGGGATAAACCAAAGTCCATCATTGTTTTTAGCGTTTAATATTTGCTTTTTTTTTTTTTACACTTTAATCGTTATGAAATTACATAATCTTTCTATGGATATGCTTTTTCCCACATGTAACGGATAATCTACTTCGACTACATTGATAACTTACAATCTGCAATCAGGCAAAAGTTACCTTCCATTCATATAAAGGTTAACCACGTATAACTTCATATGTCAAATATCGACGATTGACAGGAATAACTTGTTATTGAACATTTTGGCTATAACTTTCCTTGTTTATTACTACGTTGTTCTGAAAGTATTACTACTGTTAATTAAACACAATGTTGCGAAAATGAAAGTTGGGTGGGGAATAAAGACCCTTTATTTGGTATTTTCAGACAAGGTCATTGATTCTCTACCTGTCAACAATTTATTCATTAAATTATTGGTCGTTCACTCAAAGAATTTTAGTTATTTGACATAAGATTGTTAAACAGGTTCCATGGCCTGCATATGCAACTTTCGAAAATTTCCTAAATGATAAACTAAAGCATCCAAAGTGAAAATAAGTAAGGTTGCCGCTTAAAACCTTGTCGAAAAAGTATATGTAAAAACCAAAACTTCGCAACCACTATTACATAAGATTAGAGTACCAAATAGTGACTCAATTGATTAGTATAAAGTATTTTGACCCTTCAATTCCCTTGACACCAATATAGTTGTCGAAAGTCAATGAAGTCAATGATCTGACACAAAACTCAACTTTTTCATGTTAAACAATATCCATCCTAATTTTCTCAAGATAACATCTATTTTCAGTTCAATAGGAATATGACATAGAGATGAACTGTTCCGGTCAAAAAATGGGTCAATTTAAACCGGGTCAACCCATGGGTCAAAAAACGCAGTGGCGGATCTTGAAGTTTTTAGTGGAGGGGGCCGGAATTTTTTTTGTCCTATCGTTATATTTCGGTTAGTATATTAGGTTCTTCTAATTCGGGTCGGGTCAAACAAAAATAACACTAAAAATCTAAGTTTTCTTCAATCATTCAAATTATCGTTCTTACACATAAAAAGTAAATACTCCCTCCGTCTCAATTTATTTGTCAGGAGAGAGAAAACACAAAGTTTAATAAAAGTGGGGTCATTTTAATTTTCAACCACTAAAATAGAATATTCCTTCACTAGATTCTCTAGTTTTTACTAAATAAGGAAAGTGGACAAGTAATTTGAGACATCCATAAAAGGAAATATGGACAATTAAATTGAGACGGAGGGAGTAGTTTCTAACAAACAAAAACTAAAATAGATATGAAAATACTGAGAGAAAATGTGTGTACTGGGTAGCAGAGTTACAGATCAGCCTTACGATCTTTAAGATCTTGAAAGCATCGATTATCGACATGGAATCAATCTTTTCAGCAATTTCTCTTTCTATGTAAATCACCAAGCTATTCGCGAGATACGAATCTGACATCTTATTGCGAAGGCGGGTCTTGAATATTTTCATGGCTTAAAATCCTCTCTCTGTTGTTGCAGTAGAAACGGGAAGTGTCAAGATTAACCTAACCACTCTATCAACCAGATAGTACGTTTCATGTTTTTTAGTTTCCACAAGACATTTGCATAAATCAGCAAGAGTTGAAACACCACTTAGCAAGATATTCTTTGTCAAATTATTATTAAAAGTCTCCAATTGATATCTTAACTTAGTTATCTCATGCTCCGTAAAATCTTCAGGATAATACTTCTCAACAAGAAGACAAATATCATCAATGTTAATCTCTTTTGAAACCAAACTCGAACTAAGAGATAACAACTCCATCGCGTGCTCATTGAAATAATTTACATAGCAAAAAACTAAATTAGGGCAAAAACAATTAACTTAGCAATAAACTAAATTAGGGCAAAAATAATTAACTTAACAATAATCTAAATTAGGGCAAAACACAATTAACTTAGCAATTTGCAACTTGAAACTAATGAAAAGGGAATAACAAATTACTTACATAGCAATAAATTAAAATAGGGCAAAAACAAAATTAATTGCAAAAACAAAATTAAACAAACCTGGTGGATAGTGGTGGTGGAAGCCGGAATCTGTAGTGTCTGGTGGTGGAAGCAGGTCGGCGGTCGTGACTGGTGGTCTTGGTGGAGTGGTATTGTAGATCGTGGTGGTGGTGGTATGAAGTATAGATAGAGCGCTGTCTCTTTTTTTTCTTTCTTTATGTTCTTTTTTTGCTCGTTGGAATGTGGAAACAAAAGGAAAAGGGCCAAGGGAATAAACGGGATAAATAAATTAAGTGGGCTAAGTGGATTGTGGGCTATAAAAATTAAAAAGGTAAATTTTATTCGACTCTTAAACTTATTAAAATATAAAAAAAAAATATGGGGGAAAAAAAATAATCGGGGGGGGGACTTAATAAATATAAATTTTTTCGGACGAAATACGGATAAGTTAGCACTACTGAGCGAAAAAACGGGGGTGGCCCGGGCCCCCCTGGCCCCTACTAAGAACCGCCTCTGAAAAAACGGGTCAAATTAAACCGGGTCAACCCGCCAGGTTTGAAGCGTCTCGGAACTCAGAATCTAGTCGGTATTGACTAACTTCACTTCCTGATTTTATTTAAAATAGTAAACGAGCTCCAAAAATTCTGAAAAAAATTAGGGAACATCCCAAGACATATAAGTGAATGCGCAAAAATTGGCTAAGCCTAAATACATGTTTAGGATGTGATAAAAATTACGAGTTCGCAACTGACCTTTTGGGCAGAAAACTGAGTTTGCTTTCAAGACTTTTTTGACAACTTATTCATCACCACAAGTATATATAAGTGCTTATATGATCATGAAATGCAATATATAAGATAAATTGAGTATAGAAAATAGTTTTGTATGCTTACTTGTTGTTAGTGAATGATTAGAACAAAGAGAACCTAAGAACACCGTCTAAAACCCAATTTCAAGCACCCTTACTAAACACCAACCCAATAAGCACCAAATAAGCTCTAAGTTAAGCACAAGGCCAAGACTTGGACCCCCTCCTTTTTGTGATAATCTGGTCGAAATTATCAGAGAGGAAATGATATGAATTTGTTTTGTGTTGTGTGAATAAAAGCTAGTTTTTTTTTTTTTTTTTTTTTTTCATTTATTTATTTTATTTTATTTTTTAGAACGGCGGCATTTCATTAAAAGCTAGCAGAAGCTAGGAATTACAAAGAATTAATGAAAATTGAAAGATTTTGTGACCAACCTAACCAATTAAACTTAAGCTTAGGATTTCTAGCTGAAATCCACAAGAAAGATTGAGAAACAATAGAATCCCAAAGCATCGCCTTCTTAGGATGAGGATTAGAGAAAACCAAACGATTACGAAAGCTCCATATATACCATAAAAGGGTACCACCCACCCCCTCAAGGAACGAACGCACCTGGATAGAAACGTGCAATGAGTCAAGCCAAGAATGCCACTCAGAGATATTAGCACAAACCGGGATGTCTAAATCCCACCATTTAGCCAATAAGTCCCACAAATCATTTGCCATTACACAATTAAAGAAAATGTGATTAACCGATTCAACATTAACAGCAAGACATAAATCAAGGACTCTAATATCCTTGATTTATTCTCATTTATTTTCTCATTGATTAGTAAATATTGTATTTCCATTATTATGTCAATTACTTGTGTATATATTGTACATTGTTATCAATGAATAATTCATCTTAGATCCAATTTTTTCGGCCCTACCTTCCTGCCGCCAATACCCATCTTCTCCTTTCTGCCCTGTTTCTTCTTCCCTGCAACCATGTCGACTTCTACCCAAAACAACCCAATCCCTCTTCACACCATACTACACTTTATTCCTATCAAGTTAACCTCTTCTAACTACCTTCCATGGTCCCACCAAATCATTCCCGTCCTCTCCATGGTCAAGCTTTACAACCATGTTGATGGATCTGCTGAACCGCTGCCTGTCACCTTCGGAAACGGTAATTTTTTACCTGTCACAAAAATCGGCTCTGCCACTATACAAAACAAAATTCCCTTGAATAATGTTCTTGTTTTCCCCACCTCACGAAACGCCTTCTCTCTATAAGTAAACTTACACATGATTCCCCTATTGACGTGCTTTTTTCTAAGAATTTTTTCAACATTCAGGATCGCAAAACAAAGAAAATCCTGGCAAGAGGCACGTGTGAAAACGGTCTCTACATTCTGAGAGAAGGACAACGTGCGTTCATGGCATCTTATTCCTCCCAGCATCTTAAAGCCTCTTTTGAGAAATGGCACGGTCGTCTTGGTCAAGTTTCGTTTGATGTTATTTCTAAGTTACATAAAAATGGTTTTTTGTTTGTTACTTCTTTATTACCTAAACCGAAACATTGTTCTCCTTGTCAGTTATCTAAATCACATCGTTTGCCATTTGATTTAAATTCTAAGCGTTCCTTGCATGCTTTAGATTTAATACATTGTGATCTTTGGGGACCCGCACCTGTTATGTCCACAAATGGATATCGTTTTTATGCTATATTCATTGATGATTATTCTCGCTTTAGTTGGTTTTACCCTTTCAAACATAAGTCTGATTTTTATGACGTGTTAATTGCCTTTACTGCTTATGTAGAAAATCAACTATCTAGCACAATTAAAATATTTCAAAGTGATGGGGGCACTGAATTTACAAGCAATCGAGTGCGAACATTTTTTCGTGAAAAAGGCATTCATCATCGCCTATCTTGTCCCCACACTCCACCACAAAACGGTCGTGCCGAATAAAAACATCGACACATTACTGAGACCGGCTTAGCCATGTTATTTAACTCGGACTCACCTGCTACACTTCGGATTGATGTTTTTTCCTCAGCCACTTTCATCATCAATCGCCTAACCACTCATGTGTTAGACTATGAATCTTCCTTTGAGGTCTTATATGGCCACGCCCCAACCTATTCAAATTTTTGGATTTTTGGTTGTCGCGTTTTTCCTTACTTACGAGATTATGCTAAACACAAACTATCACCTCGCAGTGCTGAGTGTATTTTCATTGGCTACGATGCTCAATATAAAGGTTACCGGTGTTTGGATCCTCAAACGAACCGCATTTATACCACTCGGCACGCCCAATTCTTTTAGTGGTCGTGTCTCTCCTGTTGACGAGTCCACTCTCATCTTCTCAAACTTTGATGAGTCTCTTCCTGTACCGTCTCTCCCAAACCAACCACCCATAATTACGGTTCCTTCTCCTGCGCCATCTAGCGCAACTTTTTCCCCACCATGCACCTTATGCCCAAATCATTCATCCTCTGGCCCACACCACACTCCTTTAGCCCAATCTCCACAGCTCGCTAATATTCCTATTCCTGATCCATCCAACGGCCCTACTCAACCTTTAGATCCTAATCCCACCGAACCTACCCTATCGACCCATATGCCTCATTCCGCTCCCACCACATCGGCCCAATCCACCCAAACTACTACCGGGTCTTTGGTCCAACCTGACCTGGCCGCTCCCACCCACTCCCACTAAATCGCTCCTCAACCTCCTCCTTCTACCTCGGCCCAAACCACACAATCCCATACCCAACCGTCCACTCCTTCTCATCCTATGACTACCCGCTCCAAAAACGGTATCTTTAAACCAAAGCATCATGCTGATTTATCTCAATTTTCAGGTACCTTACACACCGCTTTACTAGCTGCTAATGATCCTCGCGGTTTCAAAACTGCATCGAAACATCCCCAATGGGTTAAGGCAATGGAAGAGGAAATAACTGCTTTGTGAGCAAACAATACTTGGGTGTTGGTCCCTCGACCAGCTCACACGAATATTGTTGGCTCAAAATGGGTTTTTAGGACCAAATATAAATCGGATGGGACAGTCGATCGATACAAAGCACGGTTGGTTGCTTAAGGCTATACTCAGGTTCCAGGGCTTGATTTCTCTCATACCTTTAGCCCCGTAGTTAAGGCATCTATAGTTCGTGTTGTCCTTGCTCTTACCACAATGCATGACTGGCCTTTACGACAACTTGATGTTCGAAATGCGTTCTTAAATGGCAATCTTACTAAGACCGTATTTATGAAACAGCCACCAGGGTTCATAGATGCTCGCTTTCCTACTCATGTTTGTTGTTTAAAGAAAGCTCTTTATGGTCTCAAACAGGCCCCGCGCGCGTGGTTTCAACGTCTTATTAGTTTTCTCACTAACAATGGTTTTATTTGCAGCAAAGCGGATACATCTTTATTTGTTTTTAAACAGGGACAGGTGCTGGTTTATCTTCTTGTCTATGTAGATGACATTATCCTTACGGGTAATGACACAGCCTTCATCAACACGTTTGTGGCCAAACTGCATAAGGAATTCTCCATCAAAGATTTGGGAGCGTTGGGATATTTTCTCGGCCTTGAAGTTACTCATAAAAATCACAGCATCTTTTTTACTCAAGCTAAGTATGCCTATGATATTTTAGCTCGTGCAGGTCTGGTGGATGCAAAGCCTGTTGCTACTCCTTTGTCCACATCAGAAGTCTTTCATTCCAAAGGGGAACTGTTTCATGATCCGACTCTTTACAGGTCTTTAGTTGGAGCTCTTCAGTATTTAACTATTACACGTCCAGATCTGTCTTATGCTGTAAATCAAGCCAGTCAACATCTTCAGTCGCCCACAACTTCTCATTTTCAATCTGTCAAGAGGATCCTCAGATATGTCAAAGGTACTCTCGCCTTTGGTCTACATTTCTCGAAACAGTCTACTCCTACTTTACTTGGCTACTCGGATGCTGATTAGGCTCGTTGCATTGAGACATGCCGTTCGACATACGGCTACTCTATTTATTTAGGTGGTAACCTAGTCTCTTGGAGTGCTAAGAAACAACCTACAGTTGCTAGGTCTAGCTGCGAGTCTGAATATCGTGCAATGGCTAACACTGCAGCAGAGATTATTTGGCTCACTCATCTACTTCGTGAACTTCATGCTCTTTCTATGGATCGTCCAACACTGTTATGTGATAACAAGAGTGCTATTTTCCTTAGTCAGAATCCAGTGTCTCATAAAAGAGCCAAGCACATAGATATTGACTATCATTTTGTTCGAGAATTAGTCTCCTCTGGGCATCTTTACACTAAATTTGTTCCTTCCAATCTCCAGGTGGCTGATATCTTCACCAAAAGTCTCTCACGCCCCTTATTTGAGAAGTTCCGCAACATGTTACGTGTCGGTCCCCCACCTGTTCGATTGACGGGGGGTAACAGCAAGACATAAATCAAGGATTCTAATATCCTTGATTTATTCTCATTTATTTTCTCATTGATTAGTAAATATTGTATTTCCATTATTATGTCAATTAGTTGTGTGTATATTGTACATTGTTATCAATGAATAATTCATCTTGGAAAATATACAAAGTTATCAAACATCATCTTGACAAATTGGGCATAGAACTAATCTAACATCAATACCTCTTCGGTGCAAATTTCAACACCAAATAACACCATTTTCCCCGCCACGCCAGCGCCACATCATTTCAACACTAAATAACATAATACCAAAAAATCACTCGTTATCATAACACCACCTTTTGGGACTCACTTAAAAAAAATAATAATAATAATAATAATAAATTTGGCATAACTTAGCCATAACATGGGGTTGGGGTATCATAACTTAGCCACAACTCAAGTTATAACTTGCGTTGCTATATCAACGTAATTTGAAACGGCATTGGAATTTTGGTGTACCCGGTATCATAACTTGGAGCCAACTTGAGTTATAACTTGCCACATAGACCATAACGCCGGTTTTGCGTTATGGTTCCGACCGCTCTTAGTGTTAACAACTATCAGCCTTGTATGATGTTGGTTTCATTTGGGTGTCTTTTGTAGGTCTTCACTTCGTCACTTCGTCACTTGATGTTTGGAACCCAACTCTTGATGGTTTTAATTTATTGCATTGTCTTTCGTTCGTGACTTTGGATATAAAGTGTTTTAACTTCTAACATTAAAAGTTAAATGCTTTTTAACCAAAAAAAATTAAAGTTTTCTTAACTATAAGGCTATGTGTAATGGTAAGAAATAGTGAGTGGGGCAAAATTTGACACGTGACAGGTGAGTCAGCAAAGGGCTTGAATTGTTTAAGTGTGTAATGGTAGGTGGGGCAAAATTTGACACGTGTCACTTTTTTTTTTCTTTCCTTTTTTTAAATTCAACCAAATAAATACATTCTAAATTAAAAGAAGACATATAATTAAAAAAAATAAAAAATACAACATCATTTTATTAATTAAAAAAAAAAAAAAGGTGTACTTAAAATTAGTCTTATATTTACCTTTTCACTGGGTCAGAAAAAAACAAAGCATCTATTGACTTTTTACTTCCATCTTCTTCCTCAAGACACTTGATCTGCTACTAAAAATTACCAGGCAAGAAATCCTTTCCCTTTTCTTTCTTCCTCAAGACACTTGAAAAACAAACCGTTGCAAACAAACGGTAAGATTTTTTTTGAAGTACACAAAGGGGAGGGCGCCATTCAAATCACGCCTAGGGAAATTTTGGGGCAATTAGCGCCCTTATGTACTCGGACCAGGCGCTAAAGGGACGCGAATTAGGGCAAAAAAGGGCAATTCAAGCATCATTACACATAGCCTAAAGTGTAAATAAGAATTTAACGTCTAACATTCAAAGTGTATAGTATTGCTTTGAATATCATAGATACAATTGTTTTCACACAATTACAAAAAAGTTAACGAAAAATAAAAACTTTTCAGAGAATCACAAAAAGTTAACGATGAAAAAAACTATTTCAAAAAACCAAAAAATTAATGAGTCATACAAATTATCGTTCATGCTAACACCACTGACAAATTATTTATTTGCCATCGGGGTTGGTTAACAATAACACAGTAGTAACATCAACTTACCAAACTAACTTAACTTTAGTATATAGGCTACCAAGTTTTTCTTTCTATTACCAATGTGGGATTAAAATCAATATATCTTGTTTCAAGAAATGGTATCATATAAGCTATCTGATCGCTCTTCATTTACCCCTACTCAATCTCAAGCCTAACTATCTTTTCTTTTATGAAACTCTAAAATGATTCTTTCAGATGATAATTTCTAACTTAAAAAAAAAAAAAAAAAAAAAAAAAAAAAAAAAAAAACTCTCTCTAAAAAAACTTTTATGGCTTATTGTTTGGTTCAAAGCATCTTTCTACCTCTTCAAAATGTAGTAGGTTCTATTTTTATAATTTTTCCAATTTTAATCTGACACAAACATGATGACACACAACTTACATATATTTGTTACTAGTATATTGTTTAAGAAAATGCATTTTTTTAAATGACATTAAGCTTGTTTGTTTGCATTCTTTGTATTTAGTCTATTATTTTATTGATTCAACTTATACTTATCAATTCATTGTATTATCCTTTCCGAGCAATATTGAAGACTAGTTATGAGAAACTTTGACAGTTATAAATTGACACATGTGTTCTCTAATCTCCAAATCCGGTCATAACCATAGTATAATCAGTTGTATAAGAAATCTAAGACAAATGAAATCTTCACATCCCACTACAACAATAACGAGGACGGGCGAGGAGGCTTTTGGCGAGGACGCCCATGTTCCCGCGAAAGTCGCTAAACGACAAAAAGCTTGCTGAGTTGGCACACAAACTCGCTGACCGTTTACTATATTTTCAACGCAATCTTTCGGCGGGGACATGTCCCCGCTGAAAGTATTTTTGATATTTGACAAAATTTGACCAAAGTTGTAACTCTTAATTGTTCTCGGGTTTTTTTCCGCCATTACTTTTAGCGGGGACACGTCCCCGCCAAAAGGCTAGATAAACAGTGCCAACCTTTTGGCGGGGACATGTCCCCGCTAAAAGTGGTATCCAGTTTTCCCTCCTAACAATTACTTTATCCCGCCAATATTTTTTGCTACTGATATTAGCTTTTAGCGCCAAATTATCCCGCCAAATTGCAACTTTATCCCGCCAAATTTTTACTTAAATATAAGCTAACCGATCATCCTCAATTCGGCAAAACACCAATAACACAATCGTTAATTCCCACAAAACACACATAACAATGGTTGGTTACACGCCGGAAGAGGAGTGTCAGAGGTTTTATCGTCGTTGTATCTCTTTAATGAAGTTCTTAATACATATGGCGTCGAAATTTATGATGAATATGGTTCTTATAAGAACATTAGCCTGTGGATGAGAGACTAGATTCTGGAATGGTTGAGGAAAAAGCCATACTACAGAGAGATGTTGGACGGTGAAGCTGAAATCATGTTGGAGACCAAACTTGATGATCTGCAAAATAGGATAACAAATCTTGAAGCTTTATTTGAACATTTCATCCAGCAAAAGAATGCAAGGAATGGAAAAGGTGGTACAGGTTCTAGCAAAGTGGGAAGTAGCAGCAAAAAAAATGAATGGGCGATGTTTGTTACGGTCTATGTCGTGTGTTTCGTTTGAGTTGTTTCGTTTGCTTGCCGAGTTGTTTCGTTTGAGTCTGTATGAAATGTATGTGGTTGAGAACTCTTGCGTGTTTTGAATAAAAGGTTTGCCTTCTTGTTTATTAATTGTGAATGTTTTGAGAGTGGTAAGATTGCTAAGATCACAAAGAGACAAAATCAATATCTCTTTCTAAAAAGCCTATGTATGTTGCTCTAAAACACGAAGGCATATATTGTCTACAAGAAGTAATCCTTCTCTAGTTATATTACAATACGACTAAAATTTATGACATTAGAAAAGAGGTAGACATATGTTGCTTGTTTCTGTTTTAGTGCAATTTTTGCTATTTTTGTAGCTGTTCATGACCATCGGTTAAGACTTGAGAGTTAAAAACACAAATAGAGAATGAGAAAGTTAATAACATAACAACTACAACAACAAACAACAACAGCAACAACAACAACAACAACACTACTACTACATGCGAAGATTTTCCATGTCATCTAACAGCTCACGGAGTATTGCACCCGACTGACATGCGTGGTCATGGTCTTCGGGATTCCTTGCCATTTCAAGTTTTGCCTCCAACATCCTTACTCTTGTCTCTAGCACATGTATTTTTGATTCCAGCATATTTATCCTAAGATCTTTGGCATTACAGTTTGAGCACTCTGTTGGTGCAGATCCAGAACCTTGAGATGTTGAAGCAGAAGATATTACTCTTAACCGGTCATCAAATTTACTCTTTCGCATAAAATATCCACATCCATGATATTTTTCTCTTGGCTATTACATAATAAGGAAATTATAAGAAATTTCTTTTTAACAACTCAATTATTTGTATATTTACATAAATAAGAAATGTATGATTGTTCACCTTTGAAGGAGGACATGCATAATAATACCATCCAAAGGTATCTTCTTGATGTGATGGTCTTAGTTTTATATTTCATGTTTCACAAGAACACATAAAAGGATTATATCGCTGCATCTAAGGTTTTAAAATTGGTGTGAAGATAAGAGGTTGTGAGGTTGAGTGGTTTTGAGGATAAGAGTGTATATAATGTGCTTGTGTGGATATAGCAAATATGCTAGCTTTTGGTGGGAAGTTTTGGCACCAATAATTTGGTGAGAAGTTTTGGCGCCAATATTTTAGTGGGAAGTGTTTTGGCGGGAAGTGTTTTGTGGGAAGTTTTGGCAGGAAGTGTTTGGTGCTTTTAGGTTTCGAGATTCGTTTAACATCTCATGTATAACCATATCATCTCGGCTCATTCATTTAACATCTCATGTATAACAATATCATCTCGGCTCATTCGTTTAACATCTAGTGTATAATAGTGATTTAACTTAATTAAAATGATTTAAAAATAATTTTAAATGATCTAAATTAAGTATAAATGATTTAACTTAGTTAAAAATGATGTAAATAATATTAAAAAGTTTTAAATTAATTAAAGAAGATTTAGAAAATATTTAAAATAAATTTAAATGATTTAATAGTGATTTAACTTAATTAAAATGATTTACAAATAATTTTAAATGATTTAAATTAAGTATAAATGATTTAACTTAGTTACAAATGCTGTAAATAATTTTAAAAAGTTTTAAATTAATTAAAGATGATTTAGAAAATATTTAAATTAAATTTAAATGTTTTAAATGTGATTTAACTTAAATAAAATGATTTAAAAGTTTTTTATTTATTTATTTATAAAGTACCTTTTGGCGAGGACATGTCCCCGCTAAAAGATTTCGCGAAATTTTTAATAATTCCCTCCTCACATTTACTTTATCCGCCAAACTTTTTGGCTATTGATAAATACTTTTAGCAGAAACATGTCCCCGCCAAAAGTCTGGCTAAAAGACAAAATTTCTTTTAGCGTGGACATGTCCCCGCAAAAAGGTATCGCTAAAAATAGATCCCAATTATTAACAGATCTAGATTCACACTTAGTAAAAAAAACAAAAAAACTCAACTCTTTCTTCTTCCTTTCGTTTACAGCAACCACCACTACACACCACCACGTCACCACCACTACTTCAACGCACCACCATCTTCACCACCGCAACCCACACTCGCACCACTGTGCACGATGCATCTCAACCCCTGTCATTGTTTAATTCTTTCCTCACACCCTCTCATTGTTTGATTTTTTCTCTTCTCTTCTCCTTCCTTACTCTCGACAGTGGTACAAAAAAAAACACAGGTTATTTTTTGTTAATTTTTTTCAATTTTAGTTAATTGTTGTTAATTTGTTAATTGTTAATTTTGTTAATTGTTAATTTTGTTATTAGTTTTATGTTAACTGTTTTTAGTTTTTGATTTTTATTAATTTTTTTGATTTTTTTCCTTTCGAGACCACATTACAGCCGAGACCACAATTCAGCTAAGACTAAGCAGAGACCAATCGAGACCAAGCTGAGACCACCGTCGAGAGCCCACTGTGCCTAGAGGTATTATTATTATTATTATTATTAGAGTAAATTACATAAATGGTCCTTGTGGTTTGTCAAAAATTTCACCTATCGTCCCTCAAACTTAAAAGTTGCATATATCGTCCCTATCGCCTCCAAAGAACATGGTTAACTTAACTTTGTAATTAATTTTAACCGTGTAACGGGAACAACAGTTATCTTCCATGCATGTCTACTGGGCATCGGTTTTTATTCTTCCTGCTCGTGTTATTCATGATCTTGAGCAGGTAATAAGAGGTTTCCTTTGGTGACAAGGTGATATAAAGAAATGTAAGGCGAAGGTGGCTTGGGAAAATGTAGTAAACCGAAATCTGAAGGGGGTCTAGGCCTTCGTTGTCTTAATGATTTTAATGTTTCCCTTATGGCTTCTCACATTTGGAGTATCTTAACTCATAGGAAATCTTTATGGGTTAAATGGGTCCACCCTTATGCAAATTCGTGTTTCTATCCGTCCTTTTATATGGCACAAAACTTATAACGGTAAGTCTACCTTGATTTGGTTTGATAATTGGTGTGATTTAAGCCCTCTCAAAAGGATGTTAACTTCCAGGGATATATCTCGTTCGGGGTTTTCCTTACATGATTAGGTCTATGATCTAATTGATAATGGTATTTGGAGGTGGCCTTTGGATTGGTTTGTTTGTTACCCGGAGTTATCTCAAGTGAATGATCCTACCATTCATGATAACACTTCGGATGTTATTTTTTGGCGTGACCTTAAGGGGCATCTTAGACCTTTTTCGGTGTCACTTGTGTGGGATTCTATTAGGCTTTGGGGTGATGAGTTTGATTGGTATCATATTATGTGTTGATTGGTATCATATTATGTGGTTTCCTAACTGCATTCCGAGACATACGTTTCACATGTGGTTTATTCTTAATCAGAATTTGAAGACACATGATATGTTGAGGCAATGGGATGTTGGTCCTGAGACTGACTTAAACCTGCTTCGATGTCCCCTATGTGGTTTAGTTCCGGACTCACAATTTATTCTTTGAGTGTACTTTTTCTATGCAGGTCTGGGCTATGGTTCGTATTCTCTCTTGATTGGATGTTATTCCTCCTCGATTGGCTGATGTGGTGACATTTCTTATACCTATTTCCAAGAGGCGATCTGTTGTAAGTGTTGTTTCACGGGTTCTGCTTGCTGCTACTACCTACTACATTTGGCAAGAAATCAATTCTAGATTGTTCAAGAATAAGTCTATGTCTGCTTCTCAGATTTATGATGTTATTGTTTTAAATGTTCGGCTCAAGCTTGTGACTATGCGGTTCCAGAAGGTCTCTCCTCCTGCTCTATTATTACTTGATAAATGGAAGATCCCAAATATGTGTATGATTCAAGATGGGAGTGCCACTTGAGAGCTGTACTCTTTTTTCCTTTACCAAGGTTTTTCTTACTGGGTTTTTCTTGGGAAGGTGTTTTAAGGAGGCAGTCTCATTTGGCTCATTATGCTCCCTTGTTGCTGCTGCTGGGTTGGCTTGGAGGTGTGTGTTTTGATGTATGGAACACTCCTGGATGGTTTCCTATGACGTTTTGGTTGTTTCTAGCTGTTTTGTATTGATTATTTTGTTTGTAGCTAGAACTGATAGCGTTCTGTGGCATGTCACAAATGATTTAGTGGTCATTCAAGCGTTTGCTTGAGGTTGATGTGTATCTCAGCCACATTCCATTGTACTGACTTTTTGTGTTATTAATATACTTTACCGGGGTAACCCTTTACCCCAAAAGCAATAAGGATAGATAATCAAGCTTTTGATTATTGGATCTATTTTATTTTCATTAACAAGTAACTTGTTAGGATAATCGATACACTGTTAAGGTGGTTAAACCTTTTGTACTTTGTGTATATGATATATTGAGTGAATATGATTAAGTATGCGGAATCTACTTAATCACACTTAGAAGGTTATTATGGTTATGGAAATGGAACAGTTGTGTTTGTTATATGACAATGAACAATTAAAGCTTATCACCAAACGATTCAATATTATTAAGATAATAATACGAGTGATCTTGAGTTATCACTAGGGTTACAACCTTGAATCTTATGTTTCTATATCTTGTGATATTGTTTTTGTTCTATGTTCTTGAGAGATATATTTTGCACTATAAGTTTAACACACACTTATATCTCTAGTCTAAGATCTTTCTTTTATATCATAAGAAAGATCTTTACAATAATGTTAAGTATTGTCAAACAACTTGCTAGCTTATCTTATGTGTGTCAGTAACTAAGATACAACATGTATCTATGTTTACAACTTGTTCTGTGAGTATAAGATAAAGACTGAGCACATGGGGTAAGATATTATCTACCGTGTATTATTGACTTTTAGTCAACCAGACTTAATATCTTCATCAACCAGAATTAACTCTGATAGTCACCAGAATTAACACTTGACTTAACCACCAGACTTAACTTCAACGACCAGACTTTAACCAGCAGATAACCAGCAGACTTAACTTTAGAACTCACCAGACTTAACTCTACTGCTACCAGATTTAATCACTTGCCTATACCATGTGCTTGCTCTGAATCAGAGAAGGCCATTAGAGCAGTCTCAGTGGCCACAAGAGCAGCATTTGTTGGTGCTTCCTCTTCATCAGCCATGAAGCTCCAGTCATAGTTAACCCCATCTATGGCTAGCATAGCCCTTGGTTCTTCAACTGTGACTTCCTTCTTCTTCTCTTGCCTATACCATGTGCTTCTATTATCCTGCTTCCTTGGGTTTCTATATTCTTTAGCAAAGTGTCCTAACCTGTGACAGTTGAAACATTCTACTTTCTTCTTATCAAACCCAGCAGTTTTATTACCATCAATGGTAATCTGCTTACCAGTTCTCTGCCAGAACTTCTTAGCCCTCATGCTAAGCAAAGCAACCTGCCATTTGATGTCCATCTCTTCCAAATCATTATCATCCAACTGATCAAGATCTTCATGAATTAGAGGAGAACCACTAGTTTGACTAGACATGAATACATAGAATGCCGGATCTCCAAGTCCTGCAACATTCTTTTGTAAACTAGTAGAAGGACCACCATAGATAGCAGTAGAAACACTTCCATCTTCATCTACCTCTTCTGATTTACTAATACTAGGAGATGACAAGAGTGCCACATTCCCAGAGCTAGTACTATAGATTCCAGACTTCTTTAGACTTTGTTCAACAATTTTAAAGTTATTGAACAAATCATTGAGTTTCATGGTTTCAATATCTGGCTTGTTCATCCAGACAACCACATGAGTATGGAACTCATCAGGTAGACTTCTCAAAAACTTCATGTTGAGATCTTCTTCCCTTTGCTATCTCAACACTCAATACACTTAGCTGACTGACAAGCTTGTGTAATCTAGAAAACAGCTTATCAAGAGATTCATTGCTATTTGAACTGAAATTTTCAAATTGTTGTTTCAGCAATGTATTTTGTGTTTTCTTGATAGTTTCATTACCACCAAACCATGCACAAATCTCTTCAAAAAGAGTTTTTGCATCTGAATACTTGCTAAAGGATAGCATCTGTTCACCAGGAATGGTCATAAGCAACAAGTTTCTTGCTTTTTGATCATTTCTCTTCTGTATCCTTTCTTCATTTGAAACTGGTCCAGTATTTCTTTGTCTTACTATTTTGCCGTCAATGATAACATCTGAATAGCCTAGTGAAAAAGAATCACCATATGTAATGATATCCCAGAGAGCATAATCTTGAACCATAAAATATTGCTCAATTCTCAACCTCCATAGCTCAAACTCATTTTGTTTGATCATGGGCAACTTTGCAACAACATTTGTAGCAGTATCCTGAACATCCATTTCTTAAGCTTCTTCTTCTAAATCAACTATATCAGCCTTGCTCTGATACCACTTGTTAGGATAATCGATACACTGTTAAGGTGGTTAAACCTTTTGTACTTTGTGTATATGATATATTGAGTGAATATGATTAAGTATGCGGAATCTACTTAATCACACTTAGAAGGTTATTATGGTTATGGAAATGGAACAGTTGTGTTTGTTATATGACAATGAACAATGAAAGCTTATCACCAAACGATTCAATATTATTAAGATAATAATACGAGTGATCTTGAGTTATCACTAGGGTTACAACCTTGAATCTTATGTTTCTATATCTTGTGATATTGTTTTTGTTCTATGTTCTTGAGAGATATATTTTGCACTATAAGTTTAACACACACTTATATCTCTAGTCTAAGTTCTTTCTTTTATATCATAAGAAAGATCTTTACTATAATGTTAAGTCTTGTCAAACAACTTGCTAGCTTATCTTATGTGTGTCAGTAACTAAGATACAACATGTATCTATGTTTACAACTTGTTCTGTGAGTATAAGATAAAGACTGAGCACATGGGGTAAGATATTATCTACCGTGTATTATTGACTTTTAGTCAACCAGACTTAATATATTCATCAACCAGAATTAACTCTGATAGTCACCAGAATTAACACTTGACTTAACCACCAGACTTAACTTCAACGACCAGACTTTAACCAGCAGACTTAACTTTGGAACTCACTAGACTTAACTCTACTGCTACCAGATTTAATCACTTAAGAGATTTTCCCGATACTTAAACTTCAGAATATTTAATTCCCAACATAACTCGATAACTCGATAGACCCAACCCAATGACCCGCAGTCCAATAAACCCGAACCCGATATATCCGATTCCTTATAGGGTCGAATTGTGGGCTAGTTTTATTTTTCCAAAACCCAATTGACCCGACCTGATAAGTCCGAAACCCGACCCGATAACCCGATTGACACCCCTAGTTGCCATGCTACATCTAGGGGTGGCAATTTGGGTCCGGTTCGGGTTGACGGGTTCGGATTGGCGGGTTCGAGTTAAAAGGTTGGCAGGTTAGAAACATCAACCTGAACCTGACCCATTTAAATCATCGGGTCAGCTATGTTTACACATAACTCGAACCTGAACCATTTAACCCGTATATATACACGGGTTGAATAGGTTACATGAGTTGAATAGGTTAAACGAGTTTTGAGTTGACACATTTAACCCGTTTTATATACAAAAGTTGGCACATTACACGAGTTAAATAGGTTAAACGGGTCGAACCGTTTAAACCATATAATAAAATATAAATAATATTTAATTAAAAAAATATTAAACAAGTTAGCAGGTCGACCTAGCTTAATTTATTCTCGACCAGAAATGGTTAGATGGCTCACCCCTAGTCGGAGTAAATAAATAAAAGACTACTCAATTTTGTTAGAATTTGCATCCGGTTCATCTTTTTACCCGGTTTTGATGGAAGACAACAATCTCCCTGCCGATGCTCTTTTTCTTGGCCTTGACAACTCTACTCAGTAAATTCACTTTTATCATTCTTGTTTCTTGAAAATCATGTCATTATAATCATGGTTTCAGTAGCTTATGTTTTAATACGAACCCACTAAATATTTTTCACTTTTCTTTATTGGGTATTTTTCCTTTTTATTGAAATCTTGTTGATGTTTTAGGTCACTAAAGGCAACAGTGTTAGATTCAAGTCTCAACATTGTATGTACAGAATTAGTCAACTTTGATTGTGAGTTGCCTCATTACAATACCAAAGATGGTGTTTATAGAGATCTTTTAATTAATGGTAGAATTGTTTCTCCAACTCTAATGTGGGTTGAAGCATTGGATGTTATTCTAGAACGACTGCGAAAATCCCGAAATGTTGATTTCGATAAAATCGCTGCTGTGTCTGGCAGTGCACAACAACATGGTAGTGTGTACTGGAAAAAGGGTAGTTTAGGAATATTGACATCATTGGATTCTAAGGAACCTTTAGTTAAACAATTTGGAAATGCTTTTTCGACAAAAGAATCGCCTGTGTGGATGGATAATAGTACAACAGAACAATGTGAGGCCATTGAGAAAGCACTTGGTGGTGCATTGGAGTTGTCGAAACTTACGGGCTCTCGGGCTCATGAGAGATGTACTGGCCCTCAAATTCGAAGAATATATGAAATGTGCCCAGATGTTTATCATGATACCGAGCGAATTTCGCTCGTGAGCTCATTTATGGCGTCTATTCTTATTGGAGGGTATGCTTCTATTGATCATACTGATGGGGCTGGAATGAATTTAATGGATATCAAGGAAAGGGCTTGGTCTAAGCTAGCTATGGAGGTTCGTGTTCATATATTGTATATAGTGTGTTATTATGTGTATGCTTTAATTGTTGGATGATGATATTAAACATAGGTTACAGCACCAGGTTTAGAGGAAAAGTTAGGAAATTTGGCTCCTGCGCATGCTATTGCTGGTTTAATTGCTCCATATTTCATTGAGAGGTTAGTAGGGCACTATATAGTTTTTTTCGGGTTTGAGGGTATTTTAGTCATTTTTTGCAATCATCATACGTTTTATTAATAGGTACAATTTCAACAAGGATTGTTTGGTTGTTCAGTGGTCTGGAGATAATCCTAATAGCCTCGCAGGTGCAACTTTGTTTCATTGTAGGTTGTAGAATACGAGCTATGTTTGGATTTTGAAACTCAAATCTACTACTTGATTTCGCTCTTTAGTCCATAATCGTCTATTCGACTTTGTATTGGAATCTTGAAAGTAAAGAACTAATACTTTATCTCGCCCATTGGTCTAGAAAGAGCTAATAGTTGACTTTTGAGAGTCAAATCCTGTACTTAATTTGTACTTACGTCCAAAAAGAGTCCACATTTTACTTAGAAACACAAATGTCCAAACTTAATTTATTCCATCCTACGTTGCAAAGTTGACGCTGTTTTGTAGTTTTGCAATTTCAATCTTGTATTTTAGATGAGAGCCTTTAGTCAACTCTAGCTATGCATATATTTAAGGGTTTCTAAACTCTGCAGGATTGACTCTCAACGCACCGGGCGATCTTGCAATTAGTCTTGGCACTAGTGATACTGTAAGTTCAACTTCATAGGCTCCTGATAACATCTTCCCGGTACCCTAAATACCCTTCTCTTTATCATGTTTCCCTTACAATACAAAGGAACATATAGTTAAGTTTGTGAAGAATTTATAACTTATGAGCCTATATGTAATATGGTCATCAATAAGGTGACCCGCATTCCAGTAGCCACCAGTTTTCCTCAAACCCATGAAGCACCACTGAGGCACTGAGTAATCTGTCTCTGCTGGAACATATTCAGGCATTCGGGATAACCAAGAATCATAATCCTACCCTTGAAGGGAATGTTTTCCCTAACCCTGTTGACGTAGAAGGTTATATGGTGATGTTGGTTTATAAGAATGGATCTCTCACACGTGAAGGTACACTCCAGTATTTAAAAGGTGGCAATTTCTTACCATTTACTAGATAAAGGTAGATCCGGGTTATATTTTATCTCTAATAGGAAATGGGTCAAATGGATGGAATGGGTCAAAATACGTCCAAAGTGGGTTTTAAACGTCCTAAAATAGAGTATTCTATAAATCATATTATTACTGAAATAATATATCTGTTAGTCATATTCGACGCATTCTAAGTTCTAAAATAGGACAAAAAGTGTTTTGGGTAAACCAGACCCATCCTGTTACTCTACTCACACATATTGCCGCCTCCAATCAAAACTTCAATGCTAATGAATAACGATTCAAGTTACATATTCATGGAAAAAAGACCCTCATAATTTGCAAAAGGTCGTAATCTTGGTAGATATACGTGATCGATGTGCTGATGGATCGTGGGAAGTGTTTAACAAGTTTTTACAGGAAGAACCTCCATTGAACGGTTCGTTTATTTATTGTAAATTACTTAAAGTCTTCATCTTCCTGCTTCCGTAGTTTGAAATCATTTTCTAGGTGGAAAGATCGGTTTCTTTTACAAGGATCATGAAATACTTCCTCCCCTTCCAGGTAAGTTAGTCATCCCTTTTTCTCGTATGTAAGATCATGGCTATTATAAATATTTACACTTGTGATTTTCTATTTTAATTATCAGTCGGTTTCCATCGATATGCCGTCGAGAATATTGAAGAGAAGACGTTAGAAGGTGTAACTGAGCTTGAAATGAAGGAGTTTGATCCTCCTTCTGAGGTTAGTACGCTTATTAATATGATTTGACATTTAGACGTTGGAAATTGAATCCATTTATATACTTTATCTCTTATAGGATGATTATGCTACTTTTAACTGATTAACTAAAAAGCAAAAGAGGTCAGATGGGTTTAAAGTCACCCAAAGTGAATTCATATGCACATAGCTTCTCCCTTTCAGAAAACAAATATGCACACTTCTTAAGATACGTTTTTAAAAAAGGATGCTTATTGTGATGATATAATTTTTGTCACTATTTGACATGATACTTCTTTGTGTAGTTCGTAAATAAGATCGAATACTCATTTTTCTCCATTCCCAAGCTGTCTATTTTCATCCAAACGTTTTTTAGTCCGAGTGTCCGGCATCAGATTCTGAACTAGGTGTACACTTATGGGCAGGTTCGGGCACTGATAGAAGGACAATTTCTCTCAATGAGAGGTCATATTGAAAAGTGTGGGATGCCGTCTCCTCCAGAAAGGATTATAGCAACGGGCGGAGCATCAGCAAATCATGTCATTTTAAACACTATGGCCTCCATTTTTGGCTGCAACGTCTATACAGTTCAAAGACCAGGTATTACTATTTGTTTTTGTCGTGTAGAAGACGGATGCACCCTCAAAGGTGTTATTTTACTTTCTTTGAACAGATTCGGCTTCGCTAGGAGCTGCATTACGGGCAGCTCATGGCTTGGTGTGTCATAAGAAGGGCAGTTTTATACCAATTTCCTGCATGTACAAATCGGAGGAGACAGCTTTTGGGTGTAAGCTTGCTGCGACTACCAACGATCATCAGCTTGTTGCTAAATATGCCATTATGGTTAAAAAGCGGATGGAGATTGAGAATCGACTTGTTGAGAAACTGGGACGTCGGTGACATGAATCAGGATCTAGGATCACTGTGAATTTGATTGGTATACACTTGTTTCAAGCATCGTCTCTGTACACAAGAAATTAGTTGTATTGTAACTAATAATCTGTGTGGATAAACAGTGTCACCTACGCTGACACACACTACAAGTTTATGCAATTTGTACGCCCTTTTTTCCTTCATGACTTACGAACACGTGTAAAATCTGTTCAAACTACAAACTAGTAAAAATGTGAAGATTTTCACATTTATAATCGTGGAAAATGCTAGTGGTAGAAATTTTGCACTTTCTCATGTGTACAGAAATATAATGTTTGTATGCGCTTGAAAGTGTGATCAATTTGCTGCAACCTGAATATCACTACTCTTAGTCTGAAAATATAACCAACACATTAAAAAGCTTTGAGCATCGACATTGTAGTATCTTCTATATGGTGACAAAAGCAAGGGCCTGGTAATTCCAAATATTGAATCTTGAAGTCTATCTGATTAAGCACTAGGTTGCCTCTGGTGGAGAGTTTGTCTCAGTTAAACTATTCGGACCGAACCATATGACTTGCCCACATTTCAATGCTTTGTCGACAATAAAAATAGTACTACCATTTTTAAAACAGTAGTAAGGAGTAACTTTAAATTTTAGCATTCGATATGAATTCTCTATGCTCATCAGCTCATGCCCCATGGCCAAAAAGCGAAGAAAAGGGCGTCTTGGCCCAAAGCCCAACATATATCAAACAACTAATCAAGGAAAGAAACCTTACAAGAGCTATGAAAATTGATAATAAGCCATGTTGATCGTAGACAATCCTAGTTCAAAGAAAAAAAAAAAAAAAAAAAAAAAAAAAAAAATTGTAGACAATCCATAATAGGCTCAAAAGATATTGCTTCAAGTAACTATGATATTGCTTCAATTAAAGGTGTTTATTGGTTCGGTTACGGGGTTTCTCGGTTTATTCGGTTCGGTTAGTTTGTTTAAGTTTTTTTTTGGGCAAAACCGAACCGAACCATTTAAATTGGATTCAACCGAACCGAAACCGAATTTAAATTCAGTTTTGTGTTTCGGGTCGATCCGGATAATATTTTATTATAGCGGATATATTATGTCTATAGGCCCATTTGATTAGTGATTAGTAATATTTGTTTAATACGCGTAACCCTCTATCCTAGCTTATCATCCTTTAAACAATATTATCTCATTTATAGTATAAATGTAATGAAATAACATTTTTCAATTTATTTGCGACTGTAAAGTCATTGTCAACCGCTTTGACCTCATAAATTCATAATATTACCGACCATCGCTTTTATATTGAGTCAGGTCGCGAGACTACATTACAGTCTTTATATAAATTAGTTTGATATTACTTAAACAAAATAGCTTTGTCATTTGTAAAGTTATTGTAACGGAAAACAAAGAATTGAAAAACATTATTCACGAAACAAAATTATTACATGGTATCCGCTACCATAACGTGCGGATGCCCTGCTAGTTAACTAAAAATTATTTTAATTAGGAATTTTACGCTTAATTCCATTATGGAAAATAAGAATCCTACATTTAAGCCATTCAATTAAATTAATTATTAACCAGTAAACTTTCAAAAATAACCCCTATTTTTTGTGCTTTTTTTAATTTTTTGTAACACATGTGTATTTAGTGTTTTTTCCAAGACAGTTTTAACAAATGATGATCAAAATCTAATTTGATTGTGACTTCAATTGGTCGATACGATGGTCCAATTTTATCACGTAGACAAAATGAAGCTCTCAGGTTCAATATAAATTTTGACACATGATTTTTTAACTACTCAAAATAATCGTTTTTCTTTATTGTATTAAATGATTTTTCTTCACTCACAATTGTTATAACAAGCATAGTTGTTAAGATCTCAATCCCGATCTTAGGATCTTACGATTTTACGATTCTACGAAGCAAAAATGATCCGGATCCTACGTAGGATCTTAACAAGCTTAAGATCTTATAGAATCCCGATCTTGACTATAAGATCTTAAGATCTACTCTGATCCGATCTTACTTTTCTCGAACCGCAAACTAAAAAACTACAAATTTATTGTTTATGTTTTTATAATTTAAAAAACAACATGTTATTCTTCTTAAATATTTCATATTAGTAATTTAGAACAACACTTTCATAAAATATTCTTATAATTTCATGTTTATAATGTATAATAATTTGTAGATTTGAATAATATTACAAAGATCATTAAAAAATAACATTATAGTAGAATCTTAGGATCCCGATCCAATCTTACGATCATGATCTTGCAAAGATTAAAACAATCATAGGTAGGATCCCAATCTTGAAAACCTTGGATAATATTCCTCATTGATCATTATTTCCCTCATAAGAAAGATGCAGAAAATCACATGGTTTTGGTTACATTACTAATCTTAATGTATGTATGTTGTAAGCAAGAGCGTTGAACGAAACGAATAACATATACTCCGCATCAATGATTGGGGTCAAGAGAACTCGGTCCATATTCTTGACAGTACCATTTATCTAACTAGAAAAACAAAGGCTTAAATAGATTAATAAGTTGAAAGAATTGACAATGGAATTGTACCATGTTATGATACGACAAATAACTTCATGTCCTTTACTATAAGAGACGTACGTCTTCCTCACATCAAGTGCATCAAAGCGTGTTAAATAAAACCACACTTGGTAAGTATGAATATTCTCTTAGACATTGACGGGTTTTCGCGCTAGTTAACCACACACATAGGTGATTATGTGGCCTGTGATAGTTGCTTCACAAGATCGTTAAGTATGAATTCAATTAGACGACATACCAGTTACATTCTACTTATTGGTCATTTATTAAGTACTAAATCGAAAGCCTGTCCAATGGACGTGCTAGTTTTAGAATATGCTTGGAAAAAGTTATGAGTGTATAGGGTGTAGATGGGGCAAATGAGAGGGAAACTAAGGCCCGTTTGATATGCGGGTGTCACGGGGTGTAGAATCAAAGATTGGTTGAATCCTTTGTTTAGTACATTTAATTCCATCTGACACATGATTCGGATTCAAAATATTCATACCAGCCTAAGCGGGTTGGTTTTGATGAAATCCACCAATCAAAAGCTTTCTTTTATTTAATGAATTTTTGTCAGCCACATATCTTCATTCATTTTTATTTTATTTTTTTTACCTTTTTTATTTCAAACAAATACATAAAACCTATTAAACATATATATAAATTAAATATTAATAAATTTTTTCTCTCCTTCTTTTTTTCAAACATTTTTCGAATCCGAATTCAATTCAAATCCCACTTACAAACCAAACGCACCCTAAGATTCCCTAACGGGAAACCAAAAAAAGTGACACCCTTCATTTTGGGAAAAGTGGTAATTATTTCCTTGCATACTTTGAGTCCCGTAGCAATTTCACCAATACCGGACCGGACCGGCCGGTTCGACCGGTGTCCGGCTGGTCGGCCGGTTCATTGAATCCCGGTTTATTTTGAGGAACTGTCCAGTGATTAAACAGGCCGGTTTTGGCGGTCCAACCGGTTGAACCGGTTCAACCAAACCGGCGGTTCGTTGGTAAATAAAAAAAAAAAAAATGATTTAACATACCCACCACACTTTCCTTTTCATAATTTCATTAGGGTTTCACCTAATAAAAACCACCTCCCACCAGTGGACACCACCGCCACTCCCAGTGGGTTCATTTTAAGAAAATGGAGTGTTTGGAAAATGGTTATTTTTGGTCAATGGGTCGATTTTGGGACATGCCAAAGGACGGGTCGGGTTTGTTGGAGGATGAGTTGGTGAACATTGAGGAGATGAAGATGGAAATGGTAAGGGAGGATGGATCGAGTCAATCAACTCATCTGGAATTGGAGATGGAAGAAACTAAGGGGAACACTGAATCGCAGCGAAGTCTTATGGAGTGGATTTTGGGTGCTGATTTGGAGAACAAGAAGTAAAAAATGAAGATGAGTTTATATGCTAAACAATAATTTTTGTGTTACTCATAGTTTTAGAAAACTAGGGAGTAGTCTTCAGCTGCTTCTTGAAGTTAGTATATACATATGTTTTTTGACTGGTCTTCAGCTGCTTCTTGAAGTTTGTATACGCTATATGGGACGCAATTATTGTTGGTTTGTTTGAAGATACTTTATGCATATGTTTTTTGACTGGTCAAACGGTTGAACCGGCCGGTTTGACCGGTCCGACCAGTTCGACCGGGCGCGGTGAAAAATCCGGTTCGTCGAAAAATCCGGTTTTTAAAACATTACCGTAGCAATTTCACCAATACCAAAAGGAGAGAGATTTTTTTTTTTTTTTTTTGAAAGGCTAACTTCATTAAAGAAACACAGACAACCCCAAAATCGGGGCGCCCAAAGAACAAGGGAACATAAAAATTACATACAAGAGAATTTACACCAGTCCTCCCAAAAAATGGACTTCAACCTCCCCCTATTTTTGTACCATAGATACCCCAAAGATTTCACCTCACTGAGGATTTGATTCCCTTTAACCGGCTTGTTGGAGAACTTCAACTCGTTCCTCGCTCTCCACAAACACCAACAACCAATAACGACTATCCCTTGGAACACCACTTTCGCACTTCCATTAAGGCCCACGAAGTTATGCAGCTCGAGCAAATCCCGAAAGGAGAACGCGAAGATTTGCTGCACCCTGCACCACTGAGATATACCTTGCCATAGAACAGCCGCGACAATACAAGCTGTGAAGAGATGGTCGACCGACTCGTCACCATGGCCACACAACGGGCAGACCACCTCCTCAACCAGAACATGCCTTTTCTTTAGAGATACCAAAGTCGGGAGGCAGTCCAAAGCCGCCCTCCACGCGAAAACCTTACACTTTAACGGAAGCCACCTACACCACTCAAACACAAAGTTGCTACTCACGTCCAGCCCCGACAGCAAGAATCTTTTGACAGCGCCCACAGAAAATTCTCCAGAATTCTCGCCGATCCACCTCCATCTATCTTGATTCCTGGACAGAGAAACTGCCCCCAGAGAACTACAAATCTGCTCGAACTGAGCCAATTCATCTGAATCCGAGAAATTCCTAGTCCAGTCCCATGAAAACACAACCGAGTCTCCAACCTGCTGAATCCTGTCTCTGACTTTGCAATTTTTGTCTCTTTCAAGCCTGAATAATGATGGAGCACACTCCTTTAAAGGGACATCAGACAACCATGGGTCAGTCCAAAAGGCAATTTCGGACCCGTCTCCAACATTCCCTTTAAACATTCTACGGATAGGAACCCCGTTAACGACAGTTTTAGACAACACCTTCACAATATTGGACCAAACCCCACTATACGATTTCTTCACCGGAAAGAAATCCCAAGATCTCCTGCTAACATGAATCGCCTCAATAACCTTCCTCCACAGGCTGCTTTTTTCAGACTTGAACCTCCACCCCCACTTGGAGAGGAGAGCCACATTTATGTTGAAAAGCCTGTTAAGACCAAGACCCCCTTTGTTGATGGGAGTCGAGACCTTCTCCCACGCGACCCAATGCATCTTGCGGTTATTACTAAAACCCCCCCATAAGAATCTTTTAATGTACGCCTCTAAATCATTAATCACCTTCCTGGGAGCTTTGTAAAGCGAAAAGTAATAATTCGGAAGACTTTCCAAGACGGACTTAATCAAAATAATTCTTCCCCCAATAGATAAGCACGACGCCTTCCAGCTCGAAAGACGTTTCTCGAAAATGTCATACAACACTTTCCAATTATTAACCCGGTTCATGTTAGCCCCCACCACAAGCCCCAAGTAGCAAAAAGGAAGAGATCCCGCTTTACACCCAACCACACTCGACATGGCTTCCACCTCCCCAATACTAACTCCAATGCCGAAAAGGAGAGAGAATTAACATTTTGTTTTTTGTGTATGTATTGTGAGTGGGTATGTGTATTTTGGGGTATTTTTAAATGATAAGAAATAGGAAAAAAATATTAGAAGAGAGAGAAGGTGATGCAAAGTTTGAAGAAAAGTTGAGAGAAAAATTAAAGGAAGAGTTTTTTTGATGATGTGGAGCTGATGTGGCGAAGGAAAACCCTCAACCACACCTTCCACCCTGATAATGTATTTGTAAGTCGTTAATTCATACGTTGAAAACAAAAAAACTATGATTTTTTTGTAATTATGTTATTTCTTTTATAGGCTAATTTTGAGACTAGCCCATTTGCTCAAAGTGGCGGGCTTTTTTAGACTCACTTTAGTTGTTTTATTGAAAAATATACCGAGCGACTTACGACTTTTTAAGTTTTAATATGAAGGCGACATGTGTCACCCAAAAAAGTCGAGTCCAATCGCTGTTGTCATACTTTTGTAAGGGCTAACTAGGTATGCCTTTTAAGCGACATATGTCCAGCGACTTTTTAATACTTTGAGCGACCTTCTATTTTGTCATTTTCTTCTAAAAAAGTCAAACTTCGGAAAATATTATTTTATTCTTTTTGCCCCTTCCCAATGTTGAGCAACCTGAGCGACTTACGGCTTGTTACTTTGAGCGATTTTTTTTTTTACTTTTCACCTTTTTGAACTTGCGTCAGTACTTTTTGAAAAGGTATTATTTTTAAAATACTTTATAAAAAAAAATTATTTCAAATTCTTGAGCGACGTTATAAAATATTTGAGCGACTTAAGCGAATTTATCTACTTTACCAATTTGGTTTTTCACACTTTTTATCACAAAAACCAGATACGAACCCTATACCCAAACAATCTCCAACCTCATTTATCCTCAACTTCCCCCTAACAATTTCAATTTTCTCAAATGAACCAAACCCATCTTTAATTCATTAAAATAATGGCTAAGATTAATTTCCCATCTTCAGATCGATCTCTTGTATCTAATTATGATGCTTTTAGGGTTCGTTCTATTGATTCTCTAAGTGTTAAAACTTCCAATTTTAATAAAGGGTTTGTTTGTTCATTGCATGTCTACTGGAATAAGGTAATTTGTTTTATTTTTAATTAATTTTTTTATGCTTTAGTATTTACAAATATTTTATCTTTTTGTGTTTGTTTTTGTAATGTGGTTGCATTTTGACATCTTTACTCTAAATCGATTTATACAAAATTTGTAAAAAGGTATCTGATTACTGTAAAAGGGTATCTGGATACTTTTTTCTCAGCTCCAAACTTTTGTTTGAATGGTGTTTGGCATTGTGATCTGGAAGTGATTACGCGATATGAAATCATTACTGTATAATTTATGCAGTCATTTGTAACGTAAGACGTGCTTTTGCTGTTTATTACTTACTTTTCTTAAGGGATTGTTTGAGATTGCTTTCAGGGGTTGTTTGGGATTGCTTGTTACAACTGCTTATTTGCGTTTAGATTCAATAGATAAAGTGGTTTTGAGGGTGTGTGGTATTGCTTATTAGATTATATCGAAAAAGAAGCAGCAGTTTTTACCTTTTATTATGGAATCTCAAATACTTCCCTGTGTAAAATGACCCAAAATGATCAGAATAAGTTTTCTTGAGATTACTCCTTAAAGGATTATCTAAATACTAGAAACTGAATGTTTGTGACTGAAAAAAATAATTATCAATTAACAGTCATAATGAAATCCCAAACTTAGAAACAAATAATCGGCGAATTAAGGGGTGTCCGGGACTGGTTTTTGTAAAAACGTAGGGGGGGAGGGGGTGAATATGTTACCGTTTTAAAATCTTAAAACTTGTTGTATCAAATATCCGATTAAGCTTGTTGTAATGTGAAAGATGTCAATTATAGTTTATGACTAGCATATACTAAAACAAGTTGTCACACAAGTATAATCATCAAGTCACAACACAAGCAATCATATAATGCAAATGTAAAAGTAAAGCAGTAAGTAAAAGAAAGCGCAAACCGAACACGATGATTTATAGTGGTTCGGTCACGGAGCTCCTCTTCGCCCTACTCCACTCCCCGAGTACCCAACTCGAGAGTTACTTCACAAGATCAACAAGCTCCCTTCTCGGCGGAGAAAACCTTACACACGTCGCTTACACTTTTTCCGGTACAAAGCTAAATATCGGGTTCTAGTTCGAGGTAGAACCAACCTAACGTCGCTTATACAATATTTTCGACACTAAGCTAGATGTCGAGTTCTTTTACAATGGTACAACTACTCCCGCTATGTTTTATGGCCCAACATAAAAACCTTGTGTTTTATGGCATAAACAAATAAACCATCTAATCTAGTTTGGTGAATAGATTGTGATGATGCAATGATGATCCATGACACAAATGTCTACTGGATATGAATGACTAATCTAAATGAACTTCCATTGATAGGAAGCCTTCAATGAATGAAGATCACAAGTTCCCTAAGCTTGTTGTGATAGATCTTCATATATGCATGCATGTGGAATCTATATGAACTTCTTGAATAAGAAGTCTTCAAACAATGAGGATGACAAGTGCCCTTGAATCTTCATATGTTGATATGCTTTGGTGGATGATGATGGCAAGATATCCAAGTCTTTTGGTGGATCAGGAGGTATGCTATACTTGTGGTGTATGATGACTCAAAATCTCTGAGTTTGCTTCACAGGATCATTTCGGGAGTATGCTTACAACGTAATGAAAGTTAGTAACATTATGATCATGATGATAAGGGTGATTAATGTATGTTACTACATGGTTATTTACTGATCTAAGTGTATGCAAAAGGGTAGAGAGAATGTATGTTCAAGTGATGTCATCATGGGTAAACAATGGGCTGCTATTTATAGCCAACATGATTTTTCACCCACGGATGGGACGGATCCAAAAGTAGGGATCCGTCCTTGCATGGTTTTGGTTCCGTGGGAACCTGACAAACAATCTTCCTAAATCTTCTCCAAATCTAACCAAGATATTTCCATATCTTTTCATTTTGTAAAGATCTAAGCAAGATATTCCTTTGATCTTTAAAATCTTCCTAAAGATTTCAAAGTGATGCATGCCATGATGTCATAGTACATTTTCTAAATTTAGAATTAAAATGTATATGAATGTAACTTGTAAATGTATATGATTAAGTAACAAGTATATACTAGCTAACTAGTATATGTTTACCAAGTTGTATCATGTTAGTTTATGTGTTACTAAAGATGTTAAACTACTTAAGCTATTATGTGATTAACATCATTTTTATAAGTAATCACATTTATCTTAGTTTGACACCTGAAGTGTACTTATCCTATTTTGACATGAAAGCAACTTAGGAAACATGATGTACAAGTAAAAGTACTTGTATATGCAAAATGTAAAATGAGGTTCGAAGTAGAATGGTTATCCTTTTAAAATACTTAATGACCTAAACGTATTTTAAACATTCTAAATGGTTTGTTAAAGGGTTTGATCATAATGCCACATAACAAACATGTACGAACCTGTGTTGTACCATACGAGGACTTGAGAAGTCGAGAGGTGTTGAATGTATGTTGAGATAAAATATGATTACAAGTAACTTGTACATTTTACATTATGTATCAAGTTACATGTTTGTCATCAATCAAAACAAACGAGACTGTATAGATTAAATATTGTAATATTTGCACTAACAATCTTCCCCTTTTTGATGATGACAAAATATGTAAACGTGATAGATAGTAAAATGTAAAAAGTTACTTGTGTACTTACATGTGTACTCTTCTCCCCTTTTACCTTTTACATTACCTTCTCCGTTTACACTCTTCTCCCCTTTTTGTCGAAACAAAAAGGGTTTGTCCTTAGAGTTAACTTCATTTCTTCCTGAAAAGACGAGCTTGCATCATCCCTAGTGAAGTTAAATTGTCTATTGCAATCCCCTATGGTTGTTGCGTCCCCTAGGTTATTGCCCTTGTTTGGTAGCGGATCCATGGATCAAATTTTGACCCTTTCCTTACATCATGGTTAGTGTTGTGTAACAAAAGGAAAATATATATGAGAAATGCATGATGAAGAAAATGCAAATAGCAAACGATACATGAGGGTAAGCTATGTTGGACTATCTCCTCCTTTTTGTCAAAGCACAAAGGTGTGTCGAAGAATGAGAGTGATTATGAATGCGTGCATGCTCCCCCTTGACGATTGCTCCCCTTTGATTGAGGCGTCAAGGTATTTTTAAAAAGCTACAAAACAAATATTAGTGCAAAACTAAATTTGTCCTTGGACGAGTATGTGATATACACCAAAGAGTGTAAAAGATGCATTCTATAAATGCTTGACGGAAGCTCCCCCTTACTCTAAGGCGTCAAGATGAACCTACAAAACAAAAATTAGTACAATAGAAGCTATGTCTTTAGACAGATATGTCATATACGACCAAGTGTATAGACGATGCAATATGAGTGCTAGACAAATAATCCTCCTGGTTTGAGGACGTCAAGAAGCACCTACAATAAAAGAAGGAAAATAATCGATGCAAACTTCATCCTTAGATGAGTATGCTATATACGATTGAGCATATATGATGATGAACCTACAATGAAAGGATTAGTGTAATATATTTCATCTCAAAGAAAAATAAGATGCATATGTATGATGCAATATATCAATGATATAATCACAAGCAACTTAAGACAGAGAACTATGATTATCTAGTAAACCATGTTGTAAAGTGTAATCTTCTAATAAGAATTACAATTACAACAATATAATATGATAAAATCCTACAAAATAATGCCTAGAAGGAAAATATTAAGAGTGAGTGATGCTAGTGTTGGTGTTGGTTTACTAGTAGGTTTTTCGCTAATCCATGGGGTTGATGATTAGTGAAAGAGGTGATGGAAGGTGGTGGTTATTATGAATGCAATGAATTTAGAAACTCATATGTATATCAAATGCTATAAGAGTATTGAAGACGGTTAAGGTTATCATCTACCAAAGATGATGTATCATGCCATAATATATGCTCGGATGGAATTAAGAGGAAGTGAAGACAATGATCACTTGGGAATAGAAATTCCATATGCAAAAATTAGAAATACTAGATACCTATATGAGGATGAGAATGACATCATATGATAGGAGAGTGTTGGTTGGACCAAAGTGTTGAGAATGATGATTTTGATATATCGTTTGCACTGACAATGATGTGCTTGATATGTATCAAGAATGAAAAGGATGAGATCCTATGATGGTGTTCTAGACAATGAAGTTGTGAGATTAAGGTTAAAAAGAAAATCCTAGACTCGTTGGTTGTGAGAGGGTTGTTTGTTTTAAGTAGTTTAAAGACTGAACCAGGTACCCACGGATTGGGCGGAACCAAATTTTTGGTTCCGTCCATCTTATCAAAGGGTACCTTGGGACCATAATTAGATTTGGTCATGTTTTGTCATTTTTGATCAAACGAAGGTTCGAGCTAAGATCTATTTACTTATAACTACGGATTTGGTTCCATTAATCCTAGTCAAAGTCTAAGGAGACTCAATGGTTCTAGTTTAAGAGGTTTGTCAAACACATGATGTGTTTTCTCACTTGACGAGGTATTGGTGCAAACATGTGATGTTGGGTTAAGAAGGTTTGAAACACTTTGTGATTTTGAGAGCTGATTTTAACTGAATGATGTGAACCTATGTGTTGGTATTTGAGGGTGTAGGAGACATGAGTAAGTATTCTTTAATACAAAAAGACAATTATGTGAATGAGTTTATCTCCCCCTTAATCGGTGGATATTCAACATAATGTGTAATGTATCGAATGAAGAATGACGATGCAGGTTAATGAAAGTGATGAGCTTAGTAATGTTTTTGCGGATGTTGGTTAGCATACAAAGAACTTCATCCTTGAAGTTACATAGCTCTTCTCTATCAATGCGAGATGATCGCATGACGAGGCATGTGGTTTTCTCATGGGAGGTGTATAGTTATAACTAAAAGGTGATGGAGATGTTTTTAGGAAAGCGGAAGCAATTTGGAAATAGGTCGATTGAAAGATACGCAAACACAAATTTCAAGCCTCTAAAACTTAATCTTATTAGCCTTAAAAAAAATATATATGCAAGTGAATGGGTCCTATAAACATATTACTAATCTACATAGCAATAAAGGGATTACAATTATGCAAAATAGGCATAACGAAGTGAGATAACAAATAATTTGTTATCAACCTATAAGACAAAAGTGTTAATGACAAAAGATGTGATTATGATAGAAATCATATGATAACATCTTATATAAACAAAAACAAATATTCGACTACTAGACAAAAAGTTACCACATAGCATCAAGACAAATAATCATATTACAAGAGAACATGACATTGTTTGATATACTACATTGTGAAATTGTTTTGATGTTAGGCTTAAGCATACTTACCCATTAATTAACACAATGATCTATGTGATTAATTTGTAGAATAAAATGACTTCTAAATGTTTATCATACCAAAAACACCTTGACAAATTATAGGTGCACACATGGCAAACACATAGTGTGATAAACTCACAAAAGAAGTGAGACGACAGATTCATGCAAACCATTATAATATTTTGGAGCATGTATCATTTAGGCTATCCTATGAAAAAGCTCAATGAATGTCAACAAAAGACAAGAGCTTTCAAATATAGAAACATCGTATAAAAACATCATGTATTAAAATGACATATCATGAGTTAACAAGTAACATGTTAATCTTGCTAAATAGCATATAACAAAAGAATGAAAATGTCATACAAATCATGTTAACATTTAGTAGCACGAAATATATAAGCATGCAGACAAAACCTTTCCAAGGTTTATTACTTAAATATTTATCATGATAACATCAAGATACTATGTCAAACAAAAAACATGTAATCAACACATGTAAGTATGATGCAAGTGATTCTAATAAACTAAAGAAAGAAAAAGTCATATCTACTACATGTTTGATTAATATTCCTAAGGTGAGGCAAAATATCTTATTTTAATACTTACTTTAGGCAAGTATAGGAATTAAGATTTTTCAAGTTGGAGAATGAATATGAGACTATTACTAGCGGTGCTCAATTCAGGCTAAACACGACCATTTTTACGAGTGATTCCACATACCCAATTTCTCTACTGGAAGCAATTTAACCGTTAGGTTAAATTGAGTTTCTAGTGCAATAGGTTCTCCAGTAGTCATTCTCATGTTAGAAAGATAGGAATTCATATTTTTGCCTATTGAAGTATATAAAAGATGATAATTTACCAATACTTGGCTTAATGAGACTCAACTATATCTATTAAAACTAAGGTGATGAAGATGTCATGTTATACACGAGAATTTGACAAATATGTGTCAACATATTTTTGCCTATTGAAGTATATAAAAGATGATAATTTACCAATACTTTCTCGTCACTGTACTCTTCCTTTAAATGGACCCTCGTACTTTTTAAAGGTCCTCTAAATATTTCCAAGATATCTTGATTAATACAAATGATCTCCTAAAAATTTCACAATCATACGTAATATCGTTTTACGTGACCTTAAAACCCGTTACAGTCTACCAATTTCCCGATTACCTCACTAATTATTTCTGAAGACTAGTTTGAACACTCGTCCCACAATTTAGAACATCTACATCACCTCGTGAACCACCGCCTAGAAGCACGCCAGCTAATCATAACACGACCTCAAGCTTTCATTTTTCGACAAGCCTCGTCCATTACACTCTCTATTTCACTACCTTTAACTCACCCTTGCTTTGAAAAGCTAGCCCCACTTCATACCACGTTGCAAGCCAACAAAGTCGAAATTCTTATCGTTAAGGTTCGTTGGAATTCCCAAGGAAATCCTGAGATCAATTAAAGTGAGAGCATACGTTTATAGTACGAACGAGCTGAATTCAGGGACTGAATTCCTTAAACGGGTGGAGACTGTAGCAACCCGTAATTTTCCACGTCAACATTTATTTTCAAACTCCAATTTACGACTTTGAGATTTTACAAGAACACTTTTTACGTATAACTATTTGGTTAAATAAACATAAAATTATGAACAACCCTCTTGAACACTATGAATTTAGACTACATTTACACTCTGTTCCCGAGTTTTGAAATAGAAGAAAAGAAGAGAAGTGACAAAAATGGGCATGAGAGAAGAGGAGAGAAATGAAATTTAATTTTTTAGTTCGTGTTCTCGAGTTAGAAAGAAAAGAAAAGAAGAAGAAGAAGAAGAAAAATTATGATTTTACAAGTATACCCTTTATTTTATATAAAATTATGTTATATGTTTAGGGCATTTAAGTCATTTATATTAATTGAAAGTTTCCTTACTTACTTTCTCTCCAAATCACCCCACTTTTGAGAAGAAGATTTTGGAGAGAAAATGAACCAAATTTCCTCTCCATCTCTTTTCTCTTCTCTCCTGAAAAAATTCGGGAACATGAATTTATTTTGATTTCTTCCCACTTCTTTTCTCTTCTTTCAAAAATAAAACTCGGGAACGCAGCGTTAGTCCACATCATCCCAAATACCTTGATCCTACTCTGGTTCGAAATTTTAATCCCAAAGACAATTCCCTTTTTATTTATTTACGATTGTTAATTTAAATAAACGCTTTTCGCGATTTAAATGAACAACTTACCCGACACTCATAACAATTATTTTTCATGCTTTTTCATACTCCTTAAATTATTTCAAAAGTGTCAAGAATTATTTTTCAAACATTTTCCCAATTCGTTTGCACACACCCCCAAAATCTGTGTTTGCAGCGGAATGGAATTCCGGGGGCGTGATGTTCTTGGTTAACAAAGTACAAGGAATAAAGAACGACCTCTAAGTGAGTCGTTTTAAAACAAGTGTTTGATTTAAAGTTAACGTTTTACAAAACATAAATATCAGAGTTCACCATCAAAATGTAAGATTTAAATACATAACCAAACGCTAAATAATGCAAGAAAAAAATGTGACTAAAAAGTGCTCCATACAAGAGGTGTATCATCATCACCTAATTACCTGAGAATACACGCTAAAAGGGTCAACAATAATGTTGGTGAGATCATAGGTTTAAGTAAACAGTAGTGCGGACCACCAGATTTCAATAGCAAGACAATTACAACAAATATAATATCACAGCCAAAAATAATATATATACAGTGCTTAAGCTCATGACCCCGAAGCTCGACGTACTGGTATGCAATCAAGCATAATAATAATAATGCCCCAAATAAGTGTTTGCCAGACACTCGGAAATAATCCGAATGATATGCGTCCGTTTGACAGGTTGGCGCGACCAACTCGGACGGGGTGTCAACCTAAATAGATCTATTCATAACATCCGCGCTTACAAATAATTAACGGTTCATGATTCAAAGGGGACTTAAATGGCAATGCGGTAACTTAGGCAAAGTAACAGTTTTAGCACTTGTGTCCGTATGTAAAAACAAGCAATGTATTCTCACCCCGAGGGTTTAGAAATCATGAATAAACAATGTAAAAGTCGAGGCTATGAAACTCACCTTAGCAAAAGCAAATCCCGATTGGTAAAGTGGCAAACGTTAAATTAAGTCCGATAACTCTAATCGCGACCTAAATAATGCATATGTCTTAGGTTAGAAAACAAGGTCATTCACACAAGTTACTATAGTTTGCCAAAAATTTGATTTTTGTTACTAAACTTTTTTTTGGTTGAATTAGGTTACCCATGTATACGGGTTTGTTGAAATTAGGTTACCCATGTATACGGGTTTGTTAAATACTTAAATATGTTACTGAACTTTGTAAACGTCGGGTTTTAAGTACAAAACGGTCCTTGTCATTAGTCGGGCGTCACGGAATTAGTCCCTAGACCACTATTTCGGTTAGTTTGACCGTTTTTCGTCACGGAATTAGTCCCTAGACCATTATTTCGGTTAGTTTGACCGTTTTTCTTACGTTTTCGTTAGTTTTCTTATGTTTTTATACGTTTTCTCCTTTTTTCTTAACTTTTCACACATTAAGCGAAATTTTTCGAAATTAATTTTTTTTAGAAAAAATAAATTTTTTTCGAAATTAATTTTTTTTTTCAAAATTAATTTTTTTTAGAAAAAATAAGTTTTTTTCGAAATTAATTTTATTTAGAAAAAATAAATTTTTTTCGAAATTATTTTTTTTAGAAAAAATAATTTTTTTCCGAAATTAATTTTTTTTCGAATTTTTTTTTTCGAAATTAATTTTTTTCTCAATTAATTTTTTTCGTAATTATTTTTTTTTCGAAATTAGTTTTTTTCGAAATTAATTTTTTTTCGAAATTAATTTTTTTTAGAAAAATATTTTTTTTCAAAAATTATTTTTTTTAAAAAAATTAATTTCAAAAAAAATTAATTTTTCTAAAAAAATAATTTCGAAAAAAAATTAATTTCGAAAAAAAAATTTATTTCGAAAAAAAATTATTTTTTCTAAAAAAAATTAATTTCGAAAAGAAAATTAATTTCGAAAAAGGTCGCTTAATGTTTGAAAAGTTAAGAAAAAAGGCGAAAACGTATGAAAACATAAGAAAACTAACGAAAACGTAAAAAAACGGTCAAACTAACCGAAATAGTGGTCTAGGGACTAATTTCGTGACGAAAAACGGTCAAACTAACCGAAATAGTGGTTTAGGGACTAACTCCGTGACGCCCAACTAACGACAAGGACCGTTTTGTAACATTTTTCAACCAAAATTCAACAAAGTAACTTAATTCAACAAACCCGTATACATGGGTGACCTAATTCAACAAGAAAAAAAGTTTAGTAACAAAAATCAAATTTTTGGCAAACTATAGTAACTTTTGTATGTATTAACCCTAGCAAATAATAAGCTGTCAAAACTATATGTCGTCGTAAACTTTTTTTAGGCAATAACTTTTTCGTCGTAGCTCCGTTTCTTAAGTTTTACCTATCCCCGCGAAGGTATTTAAGTATACTACCGGATTTCTAAGGTCTCGGCTAATCTAGTTACCATTTATCATCAGTTTTCATCACTCCAATTTTCTAACAGCTTCAACAATTTTTCAGAAATTTAGTTTTCGTCGTATAAATTGAAACTAGCGTATCTTTTTCGTTATAAGTCCGTTTTAACTTATTCAAGCGGCTACGTTTTCGTTATTGAGTCTATTTTCTATATTTCTAGCCTAAACTTGTCACCACACCACTGATTTTTCCGTGTTAACCAAAACGGGACAGATTCGTTATCAAGAGTGTCCAACTATTTTTTCCTAATCTTCTAGTTATTATAACCACTTAACAACAACTCCAAATCTAGTCCTAGTTCATCCGTCAACTTCTCAACATAACAATAGTGATCTAACACTAACTTAGCAATATTCAAGAGTCCATGTAAATGATCATCAAGAATGGTTAAAATTTACAAGTTTACTAACACATATATATATGATGTTTTCATCACTTTCTTGTGGAGATTTTTACTAACTAGTTTACTTGTAATAAAAACTTGTTTAAAACATAACCTTTTGTTAAAAGATCATTGTGAATATAAAACTTTATCAACATGTACAAAGTGATAACTAAGTATATATACTTGAACTAGCATTATGACATGAAAAACATGAAGTTTTGCATTGTAAGATTACTTACAAAAGAGATTAGTGAGATGAGTATGTAAGACACTTGCTTAACCCAAGAATTAGTGTTCCAAACCCTTGATAGAGTACCCTAAGTATGCTTAAACTTAACTACAATCAAGATTTCTCATTCCTTGCTCCTAGAGTGTGCCGACTTGGTGTATACAATGGGAGGTGAATATCTTTTTTTTTTTTTTTTTTTTTTTTTTTTTTTTTTTTTTCACTTGAACTAGTTGGTGTAAAATAAGGATAATTTGATCTATTTATACTAGGAGTATTCAAAGGGTTAATAGTTGGTCAATAAACATCATTTGGCTATGTTGAGGGGGGGGGGGGTTGGCTGATAAGGGGGGCTAGGGGGGACAAATTGAGGTCAAGCCTCCATTTGAAGATTAGGCTCCATGTTTTGTGGATTCTTGTGTGCTAATTAATTACCATGTGTATCTTGTCTAGCAAATATCTTTAGGTTATGAGGGGGGGGGGGGGCGGCAATATGAATAAAATGGGATTAGATTAGTTCTTTTGATACAAGAGTGTATATGTTGTATGTATTGGGTGTTAAAAATAGGTATTGGGTGTTGGTTTGGTGATTAACGAAAGTTGTACGTAATTAAACGTAAGATATAAAGAATTTACCTTAGGCGTAAGGAAATATTTTTGGAACTTTGGTAATCTTTTAGGAAGTATAAAAATACGTTAGAAATAATCGTTGGGAGAATTGGATATATCGGGTGTTAAATTTTAAATTACGAATAGCGTTTGTTGAATTGATAACCGTAAGTAATTAAAGAAAAGGAAATTTGTTGTAGGGTTTAAAATTGTGAACCGGAGTAGGAGCAAGATACTGGAGCGTTGTGGACTAAATATAACCTAAGTCCTAGTGTACTTGAAATATATTCTAGGTTTCACGTTGGTTCAAGTAAAAGTTATATGTAAATTATTTTCAAATAAATGTCAAGAAAATAAATTCGAGTTTGTTGAGTAGTATTGACCTGTAAATTAGCGGGTTGTCATAGTCTACCACCCATAAAAATGAATCTCGTCCTCGAGATTCAGTCAGTGTTGGTCATTGGAGTGTTGTCGGTGAAGAGATGTGGATACTTTTGACGGATCTGGTCTTCTCGTTCCCAAGTGAACTCGGGACCTTGTTGAGAATTCCAGCGAACTTTGACGATAGGAATTCTACTGTGCTTTAATTGCTTGACATCACGATCCATAATTTCTACTGTCTCTTCAACGAAATTAAGCTTGTCATCGAGTTGAATCTCTTCTAACGGAATGACGAGGGATTCGTCGGATAAACACTTCTTGAGATTAGAAACATGAAAGGTATTATGCACACTGCTAAGCTCTGGCGGAAGCTCAAGTCTGTATGCCACTGGACCGATTCTTGCTATAATATTAAATGGTCCAATATACCTAGGGTTCAATTTCCCGCTTTTCCCAAATCGTATCACACCTTTCCTAGGTGATACCGTTAACATTACCATGTCTCCAACTTTGAATTCTAAGGGCTTACGCCTCACATCGGCGTAACTTTTCTGACGATCTCTGGCGGCTTTCAGTCTGTTTCAAATCTGAACAATCTTCACGGTTGTCTCGTGAACAATTTCTGGACCGGTAAGTTGGGCATCTCCGACTTCGGCCCAACAGACTGGTGATCGGCATTTCCTACCCTAGAGTGCTTCAAATGGTGCAGCCTTTATACTTGTGTGATAACTGTTGTTTAAGGAAAACTCAATCAACGACAAATGAGTATCCTAACTATTACCAAAATCAATCACACAGGCACGGAGCATGTCCTCTAGTGTTTGGATGGTCCTCTCACTCTGACCATCGGTCTATGGATGATAGGCTGTACTCATATCAAGACGGGTTCCAAAGGCATCATTAAGGGATTCCCAAAATCTTGAAGTGAATCGACTGTCTCGATCCGAAATGATTGAAACTGGTACACCATGTTTCGAGACAATCTCCTGGATATAGATTCTGATTAATTTATCCATCTTGTAGGTTTCTTTAATGGGCAAGAAATGAGCTGATTTGGTGAGACGATCAACAATCACCCAAATCGCGTCGTGACCGCTCGGAGTTTTAGGAAGTTTAGTGATAAAGTCCATAGTGATACGTTCCCATTTCCATTGTGGAATCTTTGGTTGCTGTAGTAAACCAGACGACTTCTGGTATTCGGCCTTAACTTTGGAGCAAGTAAGACATTTGCTGACATAAGTAGTAATGTCGGCCTTTATATTCGGCCACTAATACAGCTTTTTGAGGTCTTGGTACATTTTATCGGAACCTAGGTGTATGGAATATTTGGACTTGTGTGATTCGTGCATGATCAACTCTCGTAGGCCACCAAAATGTGGTATCCAACTCCTATCTTTGAAGCATAACATTCCATCAGATCTTTTTACAAAACCATTCTTACTTTCTGGCATACCATGAAGATTCTCCTTAGGTCGGTTTTCTGTCTTAAGTGCTTCGGCCTGAGCCTCAAGAATTTTGGATGGAAGAGGTGAACTAATTGTCATACCCAATGATCTTACTCTTAAGGGTTTAAGTCGCTCTTTTCTGCTAAGGGCATCTGCTACTACGTTCGCTTTGCCAGGATGATGTCGGATCTTGCAATCATAGTCACTGAGTAGTTCTAGCCAACGGCTTTGCCTCATATTAAGCTCTTTCTGGTCTAAGATATGTTGAAGACTTTTGTGGTCGGTGTACACTGTACACTTGGTACCGTAGAGGTAATGTCTCCAAATCTTTAGCGCAAAGACAACTGCTCCTAACTCCAAGTCATGAGTGGTGTAATTCTTCTCATGAAATTTGAGTTGTCGAGAAGCGTAAGCTATAACCTTTTCCTTCAGCATTAACACAGCTCCAAGTCCTTTGTGAGAAGCATCACAATAAACTACAAAATTTTCTATTCCTTCGGGTAATGCCAAAATCGGCGCACTGCAAAGTTTTTGCTTCAACAACTGAAAGGCGGATTCTTGTTTCTCTCCCCATTCGTACTTCTGATTCTTCTGCGTTAGCTTGGTTAAAGGCTTCGCTATCTTAGAGAAACTCTCGATGAATCTTCTGTAATACCCGGCAAGACCTAGAAATTGACGAATCTCTGTGGGAGTCTTAGGTCTTTCCCAATCTTTAATAGCCTCGATCTTAGCTGGGTCAACATGCAATCCCTGACTATCAATTACGTGCCTAAGAAATTGTACCTTTCGGATCCAAAAATCACACTTAGAAAACTTCGCGTACAACTTCTCGTTCTTGAGTAATTCTAAGATCGTCTTAAGATGTTCTTCGTTCTCTTCTTTGCTTTTCGAGTAGATTAGAATATCATCAATGAACACAATTACAAATTTATCTAGGTACGGTTTGCACACACGATTCATGAGATCCATAAATACCGCTGGTGCATTGGTTAACCAAAACGGCATCACTTGAAACTCATAATGACCATAACGAGTCCTAAAAGCCGTTTTCGGGATATCTTCTTCCCGAACCCTTAGTTGATGATAACCCGATCTCAAATCAATCTTCGAGTAGAAACTGGAACCTTGCAACTGATTGAACAAATCATCAATTCTTGGGAGCGGGTAACGGTTCTTCACCGTTAACTTGTTCAATTCACGATAATCTATGCACATTCGGAACGATCCATCATTCTTCTTTACGAACAAGACCGGCGCTCCCTAAGGTGAGGAACTTGGTCTAATGAATCCCTTGTCTAGTAGTTCTTGCAAATGATTAGACAATTCTTGCAACTCTGACGGTGTTAGTCGGTAGGGTGCTCTTGCAATTGGTGCCGCTCCTAGCACTAAATCTATCTGGAACTCTACTTGACGGGTAGGCGGTAGTCCAGGCAAGTCTTCGGGAAAGACTTCTGGAAAATCTCGAACAATCGGTACATCTTCCAATCGTTTCTCATCCAACTTCTTTTCGGTTATGTGTGCTAGAAAAGCATGACATCCCTTCTTTATATACTTTTCGGTCTTGACATACGATATGATGTTTAATCGAGTTCCGCTTCGTTCCCTAAGGATAATCAAGGTTTCACCATTAAAAGGGAGATGAAAAAACCTTTTCGTTGCAAATGATCCTAGCATAGTGTTTAGATAACCAATCCATACCAATTATGACGTCAAAACTACCGAGCTTGATAGGCATAAGGTCAATGTTAAATGGATGGTTTAGGAAGTTAAAGGTGCAGTCGCGGATTATGGTGTTGGAGCCAACTAAGTTACCATTCGCTAACTCAATGTTATAGGCGGTGTCTAAGGTGGTCGGTGAGATGTTAAGTAAAGGAGCAAAAGTAGTTGACACAAAAATTTTATCGGCACCCAATCAAATAAAACTGAAGCATAACGACCATTGAGAAGAAACATACCCGTGACAACGTTCAGGTCCTCAGTAGCTTCTCTTTTTCTGAGATTGTAGACTCTTCCCCGAGCTCCATTATTCTGAGTTCCCGTTCCTTGATTCTTCTCCTTTGGGCATTGGTTCTTGAAATGTCCTGTTTCGCCACATCCGAAACATGCTCCAGGAACCCTTTGATTTGTTGCAGCAGTAGGAGACCTACAGTCTTTGGTTAAGTGCCCGATTTTCTTACAATTGCCGCATGGAGTAGGGCAACGTCCAGGATTGTGGTGACGTTGGAACTTGTCACACTTAGGAAGATTTCCTTCATAACCTTTCCTTTCAGTCGGGCCCGCTACATTAGCCTTAACGACTTCTTGTCTTTTGTTGGGTTGTTGAGCAACATTTCCTCCCTGAGTAGTATCCCACTTTCTCTTGTTGTTGTTACTGTTGTGGTAGCGGTTGTTGTTGGTATTGTTGCGGTTACTGTTATTGCCATCTCGAGCAACCTTTGCTCGAACAATTTGATCCATTAAATTGTGAGACATTCGGATTGTCTCATCCAGAGTACTTGGCTTAGAAGATATAACATTTCCTTGAATATTAGATGGAAGTCCCCAGATGTACCTTTCAATCTTTTTCTTTGTAGTAGAAACCATCTCAGGACAAAGAGTAGCCTATCCTTATATATTCCAAAATCACAAATGTTACAACTCGCCTAAAACAAGTAACCAAAACTCTACAGTTCCTACTCAAAAATCCAGTAAGCGCAAATACTTTTGTAGTTTTGTGTGAGTAAAGAAGCATTGCATAACTTAAACATTCACATCTATGCACAATACACTTGCATCACATTATTTCTTTCATCACAGTCTTATTATGTCACAGTCACCCCCACCCCAAACCTTGTACTCAATCGATGAGTCGACTAGTCTTTCTAAGAATGACCCTCCATAGCATATACTAGGAAGATCCCTCGATATAAGTAAACGATGATGAACCACTAAACTTTTAAAGGTCTAGAATCATACCATAAAGTTTGTTGGGAACACGTTTTGTAATATTTCAAGTATTGATCATTTGTATTAGGCTGCTTAGGCCTTTAGGTTTGTTATTAGGCCCAACCCGTGTAGAAGGCCCATGGGCTGTGTCGTTTTATCATTTATTATGGTTTATTATGTATTATGTTAAGTAAGTAGGGCTAGTAGCCCAATCTCTTTTAAAAACTATAAATACCCCTCCCATCCAAGGGAGAGGTTGTTGGTTGATGAATTCATAATATTGTTCTTAAGTGTGTGTTATCATCTCCCTTCCATCTCTTTCTCTCTCTAGCTTTCTCTCTCTAGATCTAGTAGGTAATTAGTAGGTAATTAGTGGTAGCTTAATTCATAAAAGTATAAAACAACAAGTGGCTTACGAGCAAGACCGCTTGGAACCCGCAAACAACCGCTTGAACTTCCCAGAATCTTCAGCTGAACCATTACCTTTCAAAAGGAAAGATTTGGAAGATCTGTTTGCTCCTATGTTTGATGACAGTTTGGTTAACAGTGCGTCAAAGGCTTCCACAAGTTCCGCTGCTCAACAACTCCCAAATCAAGCACCTGATCCATCAGCATCTACCTCTACAGTAGTTGCTGACGATGCACCACAACCTGAACCATCATCATCCATAGATAAAACACCTCAACCAGCAGTTGAAGATTCTTCTCCCATTTCTAACCAAGTTCCAACACCATCAGATTTTGACGAAAATGCATTTTTCAATCCATTTGCTCCACCCCCAACCATTCCCGAACCAGGAGAATCTTCCTCGAGCAACATGGAACCGTCAAATCTGAATCACAACATTCAACACTACCCATCTACTCATAAATGGACAAGGGATCATCCATTAGTTAATGTGATTGGCAATCCAGATAAACCAGTTATGACACGACAGAAACTCCACACAGATGGTGAAACTTGCATATACGCTCTCACCGTTTGTCAAGCTGAACCGAAAAATATTAAAGAGGCCATGACTTATGACAATTGGATTGAATCAATGCAAGAGGAGTTGGATCAGTTCAAAAGATTGGAAGTCTGGGAACTCGTTGAAAAACCTGAGGGAGTTTATGTTGTGGGCTTAAAATGGATTTGGAAAAATAAGCTGGATGCAGAAGGCACGGTTATTCGTAACAAGTCACGGTTGGTTGCTAAAGGGTATAGCCAAGAAGAAGGAATTGACTTCGAGGAATCCTTTGCTCCAGTGGCTAGGCTTGAGGCAGTGAGAATGTTCCTGGCATACGCGGCTCATAAGAACATCATAGTTTACCAAATGGACGTGAAGACAGCATTCCTGAATGGACAACTTCGTGAAGAGGTGTATGTTTCACAACCAGAAGGCTTCGTTGATCCAAAACATCCACAACACGTATACAGGCTTAAGAAAGCCCTCTACGGCCTTAAACAAGCCCCGAGGGCCTGGTACAACAAACTTTTAGCATTCCTTATTGCTAATCATTTCACTAAAGGCTCTGTAGACCCGACTTTGTTTATACAAAAACACGGGGAGGACATTCTCATCGTACAAATTTATGTGGATGACATCATTTTTGGGTCTACCCACAAAAAGTACTCAAATGCTTTTGCAAAACTTATGAAACAAAACTTTGAGATGTCCATGATCGGTGAACTAAACTTTTTCCTAGGATTACAAGTTCACCAATCACCTCGTGGTGTATTCTTGAGTCAGTCTAAATATGCACAAGAAATATTAAAAAAGCATGGCATGACATCTAGTGACACCTATAACACCCCTATGTCCTCCTCATCCCCGAAGCTAGATGCTGATATTCATGGGAAACCCACTGATCCTACAAATTATCGTAGCATAATTGGGTCTCTCATGTATCTCACCGCTAGCAGACCGGATGTTGTATTTGCCACATACCTATGTTCACGCTATCAGTCTAACCCAACAGAAAGACATTTATCTGCTGTTAAAAGAATCCTTAGATACATCAAGGGAACCATTCATTTGGGGATCTGGTATCCAAAGGATTCTGGTTTTGCACTAACTGCTTTTTCAGATGCGGATCATGCGGGATGTATTGATACAAGGAAGAGCACATCCGGTGGTGTTCAATTCCTAGGTGATAAGCTGGTGTCCTGGCAGTCAAAGAAGCAAGATTGTACGTCTCTATCATCCACGGAATCAGAATATGTAGCCATGTCTGCCTGTTGTGCTCAAATCATTTGGATGCGATCACAACTAATGGATTATGGTTACATATTCAACAAAATCCCGATGTACTGTGACTCCAAAAGTGCTATCGCTATCTCGTGCAACACAGTGCAACATTCCAAGTCCAAACACATCGCTCTCAGATATCACTTCATCAAGGAGCATGTGGAGCAGGGTACTGTTGAGTTGTATTTTGTGGGAACGGAACACCAATTGGCGGATCTTTTCACGAAGGCTTTACCTCATGATCGTTTTGTGAAACTGGTTCACCAAATTGGAATGAGATGCTTGACTCCTCAAGAATTAGCGAACTTTCTCAAGAACAACTAATCAAGTCATGCTCTCTCAATATCTTGTATATATGTTATTAAAAAAAAAAAAAAAAAAAAAAAAAAAAAAAAAAAAAAAAAAAAAAAATCAAGTGTGCAAACGTAGATCTCAATCAAAATATGTTTTTGCCTATTGTTTCAAAATTTAAACATTTTTTCCAAAATCTCACATATTTTGAGGGGGAGAAAATTTTGCACATTTATTCATAAAAATTCTTCGTCATCTTTCTAAGTCATCATATATTGTTTTTCATCAGCTTGCGTTAACCATTATACTATACATATCTTAACTTTGGACTTAATATAAATAGAAAAGCAAAGTTAAAAGGTTAAATATGTAACATGGAAAAGAATGAGGACAAAAACAGTCAATTCGGTTAACTCTATTCAATATATACCACAACTCATTGACTTAGGTCAAATTTTTTATCACACTCTCAAAACACACAGTTTCATCTCACAAAAACGCGCGCTTAATTCTGCTGAATCTTTCATACTTCTAAAATTCGATTATTTTGCTCTAATTGTAAGTCTCTCATTTGATTATTGTGGTACTCATTTTAACTGAGAACGTTGCTTCAGAAATAATTATTTGTTAGATTTATATTAGGTTCTTTAATCTGATTTAAGGGTTTATGATTGAAGGTGTTTGTGCTTATTTTTGTGATTGCGAAAAATCTGTTTGTGACATAGTTATTCTGTGTTAAGCATAAAAGATGAATAATCGAACTTTGAAATAATCGAACTTCATATCTATGAAAATGATCGAACAATAATCGAACAATTGGTGTAATCGAAGTATAGGACTGATCTCCGAGTTAGGAGTATTATGTCTAGATTGATCGAACTTGGTTTAATCGAACTTGGTTTGATCGAACTTTGTTTGATCGAACTTTGTTTGATCGAACTCTGGTTGATCGAACTCTGTTTGATCGAACTTTGTTTGATCGAACTTTGTTTGATCGAACTTTGTTTGATCGAACTTAGTTTGATCGAACTTAGTTTGATCGAATTTGGTTGATCGAATTTTTGTTTGATCTAATTTTGTTTGACTGAAATTTGTTTGACCGAACTTTGCCTTGAACAAAACTGACCGAACTTTTGATTGATCGAACATTTTGTTTTTCTTCGAAGTTCAGGACTGAGTGTGTATAATAGATGTTTGACTAAGTATCTTTGATTGTTGAAATGAATTGTATTCATATGTTGGGCTGTGTTTACTGAATGAGTTGTTTCCATCTGTGCTGTATTTCTTCATAATTCTTGTTTCATCATGTTCCTTATGCTCTGCTGTTCAGATTAATATGTGCATTAAGATGTTCTTTGCTTAAGTGGTGATACTAGATTATGTGATTATTGATGAAAAGTGTTCTATTGCTTAATTGTCTGAACTTGTGTCTATATGATGATAAGCAGTCTAACATACAAAGGGCATATCTAACATACTCACTAACACTCATAATATATGCTCTTGCGTATTGTTGTATGTTTGTGTTATGCAGTCAAAACATGTCACGTACATTATCTCAAGCATCACACACATCCAAGAAGGTCACTCAAGCTACGGAAAAACCTAAGATCGTCCGTTGCAATTCAAGAGTTGATTTCGATAAACTCAAGTGTCATCCATCATGTCAAATCATCGCAGAAATCCTTGCTAGACACTTCATTCGCCCTGCTTTAACCAAGACAGCAAGTGTTCCAATGGATTATCTTAATCAGTTCTGGGGATCAATGTCTGTCAGCGAAGATCAAGCATCAATCACTGTCACTCTGGATACTCTTGAAATCTCATTCACAGTTGACACTCTGAGGACCATTCTTGAGCTACCCAAGGAAAACTCAGGGAATTTCGAGAAGTTTCAAAATAACCCAACATTTCCAGAGATGGCTAGAACTCTAGAAATGCTGGGGTATGATGAATCAACTGAAAGAATGTCTTCAATCTATAAAGTTGAAAGAAAGTTTTTTCCACAACCTTGGTTAACAATGTTCTCCATCATCAATCACTGCATCACTGGAAAAACCACCGGCTTAGAACACCCAAGACTTGAACACCTACAGTTTTTCTGTGGTCTTGTCAACATGAAACATCTAAACTTTGCACAGTATATCTGGAATGACATGATCTTTCAATGTAAAAAATTCCAAGAGAGCACTAAAGATTCAAATATCCCTTTTCCTCGTTTCACCAAACTCCTCATTGCTCGTGTTATGAAAAAACACCCAGTGCTACAACGTTCAAATTCTGAGCAAATGCATACCGAACAACATGATCATGTCCTCACTCGCCTCAACATCCAGTCCTTGACCGATACAGACAAACAAGGTGCTTAAATCCCTGATTATTTCCTGAGTGATGACATTAGGAACACAGCAACATATCTTACATATGTTAAAGCATTTAAAGATCAGAAAGTGGGGTTTGTTCCGAAAAGGGATGCATTACCCAAAGGATCAAGGACTAAAGGGAAGAGTCATTCACTCCCAGATCGAGCACTACTTGCCGATCAAAGAAAGCTGAAACAGCTAAGAAAGGTAAAACAGTCACCAAAGCTTCATCAGCATGGCAACTTCGTGATGAATCGAGTGATGAAGAAAATGACGATAATGTTGAGATCAAGAAAGTCAAAGCACAGAAGGGTCTTGAAAAGATGAAATCTATTATGGGTTCAACTGATGAGAAACTGAAGCAAGGCAAAGGCAAGTCTATCAAACCAACAGATGTTAGTTTCTCACCGATTCCACCGAGTGAAAGCTCAGAAGAAGAGGGTGACGAATCAGATCAACACACTCATACCCCATCGGGTTCTGAAGTTGAAGAATCTGATGATGACAGACAAAGTGAGGATGATGAAGACAATGATGAAGAAAGTGACAAGGATAACAAAGATAGTAGTGTCAACAACAATGAAAGTGATGATAATGATGAATCTGAAGATGACCAAGATAACCCAGATGTTCAACCCCACACGACCATTCTTCAATCAACACCTACATCTTCAGTGGCTCAATCATCAAATGTCATAAGTCAGCTTGAAAGTAAACTAAATCAAGTGTTGAGTAATCAAGAAGCCCGTGACAAGGAATATCAAGAAACAAAACTGAAACTGACTACACTTCAGGACCAAATGAACAATCATATACTAAAGTGTGATAACGTTGATTTGAAAAAGGAAGTCGCTGAAATGGTTCCAACTGAGGTCTTCAAGACTCTTCAAGATGCATTTCCTGACATGCTCAACAATTATGCCAAGAAGAATCTGGAAGAGGTTGTGGCAAAGTTGATGCAGACAATACCAATCAGAATCAGAACGTTACCTCCATAACCATCTAGATCAACTCTCAAAGAACAACTTCTTGAAGAAATTCGAGAAAACCCTGCAGAAGATGAACTCAGACAAGCATTACTTAAATCAATGAAACAAGCTGAAAAACAAGATGAACCATGCAAACCAACCAAGACATTGAAGCGACGTCAGGATGACCCAGAGGATCAAGGAAAGAAAAGACGGAAACCTTCATCTTCAAGCCGAGGTCCCATAGCACACTCATCTGGAAAAGGTAAACAATCAAGTGGACCAGTCTTCAGTCCCATTGGAAGTGGTCAATTTGAGGACATAGAATTTCATGAGAGCATCAGTGCAGATGATGAAATACCCTTTGTACCTACAAGTGTTCAAGAAGTTGTGGTTCCTTCTGGTCCAGTAAATGATATACCACTACCAGAATGGGTCAATCCAGGAGCTTCAAAGTACGACTGGTTTGAAAATATGGTTTATGCATACCCTGATGAAGATCACAGCACACCCGTGGAAGGATCAATTATGGATTTTACCAAAAGACTGAAAAAGGCAATCAAGGTTCAGAAGTTGGGATTGTCAGATATCATTCGAGTTCGTAGCACAGGCTTCACTGAATTTAAGACGGTAACAACTACTGAGATAGAGTTTGAGTACAATCTTGAACAAGTTGCACGAGCCCTTGGAGAAAATATTGCTGATGAACAAACCCATAAACCAAAAGAACCATTACACTACAAGGATTATACCAAACCATTACCCCTCATTGGTCACCCAAAGAATCCTAAGTTACCAAAAGAATACTTCTTCAATCGAGACCTAGGCTATCTCATGAGTGGAAGCACGGATCCTATAGTACGATATGCAACATCACTATCCAAGTATCCAGCAGCCTCATACTCCATAGATGATTTGGAAGAAAAGGTCGACGATTTATGGAACCATGACGTTTATGTCTACAATGACGATGCTGTTTTTAGGATTCATCATTGGCGACATATGAGAAGATTGTCCTACAAATACCTGGTCACCACGAGAATTTCAAAAAACATAGATAGAAGGAACCCTAACAGGATTTTATCCATTACCAGTGCTGAAACCGAACCACTGTATGAGTATAACTTTCTAAACAAGATCACCGGGAGAAGATCAGATGACAAAGAGTATTCGTTCTATGAAGCTGACTACCCATACTTGTCCCGCAATGATATCGAAGATATATACCTACTGAAGATTCAGGGAAAACTTGAACATCTTCCTGGACGTCTTCAGTATGACATCATCAACTCCATTCTCATATTCATCCGCAGCATTGTCATAAGACATCGAGTTGAGGACATCCAACTTGGGGTAGAAAGCTACCAAAAATGAGTTAATCTCATCAAGCCATATCTTGACCGGCCGGGTGTTCATGGCCAGTCTCCTTATACGTTCATGGATAAATGATGCGTGGTTTTGCAACCTTACAACAGGTTTTACCTCTCGAGGGATCTCAAGAGGCTTACAACCCCACCAGGCAGTGTACCTGACCGATGTAGTATAGTGTAGTGGTAAGTACGGGGGATTGATCGTTCTCCACAGGGAATAGTGTTCGTTAGGTATAAAAGACTACTCTAATAGGTCTAAGGGTTGAGGAAGATTCTTTTTTATGTTTTTATATTTTTTATGAAAGCAAGTAAAATCTCGGGTTTGAAAGAGTGGGCGGAATTAGTTGCTAGTCAACTAACCCAAATTACTACAAATGCAAATAAAATAAATAACTGAAAATAAAATGTTGGTGAAAACTTAAGTGTAGAGAAATGTGTTCACTTAGATTTCCTTACTCCCTAACTATCTTTTACCGGTTGATTAGTGTGTATTAGTTGCGTGGATGACGGGTGTATTCCTTAATACCAATCGTGGGGTGGCGTACGTACTTCCCCAACTCTACAAGCTCCTACTTCACTCCTATGTCGAGCCGGCTAGGAAGCTCCTAACATGGGATCACTAGAATTCGCTTGTGCATTAAATACAACCATAAAAACCTTTAGTACGCATTGGTTCATGTTTCTTAAGACGTTCAAGCAAGTTACCGAATAGGAAGTTAGCCAGTTTTCTTAAGCCTAACATAGATAAACAATCATCCAATACAACTAATAACACACTAATAACCAATAATCAATAGCTAGGTTTCATTAGATCTAAGCAAACACAAGATAAATCTAGCCTAACATGTTAAACAAAAGACAAGAACAAGATAGAATCAAACAACACATAGACATATTGAATGATTAATTGATAACTTATCTTTCAATGTAACATGGAAGATCTCAAGGCAAAAAGCCTTGAAAAAGATGCTAAAATCGTCTTAGGGTTTTCTCCCAAAAATTCCACACTAAGCTCTCTCCTCTAATGACAAAAAATTAGAAAACTATATATAGATTTTTGGATCCCGGATGACCTTCTTGACGCCGTCCCTCTTTAGCTCTCCAAAATCCGTTCTGGCTTATCAAGGCTTGACGCCGTCAGACCTTGAACGTGACGCCGTCCCTCTTTGAATTAAGCCGTGACGCCCTTGATCAGGTTAAAGCGTGACGCCGTCAGAATTTACATGCAATTTTCACTGGCTTATCATGAGTAAATTTCACATCCACCTTTTCTTGCCAAGCCATGACGCCGTCCAGAGTAAAATCTGACGCCGTCAAAGGTAACTTTTAGCCGATTTTTGAGACTTTGTCGTTTTCTTCACTTTTATGCTCCAAAAACGTCCAAAATGCCTCCTTTTCCAGATTTCTCCTCAAAAGTACCTAAAATGACAAAAGGAACGATTTAGGGCAATATTTGATCAAATAAATACGATTTAGGGCTTAAATGACCCCTTAAAAGCGGTACTCTTTTCGCTTCATCAAATACCCTTACACTTGAGATTTGCTTGTCCTCAAGCAAATGCGCTTTTATTCTAATCAAAATACAGGTTAGGGGTCATTTAATGCAAACATAAAAGTAATTACAACAAATAGTCGTTCCACTTTAATCATAATAAGCACGGAGATTAAAAACTAGCACCTCACAAGTAGTGTTTAGATACTCACATCTCTCAAGTGTCATCAAAATAAATCTCATAAATGAAAACGGATAATATCTCTCACTACCTGTCATAGCAAATAGATTACCATAGGCTTGGGAAAGGATCGAAAACCTCCTCCACTAGGCGTAAGCACCTAAGATAAACTATCAAAGAGGGCTTTTAAATGGGTTATAACGTTAGGTGTAGGGAAAAGGAAAACACGGTTTTGTTGGATAAAGGATATTTTACTAGTGGCGAGTTAAAGATCTTGATTAATTACATGTACTATACAATGTTGCTAAGCCAAGACTCGACTCAATCTTAAGCTAAAAATAGAATAACAAAAACATAAAATAAACATAAAATGAAACGGGATGGTAGTCCGTATGTTTTTTTATTTTTTTATTTTTCTCATTTTTTTGTATTTTTCTTGATTTTTTCGATTTTTTTTTTTTTTTTTTTTTTTTTTTTTTTTTTTTTTTTTTTTTTTTTGTGCATACACTTTTGCCCTACCATCCAAAATAAACCATCATAGGGGCATTGCATTCCCCTTACACTTGAACTTTTACATAACTTTACAATTACTATTCTAATGACTCGAATTAAGATAATTGAAAAACTTGGAGTACTTTTAAAATATTTAGCACATATGGGGGTAATAAATGATGTTCTTCCCCATTACTCCATTACACTAGTACTTTACCCATGAGTTCCAATCGTCCCAAAACAATATGTACAAGGATATGACTCGACTTAGCAACCATGTAATCAACTAGATAATTAACTTGGGTTTTTAAACAAATGTTGTAACAATAATGCACTAAAAATGAGAGCATACAAGGTAGGCTAAGGCGATTTGGGTGTACATTTTAGTGGGGTGTAAACAAATTCTTCCTTTAAGTAAAATGCTTAAAGGTCGAAACGAAAAGATAGGCTCTGAGGGGTGTACTAGGGGTATCGTGTACTAAAAATGAGTACAACGCAAAGGGTGTGGGAGAATTACTTGACCAATGTAGCCAATGTAATTATAACAAAAACACAGGTGTAAAATAATGGGTTAATCCTAATGCCTCTTATCATGTAGTAAATCTAACTACACGAATGTAGTCTCACTTGTGGCCTCGGAATGGTCCTAACGCAAGTTCTGGAATCTAAGTGCTACCGGTACACACATCATAGCATAAATGCTTTTCCTACCAATTTTAGGGGCGAACCTCACATATTTGGGGGTGGAAAATTTTTTAGTGGTACGGTTTTTGTGCTAGTCATATAACTCCTATCCGTGAGACGCTCATTAAGACCAAAGTTTCACTCCTATATGTTGTAAAAAATTTTAAATTTGGCACTAAAATTGCCTTAACAGGTATTTCTCTCATTTTTATTACACATCTACCATTAAACAAACAAAAATCAAGCGTAATTGTATTCTCTAAAGTATCGTACTTTTACCCTCCCCTTACACTTAAGATGAACATTGTCCCCAATGTTCAAATAACAAGATGTAAAAGCAAAAAGTAAAAGAATGAAATCAAATACTCCCCTGATTCGCTCGGTGGATAATGAAGTAACACGGTTAAATCTTCTTCCAAAGTAATGTTGAAGCTCCATGACTAATGCATCGCCAAAAGCTTGATTCAAAACATTTCCTTGTCCAAAATAACCTGATAAACCTGAGAAAACAAACACGAAAACCTGCATAACATCGGCGGGATAAATCTATATATAAGGATATAATGCTTGTGGAATGATAATTTTGCAGATTCCTGGAGATTATAAGTTGGAGATTTAATAAAAACTTTTATGAAAACAAAACTTTCAAAAATTTCTGAAATTTAAATCTGACGCCGTCAGGTTATAAACCCTGACGCCGTCATAAATGACCTGACAAAAATTTTCATTTTAAGTTTCCGGAAAATTTCTGGAAAAACCTTTACCTTACTTCCTGGAAATCCTGCAAAACATCATTATGACTCGATACAAGCATTTGACTCAAACAAATACTAATATATATGTTAATTTATTATTATTACGATTCATGTTAATTTGTGTTCTAATAAACCGATTTAGATTTCCCTTACACTTAACTTTTGCAAAATACCTTTATATGTAGTTAAGACGAAGTTAAAAACAAAATAAAGCATTTTCACAAATTACTTTTGAACATGAATCAATAAGAATAAAAATTAAACACACATACGGAAACAAATAAAAACAAACAAACAAACAAATAAACACACAAAGCAAATAAATAAAATAAAGCTTGGGTTGCCTCCCAAGAAGCGCTTTTCTTTATTAACGAGTCTTGTAGCTAGACTCAAAGTCTCGTACATTACGTGACTCCATCATTGGTCATGGTTCCTAGGCCATTTTCATTCCCGGTTTTATATTCCGGTCCTAATTTCAAACAATCCTTGTAGAAACCGAATATTCTTTCCATAACATAGTCTACTCCTTTATTTCTATCCTCATCATTCCTATAGTAGACCGCTTGCTTGAGCTCCTTCTCAACATTTGACAAGTGTTGGAATTGTTCTATCTTATATGGCATTTGGTAGTTTACTTCATCGGTCTCATCCTTAAATCTAACTATCCCTAAGGAAGGTTCATAAGTCATTCTAGAGACCTCAACAAATGGTTTTCCAAAAACCACTTGAGTTAAGGACGCATCGACTATTGGGCGGATATCTTCTACAATTACAAAGTCGGTGACATAGGCGAAGTTTCCTACATAAACCGGTAATCCCTTAACTCTTCCCGTGAAGTTACTCATCCAACCCTTGTCAGGGAGCATCCTATACCCAAGTTGATTTTTCATTATCAAGTTGTAGTGGGCTCTAGTCATGATGTTTATGGGTGATCTAAGGTCGATGTAGGCTTTCCACACATGCAAATGTCCGATGTTGCATGGTATGTTGAGATTAGAAGGGTCGCCTATTTCAATGATTGGTCTACCTAGGAAGTATGGTGTCTCGGGGTCATCGAATAAGTTTGTATGATATGCGCGCTCTTCCTTAGTGGGTAGCCTATTGAAGTAGTCCTCATCATTATCTACTTCCTCTACTTCACTTTTCTTAACTTCCTTATCAACCTCGACTTTCTTAACCTCATCCTTAGGTTCCATTTCTATCCTACCCTCATTCTTGTCACTTTCTTCCATGCTCCTATCGATTGGTTTAATAGTGACAACGTTGACGAAGTGGACATGTTTGGATGAAGAAGGGTCTTTGACTTGGGGTCCGCTATTTGTGTTCCTAGTGTCCTTATGTGGAGGTGATAGCACTTGGTTATTGAGGGCTTTCAACAAGTTGTCAATTTTATTGGTCATCTCAGTTTGTTGCTGATTGAATTCGGATTCGAATCTAGCTATCCGAGCTTCTTGAGATGCCATAAATTGAGACATCAATCCTTCAAAGTTATTGGTACTACCATTGCCGGAAGGATTGTTGTTGAAAGTACGGTTCGAGTTGGAACCGCTTGATCGGAAACGATTAGGTGGGTTGGAAGAATTGGGTTGTTGTGCGTTTTGGTTTTGTTTCCACCTAAGGTTCGGGTGATTTTTCCATGAAGGGTTGTATGTATCACCGTAATGGTTTGGCTCGGGTTTGAAAGTGTACCACTTGTCTCCCGCTCCGTCGGTACGCGAGGATGCGTAGTCCACAAAAGCTTGTTCGGGGAGTTCCATGCAATCACGAGTGTCGTGGGGACCACTACATAATTCACATGAAGAAGTGATTTTGTTCACTTGGCTTGAAAGTTTAGGAACCTCGTAGGATTTCATGAGAAACTTGACTTGGTCTTCAAGTTCTATGATCCTACGGTCGGAAGTGCTTGAATTGTTCGAAGGCAAAGATATTGCCTTGACCGTTTTATTCAAATCACGGGGATCACTCCAACTTTCGTTGTCATAAAGAGCAAGATCCTCTAGGAGAGCCCATGATTGTTCCGCACTTAGATCACGTAGCTTGCCACCGGCCGATTGGTCAATGGTTTGCCTTGTGTAGAGATTGATATGGTCATAGAAGATTTGGACTTGGAGCCAAAGTTCTATGCCATGGTGAGGGACTTTTTGGAGTAAGTCCTTGAATCGAGTCCATGCCTCGTAGAGAGTTTCGCCTTGACGTTGTTGGAACATCAAGATATCATTCCTTAGCTTGGTAGTTCTTCCCGGTGGGAAAAACTGAGCAAGGAAACGAGTGGTGAGATCATCCCAAGAGGTGATGGATCCTGCGGGTTGACGTTCTAGCCATTGACTAGCTTGATCCCGCAGAGAGAATTGGAAGAGACGCAATCGGGTCGTCTCTCGAGTGGCAACATCAAGGTCTATAGAATCAACGATTTTAAGAAAGTCCTTGAGGTGTTGATTAGGATCTTCAGATCGAAGTCCATTGAATGCGCATCCGCTTTGCACCAACCGGATGGTGTCGGATCGCAAGGGTGTGACATTGGCTCCTTGAGTGAGCTCAATGGTGTTTCGATAGCCATGGTGGCTAGGACGGGAATACTCTCCTAAAGTACGGGCTCTAGGAGGTGGTGGTTGTTGTGGTGGTGGGTTGTTGGGATTAAGGATATTACCATCTTCCATGATGTCGGATGGTATGGTTACGAACAAAGACACGAAGAAAATAGATAGACTAAAGAAAACCTAGAAAAATAAAACAAAAATCTCACTAGAAAGGAATCTAGTGAGTAGACCTATAAAATAAAAATTCAACCTAAACAATAACTATTCCCCGGCAGCGGCGCCAAAAACTTGATGCGTGGTTTTGCAACCTTACAACAGGTTTTACCTCTCGAGGGATCTTAAGAGGCTTACAACCCCACCAGGCAGTGTACCTGACCGATGTAGTATAGTGTAGTGGTAAGTACGGGGGATTGATCGTTCTCCACAGGGAATAGTGTTCGTTAGGTATGAAAGACTACTCTAATAGGTCTAAGGGTTGAGGAAGATTCTTTTTTATGTTTTTATATTTTTTATGAAAGCAAGTAAAATCTCGGGTTTGAAAGAGTGGGCGGAATTAGTTGCTAGTCAACTAACCCAAATTACTACAAATGCAAATAAAATAAATAACTGAAAATAAAATGTTGGTGAAAACTTAAGTGTAGAGAAATGTGTTCACTTAGATTTCCTTACTCCCTAACTATCTTTTACCGGTTGATTAGTGTGTATTAGTTGCGTGGATGACGGGTGTATTCCTTAATACCAATCGTGGGGTGGCGTACGTACTTCCCCAATTCTACAAGCTCCTACTTCACTCCTATGTCGAGCCGGCTAGGAAGCTCCTAACATGGGATCACTAGAATTCGCTTGTGCATTAAATACAACCATAAAAACCTTTAGTACGCATTTGGTTCATGTTTCTTAAGACGTTCAAGCAAGTTACCGAATAGGAAGTTAGCCAGTTTTCTTAAGCCTAACATAGATAAACAATCATCCAATACAACTAATAACACACTAATAACCAATAATCAATAGCTAGGTTTCATTAGATCTAAGCAAACACAAGATAAATCTAGCCTAACATGTTAAACAAAAGACAAGAACAAGATAGAATCAAACAACACATAGACATATTGAATGATTAATTGATAACTTATCTTTCAATGTAACATGGAAGATCTCAAGGCAAAAAGCCTTGAAAAAGATGCTAAAATCGTCTTAGGGTTTTCTCCCAAAAATTCCACACTAAGCTCTCTCCTCTAATGACAAAAAATTAGAAAACTATATATAGACTTTTGGATCTGACGGCGTCATGTTATGGAGTGTGACGCCGTCACCTCGCCGCTTTTAGGGTTCCTGGATGACCTTCTTGACGCCGTCCCTCTTTAGCTCTCCAAAATCCGTTCTGGCTTATCAAGGCTTGACGCCGTCAGACCTTGAACGTGACGCCGTCCCTCTTTGAATTAAGCCGTGACGCCCTTGATCAGGTTAAAGCGTGACGCCGTCAGAATTTACATGCAATTTTCACTGGCTTATCATGAGTAAATTTCACATCCACCTTTTCTTGCCAAGCCATGACGCCGTCCAGAGTAAAATCTGACGCCGTCAAAGGTAACTTTTAGCCGATTTTTGAGACTTTGTCGTTTTCTTCACTTTTATGCTCCAAAAACGTCCAAAATGCCTCCTTTTCCAGATTTCTCCTCAAAAGTACCTAAAATGACAAAAGGAACGATTTAGGGCAATATTTGATCAAATAAATACGATTTAGGGCTTAAATGACCCCTTAAAAGCGGTACACTTTTCGCTTCATCAATAAACCGTTTGGAGTGGTTTACAAACGGAACAACAGCAGCCCACACTTCATGGGATTTGAAGAACTAAGAAAATTTGGGGATAAGAAATTGGTAATGGTCAAGACAGAACTTGAGTCAATCTTGAATAATTACCACAAGGGTTCAAAAACGGGAGTCATGCAAGAGGTCAAATGGAGCAGAAATGATGCCAAGCAAGCAGCCAAGTTCATCAAAAGAATCAACGAAAAGCTTCAGTTTCGGACTCAAATGCGAAGATTGGAGAGTTATGTGGGAGGACGAGCAAGACTTCCAAACATTCTCACCTTCCGATGTCCTGCCTAATTTGATTGGTACAATTTGTCTCATTTGATCATCATCATTTCATTTCATCATTCACTTTCAGTTATCACTATGGCTTGTGCACACATAACAGTGTACAACCTGCTCTTGTAAAGAAAGGACCCTGAGGTACGCTTCAGTGCCTCAATCCTGAAAAAGGAGCGAAAGCTTCTTACTTATGAGCAGAATTAAAACCAGAATGTTTTTCAAAAGTTTTTTCAAACATTCTGCTCATAAGGACAAGTACTTTCCTGTTAAGGGGGAGTATTTGAAAAATCTTTGTTCCAAATCAACAAACGTTCTTGACATTCTTCCACAAACACCTCAAAAAGAGCATATTTTAATCAAAAGTTTTGTCAAAAACAACATAATTATGCTATTTTTGAGGGGGAGAATGAAAATGTGATTAAAATATGGTGGAAGCAACGATGATATCTCATGAGTATAAGACTCAAGAATTGACCCTCGAATTGACGATAACAACAGTCAGTAGTCGAAAGGACATATCCTGGACGGGTAATAATTTCAAGCCAGTCCAACTGGTGATGTAAGCGTGTCTCGCGATGATCAGGTTCACTGAAAATCAATCAATTCAAAAAGTGCCAACTCTTCCCGACATGTGCAGATTTTACTTTAACGAATATGAGCACATGTTAAGGGGGAGTTCTTCTGAAAATAACAAAACTCTCAAAGTGTTAACAAAATGTGTTTTACAATCATAAACACTTTGAGAGATTTTCAAAAGGTTTGGTATATGGCATCATTAGGATAGTCATGGAGTTATAAGGTGACTAAGGTTAGGGAAAACCGTCCTATGATCCGCCAGAGCCGGAGGGATCTACCCAAGGACAATACCAATAGTTTAGAACTAGAAAGTCCTAGGTATGATATAAAAAGGAGAAAATGAATGAACGGAGAAAGAAGGGGTTGAAGAATTAAAAAGAAAAGCAAAGAAAAGGGTGAAAAGAAATAGCCCTCCATTTATTCAACCTTAGGGCAGACACCGGGTTCAATTCATAATCTACTGGTTGATGAGCATCACCGTTATTGAAGAACAAAGACGTCATGGACCCAGTGACGCACTGCACTAAACCTTCTAAGCCACTCAGGTGTCTCTCAAAAGACACTTGTTTCATTCTCACGGAGAACCCTTCATCATCTATCGACCTCTCACTACGAGATGGTTGGTATTGAAAAGGAGGTACTCTGCTCCACGCCTCCGATGACCAAATGTGCACTAATTGAGTCTAGAGCCATGAGATTCATAAAAGATCTCTTAGGTACACTTAATATTACTCTGCTGTTCTACATCATGGGCAGCAGATGTAAAATTAAGAAAGTGTCCTTCGCAGATCTTAGCAATCTGCCGAGAACATTCATGAGAAAAGTCACATATGTGATTATCAATGATTGAATGGAAACCCTGCCAGAGCAACATCAAACAACTCTGACAGCAGGTCACTTCGGTAACTCCTTGTGGGTTACGCTTAGTGTTTGTTCCAAACGGTCTACAGTCTTGGGGTGATCTCCAGCGACTCACTGAATCGTGGGTGCACTTCGGTGTGTCCGTGTAAGCCCTCTCGGGGGTATCCGGTTCAGAATGGCCTGGGCAAGGATTAGAGAAAGTCTTCACACTATGCTGTTGACGATCTCGAAGTCTGAGCCTGTAAGTGCCGGTTGGTTCGTGCTACTGCTGCTGCTGCTGAGGAGCTTGGAGACCTGGAGTTCAACCATCACCAAGACTCCATCATGTTCTTGTCCTGAATATTAGTTCTCACCAAGACTCAGAATCATCAAAAGTTCAGAAAATGTTTAAGAAAAGTCTAAGTTCGAGCACTACAACCTTTCATATGTTAAAGATTGAAGAAGTGAGAACAAGTTGAAGAACGAAAGTCACAAGTCATATGAACATGATGGAGAGGACACGAAGACACCAGTATCAAAAGATCGTTGGAATACGGCAGACCACCACCATATCATATCACATCACTATCAAGAACAAAGAACAAAGATTATGAAGACGTCAAAGCCAAAGAAGCAAAGACGACGTCAAGCAACCTTGATGACCAATACTTAGGGGGAGATTGTTGGGAACACGTTTTGTAATATTTCAAGTATTGATCATTTGTATTAGGTTGCTTAGGCCTTTAGGTTTGTTATTAGGCCCAGCCCGTGTAGAAGGCCCATGGGCTGTGTCGTTTTATCATTTATTATGGTTTATTATGTATTATGTTAAGTAAGTAGGGCTAGTAGCCCAATCTCTTGTAAAAACTATAAATACCCCTCCCATCCAAGGGAGAGGTTGTTGGTTGATGAATTCATAATATTGTTCTTAAGTGTGTGTTATCATCTCCCTTCTATCTCTTTCTCTCTCTAGCTTTCTCTCTCTAGATCTAGTAGGTAATTAGTGGTAGCTTAATTCATAAAAGTATAAAACAACAAGAAAGGAGGTCGGGGATGCTAAAAATAAAGATTAAACATGGTATTATTAGGTTAAAGAATGGGGAGGTGTGTGTGTTTTCTAGAGAGAGAAAGGAGGAGAAACCACACACACCTCAAGAATACAAAGAGACATCCACCCTCCTAGTTATGACTTGGAGGGGTATTTATACTAGTTTACAAACTAATCTTTGACCTATTGGCAAGACTAGCCCATGAACTTAATAACTATGCAATTCCAAATTACAACTCAACAGAAGCCTTAAGACCCTACGGGGTAATTCGAACCACTATCTTTGGAATAATCACCTAAACCCTTACTATTTCTTTGGAAGTACTAGATTGTTTAGGGCATAAGATTTATTGAAATACCATTACTCACTAAGCAAAACCATAGAAGAGAATCAAGCAACATTGTCGGAGACCATAGCTAACGACATACCATGCCTTGACACTGTATCACCACTGTATAAGTTACCTCATTCGTTTTATACAATAAGATTCCCTTGTTGGTAGTAAATGCACTAAGCTAGACTATTGATACACCATTTCCTTCACAACATTGTGTTTTTTTAGAAGTTCTAAATAACTCGTCATCAGAAATCCATTTTATGTGACCTCACTTCCACACCGAGATGCCAAGAAATCTTAACATACCGAACGACCATTGATACACAGTTTCCACTCGTAAATCAGAAAACATAGGATCCAGTTGATTTATTTCAAGCCACTAGAACAACAATTTAAGTCATAACACATCTTAAAACATGTTTGAATTTTCATAAATTCTTTTTATACCATTTTTACGATCTTGAGGTTAAAACCATTTCCTCCTGTTTTGAACTCCTTGAACCTTTTAATACTTGAACGTTTTGCTATATGATGAACTCTTTTGACTTGTTTTAAAACTTTTGGTAAAAATTTATACTTGAAACATTTAAGGTACTTGAACTTTGGAACTATGTAAACCGCTTAAATTCTGGAATTATTTAAACCTTTTAAACTAACTTCCTTTTAAAGTACTAAGTTTTTTGAGCTGTATTTGGGACCAGAAGCTGTATGGTCTTAATTCCTTAATATACTTGATCATTTTAAATCATTTTGGTTAAATTTGTATACACATCCATTCAAATAAAGAGTGTGAGCAAAACGCACAATCCTGAAAGCAATTATGAAAATAAATAAATAAATAAATAAACCAAACACCATGTCCTTATGTTATTTTACTCCAAAGCAGTTAGGATCTTGTATCAGTAGAACCTAGACCACGGATTTGACTAAGATCGAGGAAATTAAGAAAGGTCTGCACTATCAAGTTATCATCATTAAGATAGATATAACAACTTAGACGAAGTAAGAATTCTGATTATAGAGTTTCGTTAAAACCCAAAACGTAGAAAATCAAATTCGACACAAGTATCCACACCTTTTTACCGACATCATCTCAAAAACCAACATGAACAGAATTCAGGGACTGAATTCCTTTAAGGGTGGAAGACTATGACAAACCGTATTTTCAAGTCAAAAATTTTACTTTGAAGTTTTACTATTCATTCCAGAAAAAGTTACTATTTATTATTGTAGTTTTTACAATTCATTATTTTCCGAAAATTTGATTTTTCGAGTATTAATTTCAAGAAACTTTCAGAATTTAATCGCATAAACTAGAAACATCATTTGGTGCATAAAATATAGACTAGAGGTAGTCTACATATTGCCAGTGTCATCATATTCATTTTAGGTCTTGCATGTGTTTACATTGTTTTTCATTCACATTTATTTATTTAAATAAACGCTTTTACACGATTTTCGTGCATGAACAATATCCCCGATACTCCCAACAATGGTTCTAATATATTTTTATACTCATTACAATGTTACAAAAATTCTAATATTATTTTACCCGGTATTTTAAATTCATTTAGTATATATATATATATATTCTTAAATATATATATTTACGATAACTTAAGTATTTGTGAAACAATAATTATTTAAACACCCGATACTTATACAAAATGCACTTTCATAATTTTTATTGCTTTATTACACTTTATTTTGTTCCGCTAAAATTTATTTCTAGCTAACTCAGTACCTAAATTAAAATATCCTAATTAATTTATATTAAAACTTTGATATTTTAAGACAAGAAAACATAAACATTAATGAGTACCCCAAGCCCCCCCCCCTTCCCCCAAAATTCAGCCAACATGCCCCCCATATCCCTCCTTTTTTACTTTTGACCAAAAGTTTGAAATTAACATTTTACCCTTTCATTAAAATTAGCAGAATACCCTTTTTTGCACTATAAATAGATAGCCATTTTCTTACCAAATTTTTCACTAAAATCTCTCAAAAACACTTCATATATTTCGGCCATAAGCAAGAAAAGAGAAGGAAATATTTGGTTTTGCTAGTTTCAAGTGTTTTACGATCGTTTACGGGTTTTATATTAATTACAAATTGATTTGGAGTATCCATTGGGGATCTATTGTTCTAAATCCTTCAAAAACCTTCTAATATCAAGTAAGTATGAAATAAATTTTTATACTTTTTATTTGGTGTATTATGCGTTCATTATGCTTAATTATGCATTTCTTAAGTTTAAATCACATTTAAACTCATTATTTCACATATATCACCTATGAGCATGTTTGTGAATTTTTATGGTTAAATCAAGTATATACAAGTTCTATAAAATTATTGGATGAGAAAAATGAGTATTTACAAGTCTTGGATAATTTTTTGATTGATTTACAAAGTTTATTGTTATATACAAGTTTATAAAAGTCTATAATTGTTTTAATGCATTTTTAGTCATTTTTACTAGATCTACATTTTATTATGTCATTATGGTCACTTTTGAACTATATATTATTGAAGAAATGGTTGGAAGAGTTTAGGTTAGATTTGAAGTTGATTTCAATAGATTTAGTATAGAAAAAATGGATTATTTAAAAATAGACGCGGAAGCGATGCCCAAATTTCTAACTTTTAGAAACACAAGTTATTTTTACAAAGATTTGGTCGAATAAATGGAAAATAGATTTTTAAACGAAAACGTGCTCGTTTGAATGGATTAAAACGGATTTGTAACGAAGGAGAGACGAGTTTTCTAAATATACTATCGATAACAATTTTCAGAAAATTGTTTAATATGCTGTCCAGATTTTTATCACGGAAAGACCAAGCTCTAAAAGATAAACCGAGTCCCCGAGACTTTAAAATGTGTTAGTATACTTAAATACCTTCGCGGGGATAGGTGGAACTTTACAAACCGAGCTATAACGAAGGAGTTATGACTTAACGAAGTTATCGATAAGAAAAATATTTTGACAGCTTTTTCATATAGGGAATAGTACCTAGTTTTATTTTTAGAAAGGGAATTTGGACATTTTAAGTATGGTTTTGGACAAAATGACTTAAACAGAAGCTGTAGCATTTTGGTTCCTTATTCTAGTTGAGTCATAAACTATTCAAAATATACATTTCCAAAACATTCACATCGTAGTTACGATACCTTCTTGTTAAAAGCCCAAAAAATGTTATATTTTAACTATCGTTAAGAATACCGAAGTGACGTGATTTTTATAACTAAACTTACAAGCAAACACGTACGGGTGATATAACTTTTACAAATTGCATTCACGACATCATTCCATGACCTAAGACATATGTATTATTTAGGTCGCGATTAGAGTTATCAGACTTAATTTACCGTTTGGCAATTTACCAATCGGGATTTACTTTTGCTAAGGTGAGTTTCATAGCCCCGGTTTTTACATTGTTTGTATCTTATTTTAAAACCCTCGGGGTGGGAATACATTGCTTATTTTTACATATGGACACAAGTGCATTAAACATTTATTGATTGCCTAAGTTGTTGTCGTTTGCCATAAATTCCCCACAATCATTAACCGTTAATTAGTTTGTAAGCGTGAATATTGTAAATAAATCTATTGGGGATAAACTCCCCCGTCCGGGTTGGTCGCTCCAACTTGTCAAACAGACGCATTTCATTTGATGTTGTACAGGTGTTTGGCAAAGCACCTGTTTGGGGTGATAATATGAACTAACTGTTAAGGCTTCGGTGTCATGAGCTTAGTGCAACAGTAATTTTTTTCATGAACATGTTTTAATATATTGTCTTTGAAATCTTGTGGTCCATGCATAACTTGTTTACTTAAACCTATGAACTCACCAGCTTTATGCTGACCCTTTTAGAGTGTATTCTCAGGTGTAAATATTTACTACAACACAATCTATTGTTGGAGGCGCTTGGCAAGGGCACAGTCATTGGCTACTCTGATATACTTGGGACAGCTGTTTATTTATATAGGCCTTATTTCCGCTTCAAATTAAATATTGTAAACTTATATACTATGATAATGTAACTAATTTTTCTAAATATATAATGTAAATCCGTTCTCTTTACTTTGTGTTGTGATCCAATTTAGTAGCACCCCAGCGACATGTATGCTTCCGCTGGACCCGTTTTGGGGGTGTTACACTCATGTATCACAAATAAACAAGTGCAATCACAACTTTCAATAAGCGAACAACATGTATGCAAACAACCAAAACAAGTAGTCATATAGTATAGCATAAAAAAGAAAGATGCATTTCGTCACTTTGTGTTTAAATATGACGATGTATACCAAGCTTAATTAGTTTTCTTTATATATATAAACATCTCATATTTTAGCATCATTTCTACTTATGTGACTTATCAAATCATTTACGAAGGGATTTTTCAGCTAAATTAATAGTTATCCCAAACACTCCTTTCAAAACCATATTTTTCGTAAATCTGTTTTAAGCACTCAATCCTTTTAAGAAATCTTTTCTTTTATTTTTCAAGGACATATTCAAGCTTGAATACAAAGTAACATTTAATAACAAAGTTTTTAAGTATAATTACCGAATTTTTTTTCATATTATATCCTTCTTCAATGGTAATTTGATACATGGATCGTACTCCATTTTAGAAACCATTTGTTTTGAAAATAAGAGCCACGAGGCTCTGATACCAATTGTGAAAACGTAGAGGGGGAGGGGGTGAATACGTTACCGTTTTAAAATCTTAAAACTTGTTGTATCAAATATTCGATTAAGCTTGTTGTAATGTGAAAGATGTCAATTATAGTTTATGACTAGCATATACTAAAACAAGTTGTCACACAAGTATAATCATCAAGTCACAACACAAGCAATCATATAATGCAAACGTAAAAGTAAAGCAGTAAGTAAAAGAAAGCGCAAACCGAACACGATGATTTATAGTGGTTCGGTCACGGAGCTCCTCTCCGCCCTACTTCACTCCTCGAGTACCCAACTCGAGAGTTACTTCACTAGATCAAAAAGCTCCCTTCTCGGCGGAGAAAACCTTACACACGTCGCTTACACTTTTTCTGGTACAAAGCTAAATACCAGGTTCTAGTTCGAGGTAGAACCAACCTAACGTCGCTTATACAATATTTCCGACACTAAGCTAGATGTCGAGTTCTTTTACAATGGTACAACCACTCCCGCTATGTTTTATGGCCCAACATAAAAACCTTGTTTTTTATGGCATAAACAAATAAAGCATCTAATCTAGTTTGGTGAATAAATTGTGATGATGCAATGATGATCCATGACAAAGATGTCTACTGGATATGAATGACTAATCTAAATGAACTTCCATTGATAGTAAGCCTTCAATGAATGAAGATCACAAGTTCCCTAAGCTTGTTGTGATAGATCTTCATATATGCATGCATGTGGAATCTATATGAACTTCTTGAATAAGAAGTCTTGATGAACTCAAATAAGTACATTTTATTACTATCATTTATACTATTTATTTGACTTGTTTTATTATATTATCTATGAGAATTGATACTTAATCGTTTACTTTTGTAATTCTCAGTTAAAAACAAGCATTTGGTGAAACTTGGCGATTTTGGACTAATAATGGAGCAAAACAAGCAAGAAGTTAAGAGTCTACTGAAATGTACAAGATCAAGACTATTCTGCTCCAGATGCGCCGCATCTTACTTATTACATACGGCGCATCGCTATCAAGATTTCACAAGATATTATCCAAGACGGCAAAGGACATGCGCCGCATCCAAGAATGAAGATACGCCGCATCTTCTGGCGGTGTACGAATATTCCTGAATATATTAATCTTGGACCCCACGCGAAGTTAAGTGAATGCGCCGCATCTACTTACTAGATGCGCCGCATCTTACCCTCAGACAGAAACTATAAATACCCCAAAGTCAGACGAGAGAAAGAGACTTCTGGGACGTACGATACTCGAAGGACAGAAGCCCTAAGGCCGAATTCAGACGATTAGGCAGCACAAGACACACCCGAACGAAGATACAAGAGCTGTAAGAAGGTCCTGCATGTATTTAATTCATTAAGTAGTTTTGTTTTATTGTGTTAGTAAATTTTAATTCATCAGGATTGGTGGCTTGTGTAATGTGAGGAGAAAGATTGCACTCCCTTAAAACTGATTTCCCATCAATTAAAGTTTATATGTTGATGTCTTTGGTTACTACTTATTAGTGCATTGATAACCTCTGTGTTTATTAGTGGCCTGCGCATTTGACTACGGAAGAGAATGTGGCTCCCACGGTTGTTACTAAATTGATCACTTAGGAATAACTTTTAGACATAAGTAATCATTAAGGGATTTCTCGCCGATAAGATTAGGACCAACGAGAAAGGGTTAACTACATACACTTCATATAAAACTATCAATAAAACAAGTGACAATCTACTTAATCATCAGGACAGGTCTTCTTATTGTCTCGAGTATTTATCTGTGTACGTGCATGTCTATCGCTAATTCGTGCTCATTAGTTTAGTTTATTATTTAATTGCAACCAAAACGTGCCAGTCTCTCAGGCTGAACCCCCTTGCGTTAGATCAGGTTGTATAGTTAACTTAAATATTAAAATACTGATTAGAATAACTAGATAATACGTTCCACTCTTAGTGATCGACACTCTACTTACCATTATATTCATACTGACCGGGTACACTGCTCGTTAAGTGTGTGTGTTATTGATAAGTCGGCTAAATATAAATTTAAAACTTGAGTAGGCATTAATACTGCTAAACCGCAACGACACATCGCACGCATCAAGTTTTTTGGCGCCGCTGCCGGGGAGTGAATTGTTATTATCTGTTAATTTGATTAGTATTTTAATTAGGTTTTTAATTTTTTTAATCTAACCGCTAATTCTGTTGTGTATTAGATTAATTTGCATTCATTGTATTATTTTGCATATTTTCTTGTTTTTTGTGTGTTTAATTTTTGTTTGATTTCGTTTGTTTTTATTTGTTTTTATTTTTCGTATTTTCTGTATTCTGCTATCGTTGTACTGAGCTTAATCGAACGATACGGCGCATCTATTTTCTTAGATACGGCGTATTGCGTTTAATTTTTATAAAATACAACGCGTTTAATTAATTCGATACGACGCATCTTTCCCCAAGATACGGCGTATCTGTTTTTGATAAGAAATTTTTTTTCTAAACGTTAACGCGATACGACGCATCTGCCTTAGCAGATACGGCGTATCTATTATTTTAATTAAAAACAGTTTTCGAATTATTAAAGAGATACGACGCATCGATCCTGTCGATACGGCGTATCTTCGGAATCAAAAATCTTATATTTTGAAACGTATCGAAAATACGACGCATTAACTTTTGTTAATACGACGAATATAATTTGATAAATATAGTTGATTTTTGATATTTACTTTGATCGGTCCGCTACTCTCGTGCACAAGTTGTTTGTTTTCAGGATAAATGACGACTCAAGCATCACCATGAAAGATTACATTCTGAACCAAACCGAGAGATGCTAGCTGGAGTGATCGAACATAAGACAACGAGAGTGGAGGAAAACTCAGTACTGGTAACATTGAACGTCTTAAATTCTTGAAATATAATTCCAGGTAACCTCTACACTAATTCAACCAGCCAAAAGGAAAGTTCTCTACAATATAATCTCAATTTTATTATCCATATTATACATCTGATTCAAATCGTAATCTTAATTTTGTATGCTTAAAAACGATATTTGTTCCTAACCTCGGAATAAATACTTATCCACTAAACAATAAGATTACAATTATTAATAAAACGTTTATGCCTATTGCTCTTATTTTGAATTCATTTACATCATATGGTATACCGTTTAACCCCAATTTGATGTATAAAGAATTGTGTTGCGGAGGCCAAGGTACGTTCCTTATTTAAATTTCGTTCACCAACATAGCGATACGGCGGATCTAAATATCCAAAGCGCCGTATCTCTGACCAACTAGGACTCATTGACTAGTCAACGAAATTAAATAGATACGGCGCATCCCAATTTTTCAATACGGCGCATCATTCTGCCCTATAAATACGACGGGAATGCGCCGGATCTAAAATTTTTACCACAAAATTCTCACACAGTTAAGAACATACACGCAGTGAAATTTATAATCTAATTCCGCGCATTTTTCTAAAATCCACCATCTAATCCGAGCTATTATCCTGCACCTAATCATACAATTAAGGTAATTATTCTATTTCGATTTAATCTTGTTTAATATGAAAATTAGGGTTTATGTGATTAATTCGATTAGGACTTAAATGATATAGAGATATGATTAGGACTTGTGTTAGATGATATCCCCCGTATTTAACTTGCGTAAATCATCGAATTTCTGACCTAGTTTGATTTAAACGAAAATTTGGGTTTTGAATTCGATTTTGAATATTTAGTGGGGAAATGGATTAGTAGTTGTGTATAGTGGTGAAATGAGCCTTTAGAACTGTTATAATGGGTAAATGATATTGTGATATTAAGTGGGAGTTTACGTCACGGATACGGATTCTTGAAAAGCCTACCTGATCCCTTTTATTTTATACTGATATGCTTTTAGATGCGGCGCATTTAGGATAATTGATGCGGCGTAACAACCTATTTCCAAATAAATAAAACTCTAGATACGCCGTATTACTTAATCTAGATACGGCGCATCTCCATACGCCGTATCTCGTTTCTTGCTCCGTATCTCTTATGTTTTGTGCAGATACGCCGCATTGATTAAATCAGATACGCTGTATCTACCTATTTTGCAGACTGTTTACTAACTTTGAAAATTTATTTCAGATAGCCTTACCAGAGGTTGCACAAAGACATCAGTGGCTACGTTTCGAGAATATGGGACTGACTCCTGGCACTTTGGATGATTACTTGCGGAGACTGGAATCGATTTACTTTAGGAGAATATTTAGAGTCCAGGTTTTGGATTTTGCTGATGTGGGATTGATTGGGGGAGGACACGCTGCTGAGAGTTTACGACGTAGGATGGAGATGGTAGTTACTGGTGATGATGAGGAGGTGGTATTCAGATCTTCTGCTTGGGAGAGATTGTTCAGGATTGACGAGCCCTTGGTAAGGGAGCTCATGATGGAGTTTTTCAGTATGGTCTACTACAGAGAGACGGATACTGGGTTGGATATTGCTGACACCCTTGTGTTTAGATTGGGTGGGGTGCCGAGGCAGATGTCTATGAGACAGTTCATTTTGGCTATGGGTTTGCACACGGTTGAGGAGCTGGATTCTGATGGGTTTGCCAGATATTGGGATGATAGTTTGGGAGCGGTCCCTGACAGAGGATTATTCAGTGATTACTGGGACAGGATTTCTTCGATGGGTGACATCGTTACTTCTACCCCCTCTTACACTTTGATCAGGGAGCCCATGAGGAGGCTGTGCCACCGTCTGATAGCACTTACCATAGCTGGGAGGGGTCAGTCACCTGAGAAGGTGACCACTCTGGACCTCTTCCTCTTGAGGAGCATGGATGAGGGGTTGTCGGTGAACATCCCCCACTTTTTGGCTCATTACCTCCACCGGTCAGCTGCAGGGAGAGATAGGAGGAGCCATATGACTGGCGGGCATTTTGTTTCTAGGCTGGCCCGCCATTTTGGAGTGATTGGAGAGGAGATTCCAGCAGGGCTGGAGGTTGTGGTGACCCACCTCCCGGTTATTGACAGGGATTATTTGGTTAGACTTGGGATCTGTCAGTTGGCTATGGGGGATTATGTTTGGGTAGCATTGGGGCCCGCTAGAGCTGCAGGGCCAGAGGCGGAGCAGGGAGGTCCCCAGGGAGCTCCGGCTGCTGCTCCAGCCCATCAGGAGGAGCCACAGGCACCAGTACCTGTACGCACGGTGGGTCAGAGAGTTGAGGCCATTGAGGGAGAGTTGAGAGCCTTGAGAGTTATTGTTGATGGCATGAGGAGGGACTCAGAGTGGCTGGTTACGAGTGTGAGCCGACTTTTGGAGCAGCAGGGTATTACCCACACTCGTCCAGATGGTACTCATGTTGCGGGTGTGACACTTGCATACACTCGCAGAGTCCGGGCTAGGACAGATGGTGCCAGCACTTCAGGGACCCACCCACACGACCACACTGACCCTTGATCTCTTGATTCTGCGTATATATTGACATTGTTCCATGCATATTATTATTATTCTTTTTGGATTGTATTAATCGATATTATCATTTATGCATTTGATGTTTCAGTTTATATTTCTTAGTATGCTTGACAAAGACTGGCATTAAGTTCAACATGATAATACGAGAGGACGTGAGAGAAAACCATGGAACGAGCCATTTTACAACAGACTGTTAACAGTCTGTCTGGTGAACACATGCGCCGCATCTGGTACAACAGATGCGCCGCATCCTATCATTTATTTTGTTTTTATTTCGTATTTGTTCCAGGCTCGATACGACGTATCTTCTTCCATAAGATACGGCGCATCGACTGACCTGATGATTTTCATTTTAATTTTTATGTTTTATTTTTCCTAACTACTAATGTATTATGCAAGTTTGAACTTTCTTAAATTAGGTGTGTTTTTAAGCCTTGGTGGTATTATAGATTCCTGCATTTCCTGTGGATACATCAAATATGAAGCTTAAACGTTCTCATCCACAAGAAAGATGATTTTTGCTCTTATACTAATGGAGGATCATACCGAGCAAATCTCAAGGGAGTTTTTCTATTCTAATTCTTTTATTTTCCAATTTTTAACCTTTTATACAAACAACGAGGACGTTGTTTAACTTAAGTGGGGGGATTGAGAATTAGAACACTTAACACTTACTTGTCCTAAACTTTTCAAAAATTATGCTTAAAATGTGCTTAATATATCAAAATTTAAAATTTTTTTTAGCATGTTTTTGTTTAAATTCTAAGTTGCATAGCTGCACACAAGACGTTATTTTCTAAAATTTTGATTTTTCAAAATTCACAAATCTATGAGTGTGCCGGTGACTTGTAAACTTTAGAACTTGGCTTGTATACTATTCGAGACCACCATAATAAGTATTATTTTATATAATTGGAATGACTTGTCTAAATTGGTAAAATTCTAGGATTACACCCAAATAGCCTTTATATTTTATGTGTTATTAGCTAACTACACTGGTTAGTTAACCCCCGTATAAACCCTTTTGTTACTCTCACTTTTAGAGTAAGATACCCCTAGAAAAACACTCAGAGCCATTCCTTTCGTTTCTTACACCTTTGTTAAAATGTTTCGTTACACCCTTACACCTTAGCCTACCCTGTAGATTAAAATCCGTGGTTGGTTAATTGCTTTAGGCAAAGTGTGTTTCCTTACATTACCTGTGTTCGCGTGCGTAATTCATTATCTATGGTTAGGTCGGGAAATTGCACAATGCAATTGGAGTGAAAGTAAATATTGTATTTCTTTGAGTTTATTTTTCGTGTGTTTACTACTTTCACTATTACCGTTATTTCTGAAGTCATGAAAAATATGGAAAAATTATCCAGAATTATCATTATAGTGATGTGGTGAAATTTTACACATCTTTGTTTCAAGTAAAAAAAAAAAAAAAAAAAAAAAAAAAAAAAAAAAATCGAAAAAATATAGAAAAGAAAAAGAAAGAAGAAAGTTGGAAGTTTGTTAAACCAACAATGTAAAGTTATGTAAGTGGTCGATATCACCACTAAGTGTTGTACTATATTTATGGATTGAATGGGAGTTGGCAGTTATGGGAACACCAACTAAGGTTTATTCTTTGATTGAGATCTTGTTGAGTATAATTCGTGTCTACCTAAAGCGTGTGTTTCAAGTGTTAAAGCGTGAGTTATTCAATGATATGAGTCTTATTCATGGGATGGTTGGGATAGTGATTAACCACACTTAGGATTTTAATTTATTTGTTTCGTTTATTTTTCATTTTTACACCAATTTATATCCCAAATATTATCCATACCCTATATTATTCTTTATCCAAACCTTTGATTTATTGAGATTAGGGATTTGAGCAATCTTAAGTATCGTAGTCGTGGATTCGGCTATGTATTTATGATTTTGTCGCCCTTTTTGATATAATATTATTGGTGAAGATTACTTGGTCCTATCTTTAGCCTATTCGAGTTAAGGATTTGAGCAATTGCAAGTATCGTGTTCGTGGATTCGATCATGTATTTGTGATTTTGTCGCCTTTTCTGGAATTTGAGATCGATAGAGATTAAGGAGAATGATTAACCCTTAAGCCTACAAACCCTTTTTACCGATTTAGACTTGTTATTCCTTGGCTTTAGTGGGGGAGATGTGTATACTTGCTAAGCTTATGATAGAATATTCGTCACGACTGGACAGTTAAACGATTAGATTTGCTTTTATCAAGTTATTTTATTTTACTTCTAATTCGTTAAGTGTTTGGTTGTGTGATTATGACAAAAAATGAATACATGCTTAAATATAAAAATAAATCCTAATATCTTTTAGGATACATTTTCATAAGATTAATTCTAAGGTTTACTTGGGGACAAGTAAAGTTCAAGTGGGGGGATATTTGATGAACTCAAATAAGTACATTTTATTACTATCATTTATCCTATTTATTTGACTTGTTTTATTATATTATCTATGAGAATTGATACTTAATCGTTTACTTTTGTAATTCTCAGTTAAAAACAAGCATTTGGTGAAACTTGGCGATTTTGGACTAATAATGGAGCAAAACAAGCAAGAAGTTAAGAGTCTACTGAAATGTACAAGATCAAGACTATTCTGCTCCAGATGCGCCGCATCTTACTTATTACATACGGCGCATCCGCTATCAAGATTTCACAAGATATTATCCAAGACGGCAAAGGACATGCGCCGCATCCAAGAATGAAGATACGCCGCATCTTCTGGCGGTGTACGAATATTCCTGAATATATTAATCTTGGACCCCACGCGAAGTTAAGTGAATGCGCCGCATCTACTTACTAGATGCGCCGCATCTTACCCTCAGACAGAAACTATAAATACCCCAAAGTCAGACGAGAGAAAGAGACTTCTGGGACGTACGATATTAGAAGGACAGAAGCCCTAAGGCCGAATTCAGACGATTAGGCAGCACAAGACACACCCGAACGAAGATACAAGAGCTGTAAGAAGGTCCTGCATGTATTTAATTCATTAAGTAGTTTTGTTTTATTGTGTTAGTAAATTTTAATTCATCAGGATTGGTGGCTTGTGTAATGTGAGGAGAAAGATTGCACTCCCTTAAAACTGATTTCCCATCAATTAAAGTTTATATGTTGATGTCTTTGGTTACTACTTATTAGTGCATTGATAACCTCTGTGGTTTATTAGTGGCCTGCGCATTTGACTACGGAAGAGAATGTGGCTCCCACGGTTGTTACTAAATTGATCACTTAGGAATAACTTTTAGACATAAGTAATCATTAAGGGATTTCTCGCCGATAAGATTAGGACCAACGAGAAAGGGTTAACTACATACACTTCATATAAAACTATCAATAAAACAAGTGACAATCTACTTAATCATCAGGACAGGTCTTCTTATTGTCTCGAGTATTTATCTGTGTACGTGCATGTCTATCGCTAATTCGTGCTCATTAGTTTAGTTTATTATTTAATTGCAACCAAAACGTGCCAGTCTCTCAGGCTGAACCCCCTTGCGTTAGATCAGGTTGTATAGTTAACTTAAATATTAAAATACTGATTAGAATAACTAGATAATACGTTCCACTCTTAGTGATCGACACTCTACTTACCATTATATTCATACTGACCGGGTACACTGCTCGTTAAGTGTGTGTGTTATTGATAAGTCGGCTAAATATAAATTTAAAACTTGAGTAGGCATTAATACTGCTAAACCGCAATGACACATCGCACGCATCAAGTCTTCAAACAATGAGGATGACAAGTGCCCTTGAATCTTCATATGTTGATATGCTTTGGTGGATGATGATGGCAAGATCTCCAAGTCTTTTGGTGGATTAGGAGGTATGCTATGCTTGTGGTAGATGATGACTCAAGATCTCTGAGCTTGCTTCACAGGATTATTTCGGGAGTATGCTTACAACGTTATGAAAGTTAGTAACATTATGATCATGATGATAAGGGTGATTAATGTATGTTACTACATTGTTATTTACTGATCTAAGTGTATGCAAAAGGGTAGAGAGAATGTATGTTCAAGTGATGTCATCATGGGTAAACAATGGGCTGCTATTTATAGCCAACATGATTTTTCACCCACGGATGGGACGGATCCAAAAGTAGGGATCCGTCCTTGCATGGTTTTGGTTCCGTGGGAACCTGACAAACAATCTTCCTAAATCTTCTCTAAATCTAACCAAGATATTTTCATATCTTTTCATTTTGTAAAGATCTAAGCAAGATATTCCTATGATCTTTAGAATCTTCCTAAAGATTTCAAAGTGATGCATGCCATGATATCATAGTACATTTTCTAAATTTAGAATTAAAATGTATATGAATGTAACTTGTAAATGTATATGATTAAGTAACAAGTATATACTAGCTAACTAGTATATGTTTACCAAGTTGTATCATGTTAGTTTATGTGTTACTAAAGATGTTAAACTACTTAAGCTATTATGTGATTAACATCATTTTTATAAGTAATCACATTTATCTTAGTTTGACACCTGATTTGTACTTATCCTATTTTGACATGAAAGCAACTTAGGAAACATGATGTACAAGTAAAAGTACTTGTATATGCAAAATGTAAAATGAGGTTCGAAGTAGAATGGTTATCCTTTTAAAATACTTAATGACCTAAACGTATTTTAAACATTCTAAATGGTTTGTTAAAGGGTTTGATAATAATGCCACATAACAAACATGTACGAACTTGTGTTTTACCATACGAGGACTTGAGAAGTCGAGAGGTGTTGAATGTATGTTGAGACAAAATATTATTACAAGTAACTTGTACATTTTATGTTATGTATTAAGTTACATGTTTGTTATATATCAAAACAAACGAGAATGTATAGATTAAATATCGTAATATTTGCACTAACAGTTTTTAATTTGTAACTATAATTGTAACATATGGGAATGTTTCTTATGTGCGTGCATATATTATACTTTTAGGGAGCCACCCTAACATGTTATACACTCCCTCCGTCCCATATTAAGTGTCCACTTTCAAAAATTTATCCGTATGAAAGTATATATATGAAAAATATCGGATACGCGTGATACGCGGGAAATGACAAGCCAACCCTTTAGAAAAAAGGCCAACTTGCAAAACCCGTGAATACGATATGAGATACCGGGCAAGTGTCACACGGGTCGTGTCCCAGCGAGGTGTGAATCGAGGATTTCATTTTCGGCTTTGAATTAAAGTGCTTGAAGTGTGGATTTTGGATTTTTGTGTTTTTAATATTCTAATGAGATATGGCAAACAAATTTACAAAGAAAAATTAAGCATAAGACAATTTACACTAATAACGCAAATCGGGAATCTAAACACGAGCCTAAAAACCAAATTATTTAAAAATTAACCCTACGAGTGCAAATTTAATTTTCCTAAGTCCTAAATGATAAAAGAAAATTTTCGAAAAAAAAATTATATTTTTTTGATTTTTATTTAATTAATTATGAATTAAAAACTGAATTTAAAAGAAAAATAAATTAAAAATACTAAATGAAATTGGAAAATTATGAAAAATTCCAGAAAAGTCCTAATTGATGTACTGATTCTAGGAAAAATAAGTTTGAGGTGATAGCTTATCCTGATAAGCTGGAATAAGCTGGACAGTTGAAATAAGCTTAATTGGAAAAACTTGGTTAAGTAAAATATGGTGCAAAGGAATAGCAGATCAAGACCCTAGGGCAGTTGGTTTAGTTGTGTGTGTGTGTGAGGCTTTGGGAGGCTGAGGTCTCAGGTTCGAATCCTGGCCTCAGCTTTTTGCTTAACTGTTTTTTTTTCTTTTTTTTTCTTTTAAATTCAGTTTTTAATTCATAATTTATTAAATAAATAAAATGCACAAAGTTTTAGGAAATTCCACTAACTACATACTCCATCAGTCAAATATCATTTTTACCCACTAAAGTCTCATCTCATTGATTGGAATACAATATGGACACTTAATTTGGGACATCCCAAGATTCCATTGTGGACACTTAATATGGGACGGAGGGAGTATTACTTACAAGACCATGAGAAGTGTTAGTGCAAATATTACGATATTTAAACTAAACGGTTTCTTCGGTTTTAATAATGACAAACATGTAACTTGTAATAAATAACGTAAAATGTGCAAGTTACTTGTAAACACAAAACATCAATACATACTTACATCAGCACCTCCCGACGTCTCAAGTATGCTTCAACGAAGTCGTAGATTTCCATCCCGACATAAATCACTCAAGGTATGGACAAACAAATCTACTACTTGACAAATTATCAAAGGATTTTATTTTTCTAAACTTCACATTTTTAATGTGACAAAACATTTTTTCAAAAAAATATTTCACAAATCATTTTTGAATTAAAAAGAAATGTTTTATTTTGAAAAATATGTTTAAAAACCCCAACAGTCAAATTTCCCCCCAAAACAGCTCCTAACTTCCCCAAATAAACCTCCCCCACTAAAGACAAAAAAAGGGAGCGTCCACGGCACCGTTAAGTATGGACGGCTCCACTAAATTTAGTGGAGCCGTCGGGTATTTAGTGGAGCCGTGGGTCTGTAACGGTCAGATTTTCCCTTGCCTATAAATAGTGGACCATTCCACACTTCCAACTTGATTTTTCCAGTCCTTTTTCTCTGGTTTAATCCCTCCTCACCTAGATGATTTTCTTTGATCATTTGGAGAGTCTTAGTTTTTTTAAGAGTGATCCAATCTTCCATCCAAGTGATCCTCTTCATTCCTCTTGATTTGCAAGAGAAGAACACAAAGTATCCAAGTAGATACAAAGTGTTGTCATCCCTCTTGATTAGCAAGAGAAGAACACAAAGTATCCAAGTAGATACAAAGTGTTATCGTTCCTCTTCATTTGCAAGAGAAGAACTCAAGGTATCCAAGAAGATACAAGAGTTGTAGTTGTTAGGTCTTGTAACATTTGTTACACTCTTGATTGTATCATAGCATACATCAAGATTATCTTTCTTTTGTGAGAGAGTGAGTCAAGATCATTGTGATCTTAAGATATCTTGGAGATCTCTTGAATCCATTGGGCTTGTGTGATTGATCATGTGGATCAAGGGTAGATCGGGTAGATCGTGGTAGATTGGTGCTTGCTAAGATTAGCACTCGACATCTAGCTTAGTGTCAGAAATAGGATAAGCGACGTATACGGTGTAGATCGGGTAGATCGTGGTAGATTGGTGCTAGCTAAGATTAGCACTCGACATCTAGCTTAGTGTCGGAAAATAAGTTAAGCGACGTGTACGGTTTTCTCCGCCAGAAGGGAGTTTGTTGATTAGTGAAGTAACTCTCGAGTTGGGTACTCGGGGAGTGGAGTAGGGTGAAGAGGAGCTTCGTGACCGAACCACTATAAATCACCGTGTTTGGTTTGCGCCTTCTTACTTATCTCTTTACTTTCATTTTATTCTTTATCGCTTTATGTTTATATTTGCATTGTGTTTATGCTTGTGTGGTTAGTTGCTTATGTTATGTATGTGTCATGGTTGATTGTGCTTGTGTTGTAGTTTAAATTATTCATCCCTAGATGATATATGATCATAGTTGACACTTTTCATATTACGTCACACTTGATCGGGTGTTTGATACAAAAAAAAAGTTTTAAGTTTTTAAATGGAAACGTATTCACCCCCCCCCCTCTACGGTTTTCAAAAGAAGGAGCTGCAATTTGTGACTGCTGATACTTCAATATTGTCCAATCGAAGACATAATCAAACTGGAAACCTGTAAAAGAAATTATGAACACAGAGTCACGGATAGTTTTATACAGGTTTAATCTGTAACAATAAAGCTTTAAGCCATTGATGGATAAGAGATTTTACCTTCACGGATAAAGAGGTAACGGAAAATCCTTCTAAGATAACTATAATTTGGTTTGTCCTCAAACCTTAACGAACGACAATAATGAAAGTACGAGGCGAACTCTGTTGGATAACCACGACATAAGGCCTGAAAAGAGTCGGAAAGCATCACCAACTATATAAACAAAAATTCAAATATGTAGTAAGAAAAAATAACAGTGTCCGGTAGTGCACTACCTCGTAAGGAATCATTTTCAAAGAAAAGGGAAAGAAGTATACGCTAAAAATGAACAATTAGACTATTTCCAAACTTTGTTAAGCATCGATGAGCATCAAGAACTTCTTTCAGGTTTTACATCGATTCACCCATGAATACCACATTTGTAACTCTATTGTCGAACACCTCCTTTATTGCCAACACCTGTCAATAAAACAATTAATACAATTCATGGCTTCTACTTTTGCTTACTTAAATCGAAGATCACAAACACAAAAAAAAAAAAAAAAAAAAAAAAAAAAATATATATATATTATATATATATATATATATATATATATATATATATATATATATATATATATATATATATATATATATATATATATATATATATATATATGTTGGCTAAAAATAACCGATATCTTTTTTTAAATACCTGTTCCACAATCTCGTGCCCTTTAAGGTTCCTGAAAAAAGCCTCCCTTTCCAGTAGCACAGGATGAGCAGCATAATAGGCAACCTACCTGAGAAAGAACAATCAACAATACGTAAGTATTTTGTCATATATAGAAGAATATACCAATATATGTTCTAAAATGAAAGAAACTCTAAGAAAGGAGTTGGGTCCTCAGTTTAACAAAAGATCACATGTGATGAGACACAAGCTGTAAGGCGAACTAAACCTTTATGATCTGTAATCCGTATGCCAAAAGTTTCCACCAATTGGTTCTCTTCCAATTTTATCAGCAACTGAAATATTAAAGGAACATTGAGAATCATGTATACGACGTTAATACAACACAAATGAAAATACGATCTAATAGATTACCATTTAAAGAATATGAATATCATTAACCTCGATGGTGCCATCTGCTGCAGTCACAGAACTCTGCACCCATGACCGTCCAACAACATAACACAGACAATAGAATATTAGATTAAAAAAAGACAAGTGTAAACTTATAGATACTTTCCTCAAAGATTTGTACATAAATTATTCTGTTGAAGAGATGTTTGGGGTTGCATTTCGAAAGTGATTATATAATACTATAACACCCCCAAAATCTGATTTAGCGGAAGCATACATGCTTGGGTGCTACTAAATTGGTATCACAACACAAAGTATAAAGAATGGTTTTACCTCAACCGTTTAAAATAGATTTCATATTCAAAAGTGATTTGTTTACAACGTTTCAAAAATGGTGCGGAAATATAAGCCCATAAAAGGTTTCAAGTTGTCCCAAATATATCAGAGTCTTCTATGACCATGACATACCATGCAAAAAGCCTCCAATAGTGTGTTATCGCTTTATACCTGAAAATACATGCTAAAGTGTCAACACGAGGTTGGTGAGTTCATAGGTTTATGATAAAGCAGTAAAGATACTGTGAGTTCAATAAGAGTTTTGTGACCATTGTGTCACTCACAATGTCATAAAAATATAGTTGACCTTATAGCAAGATTAGAGTTGTGGACCAAGAGTAAGGTATGCAACCCAAAATAAAATAGTCTATTACGCTAGCTCTAAGTTAAAGGCGTGCTAGAAAGCACGTTGAGGCATGCTAGAAAGCATGTAAAGGCATGCTAGAGAGCATGTTAAATGCATGCTAGAAAGCACGTTTAGGCATGCTAGAGATCATGTTAAATGCGTGCTAGAAAGCACGTTAAGGCATGCTAGAAAGCATGTAAAATATGGGTGGGGGGGGGGGATTTAGGAGCTTAGGCTAACTACGCAATAGTTTGATAAAATAGTGTTGGTCCATAATATAGTTTTGTATGTTTCTCGCCCTAATTGTAAAACAAGTTTAAATAGAATGGGCTATAAACTCTCAAATATTTCAGTCAAATAGTCCAATATTAAGCAAACAGTTTACATATTCCAAATAAACAGTCATTGAATTAAGTTAAAAAGGAGCCTACATTCTCCCCCAAGAATAGTTTAAAAACCAGTAAAAGTAGGGGCCATGAATTCACCTTAGCTTGCAGCAACGCAAAAATATTCACAGTGGTCACAACTGGTATCAAGAGCAATACTTAGCAATATCGAGAGTACAGGCACAACGGTGCCGGATTGGCACAACCAAGTATATATTGTTATCTCAGAATACGTCTCGTAAAGTAAAAGAGTTTTCAAAAGACAAACGTCTTAGTTTTCGTGGATTACTCGTATCAAAGTTTGTAAAAAGTTTAATGTTAATGTTTCGTGTGGTGGTAAGACAGCATAGACTCAAGAATACTTACGCCAAATAGGATTAGAGAATTGACACAGTCGAGAAAAGTACGGACGAGAACTTGAGTCGAGAAATGAATGACAAAATAAGTCAAGAAATATAGCGACAAGGAAAACGTCAATAACAAGCCAATTAGTACGTTTTCGGTGTTTACCCAATAATCCCAACTAGTTCAGAATTAATCAATAAAGTTTTGGAAATGTAATTTAAGTTTTAAAAGAAACTTAAATTAGTATAACACATGGTAAATATTCTCATGTTAATAGAACTACAAGTTTCGATTATTGTCGGGTTTTATAAGATAAAAGGTTTTTCGACATCAAAGTATAAGTCTAGAGAGTTTTATAAAATTTGACATGACACATCCATTTATATAATTTTTCACAAGTTGTCGTGACATTAATGAAATCAATAATAGACTTGCTAAATTATTTATTAGTTATTGGGTTTTACAACACGTTACTAGTTCAATAAATGTTGATTGCACATTTAATCCCGTTACGAGTTTAGTATATTAAATTTGTCTCAAGTTCATGATGTTCAATACGTCGAATGTCAATTTAAATCCCAATATGTATCCGTATGTACCAATAATTTCGCGTTAGTCAAGTTTTCAGAATTACACTACAAGTTATCATATTTTGATAAAATAAGTAATACACTTCCTATTACACCTACTCAAATTTCTCATGGGCTGTTAAACCCATCAAATAACATACAACTTTTATGGGCTTTCGAACCCATGTACGAACAGACCAAACACACCCTTATTACTTGGGCTTGGCCCATGACAAAATTCCCTCAACTTTTGGTTGCAAACTCAAACAGACACTCTCTTTTCGTATTAGTTTTATTATTATAAGGCAAGTCACAAAAGTGTTGATAGTTGAAGCTAATCTGTTTTAGCTCGACCAACATTTGTTTATGTCTTCATTTAAACATTAAGAATACCCGATGCAACGCAAGACCGAGGACGGTACTACAAGTAAAACCAACATCCAACCTGAGTGTAACAACAAGACTCGAGGAGTAAGACTACGACAACCAGACTGAGGCCAATGATAATTTATCGAATATCAAATTCATATTTCAATAAGCACATATAAGGAATGGTGTTTCAACTAGCAGTCTAGCATCATATAAGCAAAGATTTGTTACGAAACAAATTGTACCCAATTACACTGCTTATTAGGAGCGTATCAAAACTCAGTTAAACCAAGTTTGTGGTTTGAGATGAACTTAGATCCAGCATCCAAATGGAATAATCAAATGACATAAGAAAACCAAATTAATAACACAACCACAACAACAGTAAACCGGATCAAAATCAAAATAAGCAGGTTCTTGCGTGACCCAAGACTAGAATGAAAGCAAGCGTGTTAAAACAAACAACGACAAAAACAAAATCGATATCAACCACGAACAATTCCTGAACCTGTGGTCACTCGTACCCAAACCAAATCAAAACTATAACTAGAACCGGGTCGACCCGAACTCGGTCGATTTTTTTTTTTTTTTTTTTTTTTTTTTTTTTTTTTTTATTAAACACAATGAAACAAATACATCCAAGATACATAGATTTAGACATGCCTAAACTCTTTTTGGTCCAAATACAAACAAAGACATACTAAAACTGAAGCTTACTCAGTCAATACAAGGCAAAACACTGCTAAACACAAAGAACCTAACAGCCAATGCCACATAGCAGCTTGCAGACAACTATCTTCAGTTGTAGACATTCTGCAGCTATCCAATTCACCTTTTAAGCACCAAATACCATCTAGCTACATTTTCACTTATCCATTCTACCAAGCCACTCATCCTGCCATCACAGTAGACAAGGTAGAAATGGATAGAGGCTTCACTAGGAACCATAACCCATCCATGGAGGGGCTCTGCCAAACAACCTACATTTCCCTCTCAATGGAAGGCTTCAGTTGTTTGGGAACACTCTCCCTCCATGATGACCAACCATTTCCTCCTGTGATGGTGTATTGAGAGGACCAAGAAGGTTCATCTTTCACACCTCTCTATTCCACTCATCATACACCATCCTCCTAGACCATTTACCCTTCACAATGGGGACCCTACTTTATGGTACATTCATACCAGTTAGGCCTCCTACTTAGCCTTGCTTGACTGTCCAATTCCCTCCCAAGGCCAAATTGAACAATCAAGAGGTTACCATAGGTACAGCCATACTAGTTAGAACTCCAAGATACAAGGTATCACTCCATTGTAATGGTCTGAATATAGTACCAGTGGTATATTACTGTGACATATAACCACTGAGAAACACCAAAGAGAAATACCATTGACTGCATCAGCAGTACATTCCATATTCAATCATCCTCAATAGATCAGTTAAATCATCTTGACATCAATACAACCTTCAGCCACCCATTCCTTCTTATTAAACATGAATTTTACCTTAAGAATTTGACTTTCCACAGCTGTTCAGCATTAAGTACACTTGCAGTCTGCTTAACAATTATGGAGGCCATTTTGGCTCTCAAATCTTCACAAATCATATCAACAATCTTCTCCTCATTCCTTTTACAGTTATTGAATATTCTCCAATTCCTTTCTTGCCAAGTATAGTTATTTTGGTATTCTTTAACTCCTCCCCAAACACTCCTCCCATTTATCTCTTTACTCAACACTTTTACAGTATTCTCCCAATTGGCTTCTTTAACTGTTATTTTGGCAAGACTACATACTTTCTCCCATATCCCCTTAGCAAAATCACATTTGAAGAATAGGTGATCATGAGAATCTGCTTCTTTATTGCACAAACTACAGGCATAGCTTCTATTAGGATACCATTTTTCCAACTTATCTTGAAGTCGGTCGAGTTTAATCCTACCCATAAACACACAACAGTCACAAATCTAAACAGAGGACATCGCCCTTTCTGTGTCAATGTAAAAAACCACCGAGTTGACTCGGCACAAAAATTAGACAACCACCCTTTAACGATTTGTAATCACACGAAATTATATCAAAATGTTTTAATCATAATTAATATCCACGAAAACTCTTAACTCGTTTATGTATACAATCGGTTAAAACAAGAAATATATAAATGTGGGTTTCACGATTTACCAAAACAAGAACGAGAGGGGAGGATGGTGTGGTTGACTGCTACGGTGGTGGTGGCGCGTCTTCGACTCGAGATGGCCGGAATCTGGTCGGAATGAGAGGCGGCTGGAAAACCCAATAGAGATGTGAGTGAATTATGCGATTTGAGTGTATCTCATTCCATGGCATCGACTGAATTATAAAGAAGGAGTAGAAGAAATCTTTGACCAAACTTTCTTGGTGTGATTCCCGTGATGAGGCTAGTTTAAGAAAGGTCACCATCAATTTCCATTCCCATGATGATTTCGTGAAGCCTGGCGTTAAAGGGAGAGCAGATATATGAATGGAAAAGGGATTCACTATATCCAGTAAAGTGTGTAAAAGAAGATAAAGGAAAGGAAAAAGGGGAGCAGTTGTGGTGTACTAAATATGTATTTATATTAAATTTTATCAGTACCCCATGTATTTATATTAAATTTTATCAGTACCCCATGTATTCTGTGTCCTATGTATTTATATTAAATTTTATCCGTACCCCGTGTATTCCGTGTCCTGTTGAGTCAAAAGTAAATGTGATACATCGTTTCGGTAAATCCAGAAATATATTTCTGGGTACGTTTCAATAAAAATGGTATAAAAACAAAGTTGTTGATTTCGGAAATAAAATTTAAGCTGTCACTAACATGGAGTCAGTACGCGTGTGGTGTCGTGTTTTTCAGAAAAGCGAGGTGACTTCTTGGTTTTGTAAATAAATTGTCAGTAAGTGTCAGAATGTGATAACTTCACTTTTCTTGACAAAATTAAATAGCTTGGAAGGTTACTGTATGCTACAGTGTGCGAGATAACTTCCCGAAATAATCATGTAGGCTTCAAAAAGGCTCAAATAAATTGGTAAATAATAATAAGTTTATTTTTACCATAAAAAAAATGTTGGGAAAACTACGGGCGGTTACAAATACAGTGCCACCTATTGGATCAAGCAACTACCAAACTATTCAAACCGCTTATTTCACAGTCAGAAAATCTAATATTGGATTAGCAATCCCTAACGCTCTCTAAACTACTTACTCGTTGTATCGAAATCCCACACATATAGACAAATTAAAAACCAGTCCCGGACACCCCTTAAATCGCCAATTATTTGTTTCTAAGTTTGGGATTTCATTATGACTGTTAATTGATAATTATTTTTTTCAGTCACAAACATTGAGTTTCTAGTATTTAGATCCTTTAAGGAGTAATCTCAAGAAAACTTATTCTGATCATTTTGGGTCATTTTATGTGTAAGCTCTTAGATGCCAAACACAGGGAAGTATTTGAGATTCCATAATAAAAGGTAAAAACTGCTGCTTCTTTTTCGATATAATCTAATAAGCAATACCACACACCCTCAAAACCACTTTATCTATTGAATCTAAACGCAAATAAGCAGTTGTAACAAGCAATCCCAAACAATCCCTTAAAGCAATCTCAAACAATCCCTTAAGAAAAGTAAGTAATAAACAGGAAAACCACGTCTTACGTTACAGATGACTGTATAAATTATACAGTAATGATTTCATATCGCGTAATCACTTCCAGATCACAATGCCAAACACCATTCAAACAAAAGTTTGGAGCTGAGGAAAAAGTATCCAGATACCCTTTTGCAAATTTTGTATAAATCGATTTAGAGCAAAAATGTCAAAATGCAACCACATTACAAAAACAAACACAAAAAGATAAAATATTTATAAATACTAAAGCATAAAAAAATTAATTAAAAATAAAACAAATTACCTGGTTCCAGTAGACATGCAATGAACAACAAACCCTTTATTAAAATTGGAAGTTTTAACACTTAGAGAATCAATAGAACGAACCTTAAAAGCATCAAAATTATATACAAGAGATCGAACTGAAGATGGGAAATTAATCTTAGCCATTATTTTAATGAATTAAAGATGGGTTTAGTTCATTTGAGAAAATTGAAATTGTTAGGGGGAAGTTGAGATAAATGAGGTTGGAGATTGTTTGGGTATAGGGTTCGTGTCTGATTTTTGTGATAAAAAGTGTGAAAAACCAATTGGTAAAGTAGATAAATTCTCTTAAGTCGCTCAAATATTTATCACGTCGCTCAAAAATTTGAAATAAAAAATTGTTTATAAAGTACTTTAAAAAGTATTATAAAAATAATACTTTTTCAAAAAGTATTATTTTATAATACCGACGCAAGTACAAAAAGGTGAAAAGTAAAAAAAGTCGTTTAAAGTACCAAGCTGTAAGTCGCTCAGGTTGCTCAACATTGAAAAGGGGCAAAAAGAATAAAATAATATTTTCTGAAGTTTGACTTTTTAGAAGAAAATGACAAAATAAAAAGTCGCTCAAAGTATTAAAAAGTCGCTGGACATAGGTCGCTTAAAAGGTACACCTAGTTAGCCCTTACAAAGGTATGACAACAATGATTGGGCGCGATTTTTTTGAGTGACACGTGTCGCCTTCATATTAAAACTTAAAAAGTCGCAAGTCGCTCGGTTTATTTCAAGAAAACCACTAAAGTGAGTCTAAAAAATCCCGCCACTTTAAGCGACCGGGCTATTATCAGAATTACCACTTCTATTAATTTGCTCGACAAAAACTAATTATTCTTGTGAAATTTCTTAATTTTTGTAACTTATATGTTACAAAAATGGTACAAATTTTAGCCAACTGATGTGAAGAGGTGTTGTTTACTTAAAATAGTACAAATTATAGCAACTGACTCATAAGACTATGCAATTGATTATATGTTGCATAGGGAATAGAGGTTTCAAACAATTGATGTGAAGAGGTGTTGTTAACTTAAAATAGCACAAATTTTAGCCAGGAGGTGGCTAACGTTCAAAATATTCATGCAAAGTCGGATAATTTAAATCTCATTTAAATCCAAGATCGATATAGAAAGCTTTTTAACCATGAGTGGTCTAGCTCTGAATACCATGGAAAAATAAAAAGTTGGTTGTTTGATAAAAAATATGATTTAGTGATGAATGAATCAAAGCTGCTGAATGATTCCAATATGCTGAGTGAACCTGATTCTGAGTGAAAATGATTGTTTGATTTTTGTTCTGAATGAGCAATCTGAGTTGCCTGAAATTACCAATTTAACCTTTTATCTGATTTTGTATTGAACAAAATAAACCGTGATAAAAAAGTTATTAACTCGAATAAAAATATAATATAAAGAAAGTAATATTGGAATAAACAAAAAAATGTAATAGTCTTATCGAAAGATCATAAAATAATATAAATTACGAACTAATCTTATATTGAAGCATTTAATAATAACTCATTAGCAATCTGATTACGGAGATTAGCCATATATTCATTGCCTTGCGGACCCCATTGTGTGTCGTCTATGCCTTGTCCCCCACTTCCTTCACCTTGTTCTTCAGTAGTAAACATGGTGTTTGCATCGCTCTCCAAAAATAATTGATCGTGAATGTTGCATTTCCTTATGAAGTTGTGGACCGCAAAACAGGCAATCACTACATTTCTTTGTACTGGAAAAGGATAAGGAGCCATTTGTTTTAGTATTGGGAACCTTGCTTTTAAAACTCCATAAGCACGCTCGATAACATTTCTAAGTTGTGCATGGGCATGATTGAACCTTTCTTCTTTTGTTAAGCCACGTCGACGTCGGAAATCGGCTAACCAATACCTCGTATTACGATATGGTGCCATAAACCCACGAGTGTTTGTATATGCAGCATCACAAAGATAATATTGTCTACAATTGTAAGTTTGTGAGAACATTAGTTCACTTAATAAAATATGTATAACAACAATAAAATTGTCATGTTATGCGAGGATAATACATACTTGGTGGAGGAAACGGGAAGTTAGAGTTTGGATTAAATGCTACTTCTGTCAAAACTCTTAAATCATGAGCTATGCCCTCCCATCTGGCCCAAACAAATGTGAACATCATATTAAAGTCACATATCCCTAAAACATTTTGGAAACACTCACCTTTTCCTCTTCCTCTATAATGCATTTGTTGATCGACAGGCACAACTGCGTGTACAAGAGTTCCATCGAGTGCACCAATTGCTCCCTAGATAAGAAACTTGATATATGAGAAATTATTGTTATTATGTATAGGATTTAAATATATTCTTATAAAATGTACCGAGAATATTTCTCTTAAGTTTCTTTGTCGTTCTGAAGTATTTGCTTCAAAAGATGTTGGCACTATGACTTCTCTTGCAAATTGCATCATCCCTCGCAGTACTTCATGAAAACATGCATGAATAGTTTGTGTGGAGTGTTGAAACAATAGGGGCAATTTAACTTTAACTGCATATATTTCATTATACATTACTACACATATGACAAGTTTGACAAAATTTCTTATTAGAGCCATCTACGAATTGTAATAAATAACCAAAACATCAATTTCATCTTTCTCAAAAGTCAAACCTTATATTGAAGGTAACCTTTCAATGATACTTCTCTAACTTTGGCGCTTTTACTATTGTGTTACACGAGACTAGTTGAATGTTCTTCAACTATTCACGGAGTATCCCGAAACCAAAACACGGATCAAGAAACTTAGGTTGCGTTTAGTTTGTGAGAAATGAGGCATTTTTTAGAATAATTTGCACAAAAAAACTGAAAAAGTAGGGAGCTTGTTTAGTCGCAAAAAGTTCATGTATCAAATTCTAACCATAAAACTGAAAATAGCTATTAACATTCCTCAACATTTTCCTTGCACTTTTTTTTACAAATCCCTTGCATTGTCATTTTTCTAAAAGATATCATCTACACAAGTTTTCTAAATTATCAAACACTTTTCTAAAGATAAAAAAAACCCCTTCGTTTTTCTTAAGTACCCTAAAACATCAGTAAAAGAGGGGGGCACCTATTAACCTCTGCTACCGCCTACTGGTCAAAATCTCTACTCAAGTCCAATGGCCATCTATCTAGCTACAAAAAATGATCAGGTATTCTATCTACAAGTAATATCACAATCACGAAGCGATACTAGTAACACGCAACCACGCTACGGTTTCAAATATCATCTTGAAGTAGTATCAGGCAAATCAAGCAAGAAACTAGATACTAAAAATGACAACTGTCTAATCGAAGCAAGTTTCCCCTAAAAAACATCACAAGTCATCAACAGTTCAATTGTTAACAGCACAATAAATGAACAAGAAATAGACCAAAATATATCGAATTGCATATAGTTAGGGTTTCACATAAGAGGATTCCAACATATAAATATATAGATGTATAAAATAGGAGATTGAATGAATACCTGAATTGATTGGAGTGCGACAGAGAAAAGGTGAAACGTAGAGAAACTTGTGCCGTATTTTTTTATGAAAAAAAGGGTATTTAAGAGATATCTTCGATGCTGAATCACAGGGGAATGGAATGGGAGGTGGCCCATTCAGTACTGGGTTGGCCCACTCAGTAAACCTTTTTTTTTTCTACCAAACAACCCAACCTTTGTACGATTCAGTTTTCACCACTGAATTGGTTTGTTAAGTAGCTATCAAACGGGATGGAGGATAAAATAATACACGCACGGAGGATAAAATAATACTAAACTTAACTTAGTCAACTAACATAACTTTAGTAAATAACCTACCATCCTTTTCTTTCTATGACCGATGTGGGATAAAAACAATTCTTTTATCAAGAAAATGCATCTTAACGCACATGTAAGGTGTCTGTTGTTCTTTTTATAACAAAGATTGTTTATTTACCTCCACTCATACTCAAGCTTAGCGCAGCTACCTTTTTTGTTTTTGAAACTTGAAAACCTTTTGTTAAAAGAGGGGAACAAGGTTTCTCATATATAGTATAGCCATTTGGGTGTTGGTAACTTGATGTAGTGTCGAGATAACTTTAGAGCTTTAGAAAGACCATGCATGCCAACGAAATGGCTTTTTAAGACGTCATGGACTAACGGTGTTGATGTGTTTGATAATATAATGTCGTAGTAGTCGTTAATTTTTTGTTTGAAAAAGGAAAAGATGATCGTGCATGTTCAAGACAGTCATGAGGGAAGTATGCTTGCTTATATTCTTGAGATGGCAGTGCTCGAGTCTCCGGGCCTTATATACTTGATGAAAAAGAATAAGTCTTCCGAGTACTGTTTGAAGCATGTTTGCAACCCTTGCAAGGATCTTAAAAGTCACTTCTTTGTTTCAGGATGCCGACTCTCGAGCTATCAGTCGATAGCCTGGTGGACCTTGCCTTAAAACTTATGATTCCCTTACCGAACAAGAGATATTTGAGCAAGAGATTTTCGAGATATTCAACAAGGAAATCGACTCTTACACTCCTGATCCCAAGGTTTACCCATTGGCTTTTTATCAGAAAAACATGTTGGAATTATTATATCATGACAATTATATTTATTAATCAAAACAGCAAAGTACATATAGCGGAAACACAGGATTCATATAACACATAAATAATTAAACCAAATATAAAGTGAACGTACCTTGATGATTCTAGCAAGAACAAGAATCAACCTTGAGCAATATGGATTATGAACCCTAATTAGGGTTTAAAGGATTATAGGAATTGCCCCTTACCGTTTTTGCAATTCAATCCAAGATTCTTACAATAATATGTAAGAATCACGTTCTTGTACACACGCACTAAACCGAACTAAAGTAATGCAAGTTATAGATCACAAAGTTAAAACCAAAACAAATTTTGTTTTACAAAAATTTCGGTCAACCCTATTGGATGGTTAGAACCAATTGACTAAACAAGAAAAGAGGAAGCAAACTTTAGGGTTTAGTATAATGCACAAGAGGTACCAAAAACTAGAACCCAAGGTTTGTTTATATAGGCCATGTAGCTTAGAGCCCAAGTTAGAGTTGGATTAGGAATCCTAACCCTAAAACCGATCGGCCCATTGTATTAGGGAAGATCCGGAATCTTCTTGGCTACTAATTACATCCTAGTCCCTTTCTTTATTTTATTTAACGACTGTTAGTCACTTCCGTTAAATACTAACGTCCGTTATTTATTTTGTGATATTTAATAATCAAATATAACATTTTACATTTAATTATTAATCTTTAGTTCTCATACGTAATGTGTGCAATCCCGTGATCTCGAGTTCGATCCTAACACACAACTACTATTTTATGTCTATAAAACTAACCGCTCCCACTTAGATATATCATAATAGTTGTGATCACATCGGTTAGCGTCTTGCAACACGCCGATGCCTCTAGTACAACTCGAGTAGGTCTCCTGGAAAAACCTTTAATGATTCATCATTATTGTTATCCTTTTGTTTCTAATACTACATCAAATAAAGATATGGATATTATCTTTATTCAAAATTCTGTTTCTCGTTGTTTATGATTGAGCAAGATTACCAAATCTTCTGAACATATTCAAGGGAGATATTAGGCATGGCCATGCAAACATCTTGTCAACCCTACGAGGGGCCCATCAGTATTAAACTCCAAAAATAAATTTGGAGGAACAAATTCTATTTTGACTACAAGCATAACCTATGAACTTTGCAATAATTCCGAAAACAATCCTTATGACTACCAGTTACATATAGCGTTAAATTGTTCCACAGAATGCACTACATTCATAACAGTTATCTGGTATCTCAAGTCTGAGGATAACTATTCATGATTTACTTAATAACATCCATAAGTAACATCATGCAGTTGGGATAAGTCCTATATTCAATTCATTGAATATCATATGAATTTGGTATGACAACGCATCAATATATTTTCAAGTATATTATACCAAAACTCATATTTGTCTTAATTTAATGATATTCTCATATCATTAATTGACAACGGACGATTTAGAATAACATAAGTTATTCACGGATTTAAACATGCAAATATAGGATACAATATATTATTAATGAAAACAAACGTACCAAGTACTTTAATTCATTGTAAATAATAATTGCTTAACATCCCTTATCCAAATACTAAATAGATCAATGCATGAAAATTCTAGTTGATGAATTATGTCTCAAGCTATGACAATTATACTTGTTGACAAAACATAAATCAACCAACTTTGATCTATCAGAATTTTGAGAATACTTATTTCAAGAATTCAATTAGTGAAGTTCTTGAATGTGTGCATTCAAATAATTTGATATTGCCACATAATATTTCATAAAGTGTGTGACATCCTCAATCACCAATTTATGATTATCAAACTTTCAAACAATTTTAAAGTTTAAAGTATTCTTATTCTTTTAATGTATAATGCAACTATGCTCTTAGTTAAGCATAACTAGTACACATGGCCATTAACAAGGATGAAATCCTACCATGACTAGTATTGAGTGTCATCTCAATTTCATTAGCATCATTGTATGCAAACAACAATATGCTCTTTAAAATTCCGTAAACTTGAATATCTACTGTGTAATGTTTGATGCCTTTCAAACTTTCAAGTTTGTTGGCTATGATGTAATTGTTCATATATAGAATTTGGAAGTTGTTCCAGGTTGAGGATGTAATTCTATATCCAAACATATTCCATTAGAATATTCATTACACTAGTTATCTAATAACTCTTAATTAGAAGACATCTTATAACAATTCGTTTATGTAACATGATGTTCATGAAAAATCTTCGAGTCATACTTAGATTTCATTCATGTTCTATCTTATTTAAAAGATATGTATCCATTTAGACATTCTAAATGATATATCATGTTCTATTAGATTTATTTACCGCATATGTTTATAATAATAAACACACATTCCAAGGTTATATGTTTTTCTTCCTAAATCTTTTATATGAAGTTTCATTCCAAATTAAGTCTTAACATTTAACTTATATGAAATGTTACTTCCAATATGTTATCCAACATATATGATTTAAGAAAGTAAACATTAATACTCCCACTAGCTTTTAGGAATACTTAGGAATTATCTTATTTTAATTATCAATTCAAAATTTGAATTTAATATTTAAACATAAGAATTATCTCCTAGATGCATGCATTAATTCATTCATGAATTATTGCACTATGTACACTTCCAAAGATTATTATGAATTCAAAAATCCTTTTGATTACTTACCGTCCTCGCTCAAGTAATCACTCAAGAAAGAGTTTTGATATTCCATTGTCAAATTTCATAAATATGACAATTACCATCTTTGTATATTTAATGCGCTTAGAAAAGTATATTCAATCATAGTTAATTGCTTAAGTATGATTAATAATCTTGTCATGCATTAAAATATGTACAATATTGTCCATATGATTTCTACACAAAGATTGAAACCACTAGGGTTACCTTATCTTTGAAGAAACTCATCTTCATTCTCTAGTCTAACTATTAAGAATTAAGATAAACCAATATTCTAAAAATTGATTATCTTTATGGACAGCATCTTTAACATTCATAGTATGAGTAATTTACCCAATTCAATATTTGGTAATGCATCATAATATAATCCTCAGCATATTAATCAAATATCTGAGATATCCTTGTGGATATATGAATGAGAATTCCATCATCTTGAGATCTATCATTTACATGTTTAGCCTCATCATGATTTTCACTAGTGTTTTAGAAGATTATGTATCTTGTAATTTTATCTTTTCAAGATAAAAACTCCCACTTGCTTTTTGTAATTTATAGACTATCCATAAATACTTAGCAAGTAGAGCAACACTAAATTGTTCTCTTTTGGGACATTACAAATACACATTTGACAGTTCATTAGTTTGTTAATATCCTACTTCATAAGTTGTTTAACAAATTCAGAACCTCAATTTTAAGACTTAATGTGATTCATCACATTCCATAACAAAATGGTGTCTTATTAATCTTCTAGGTTGGAGTCTTATTGAGTATATCCAATCCATACTCAATTTTCTAACCTTGATAACTTTTGGAAGAATAGAAGATATAGTTATCTTTAATCAAACAATATAACAATAGTTTGATTTTTCTAACTGAACATACCATAAACATTATGTATTTCATTAGGATTAATATTTTAAGATAATCTTACAATATGTAAGATAAATATATTTTGTTTGGCTTATCTATTCACCAACTAAGTCAACTTAATGGTATAATAGAGTTTTTAAGCCAATTGCATGCTATATAATATAAGTACTTTTTGACCTAGTCACTTCATGTCCATGTCTTAACTAGAAGACATAAACTGTTATAATCCCAATATACGTTATAAATCATTGATCAACTCAATGACTTCTTGTATATGTCTTAATTAAAAAAACATAACAAGTTAACGTCTTACTTTATTATAAGTCTTGTAACAATTAAAAGACTTCATGTTTATATCTTTACAGTGAAACATAAACATGTTTAACTAAAGTAATTATGAACACCATCTCTTGGTTTCAATGGTAATTTCAAGTTAATTTGTTACTTCACTTATTTTATGTCATTCCAAAATTACATAAATCTACAAATTGAAGTAGTATTAGATTACTTCATTTATTTTCCAATAATACATAAATATTTAGTTTGAAGTAGTCTTATTATCATATTAACACTTGTTCTAATATGTATCTAATTTAGAAACTTGCAAATTAACATAGTTTCATTACATCAGTTGATCTGCTAGTAATGACAGTATGAAATTTACCTTTCCATTGTAATCTAGTCCAAGCTCTCACATGACGTAGATTACAACTTCAAGTGTTATATTAATTAGATCTGAATAAGTCATATTAGAACATTAGTCTCTTACCTTGCAGTCAAGAGAATCATTTAAATCATATTCCTATGTGTTGTTCCTTGCACACAATAAAGATTTCTCCCACTTGTGCATGGAACAACATCTTGTATCTGATAAACAACACGTCACTCATTTGTTTATGTGATCAAGATGATTGTGTCATAGATATTATCATAATAAGTAGATATAGAACCACATTGTCTAGTAAGGAAACATACATGACTATCCTTAAAAACACAAGTGTCTACTATTGGAAAGTAATTATCTCAAGACATTCTAGAGATAATCTGGGTTACTACCAAGATAACAAAGCTTGTAGCTCCCACTGAATTACAGATCATTACAATAATTCATTATTCAGTAATTACAACAAAATGCTCCCACTGGATTTGAAAACATTATAAGTGTTTCATAACCAGTAAAAGCAAATAGTGTGCTATTTACTTTCCTACACCTTTGAGAAAACCCATACGTAACAATTACTTAGGTACTAAAAGAATGTATTCTACTTTGTAAAAGATGGACTATCCATCAATGCAATTAACTTAAAAAATTGTACATGCAATTTCTTCTTTAATAGGTCTACCATCCTCACAATGATATGTAGCACCTTTAGATGGTCAAAACAAAACAACTAGATAAAATATACTAGTTTGTCTTTTACCATTTTGCGGTAATAAGTCTAGCTTCTAAATGAATAACTCATAAAATGTGCAATAATCTTAACTATTAAAGTTTGCTATGAGTTATGTATTTAGAATTTAGACAATTCTAATTTTCCTATCATATCTTTCTCATTCATGAAAAATAATATGATTAAGTCTCACGCTTCTCTCATGGAAAGGAGACTAGGTTATCCTTTTAGTAAAATTGACTCTAGCAAAAAACCCTTATGGGTGTAGATCAATTTACTAATAAAAGAATATCCCACGTTTACAGTTTAATGTTGCATTAATACATTAAAAGAATTTACAAAATTCAATTTTAGTATTTTCGATAATACAATTTTTCAAGAAAATAAAATACCCAAGAAAATATTCATATAACCATAGTACTTTCTTGAAAACTAGGATCCAAATTATCATAGTTTCATTACATCAGTTGATCTACTAGTAATGAAAGTACATAATAAGGTAATATGTCGTACAATAATTGGCAAACAATTTCCAATTTCTAGATCTTTATGAGATTTATATTGGCAAACAATTTCCAATATAAGCATGTTTTATCCCCATCTTATGCCTTGAGTTCAAGCTCTCACTTAACTCAATTTAAGTCGTCTAATTAAAAAAATTGCAAATCACCATAATCCCATTACATTAGTTGATCTGCTAGTAATGAGAGTATGCAATTTACCTTTCCATTGAAATTTAGTCCAAGCTCTCACATGACTAAATAACAACTTCAAGTGTTCTTTAACTAGATGGCATTGACTTAATTTTAAGGGTAATCATTTTGATATGTCAATCAAAATATGTACGAAGAAGCATGCATACATCTTCGTATCATAATGTTTTTCAAAACCTTTTTACCAATTTTTAAGCTAAGATTTCAATCAACACAGTTTTAATTGAGGTATTGGGTTCACCAATTAAAGAATTAACTCCAATTATCATCCACTATATCCTACTACTGCATGAGTCAAAAGACTCAAGTTATTCGGATAATTACCACAAAAGTGGCGCGTGGAATTGAGGTCAATTCTCCCTTAAGTTGATTTTGTACATAAAAATAGTCTTACTTGGTAGCTCCAATTTGAAGCACAAAGGAGCGGAGAGACAAACGTCCGCCCGAAGGCTAATTAAAAACGCGTCTCTTTCGGATGACAATTTAATGTCAAGCCTCCTTATACCCCTCTTATAGTTTGTCACAACTGGGTGAGCCGTTCAAACTATTGGTACAAAACTCAACAATCAATCAAAAGTTTATGACTAAAGTCTTAAAAATTATGTAATAAAGTATAATCTTGCTAGTCTCGCCTGGGAGCAAATTACCGTGCGAAGCGAACCACTATCGGCACATAAGACTTTGCATGATTCATAATTTATTACCTATGTCTCACTATTATTTAGTCCGTTTACTTTTTATTGAAAAAATACCTTTTTTGCTTAAAATATGTCGAACAATTAAACAAAAACAAGTAATTTTAAAATAAAACAACTAAATAATACACATAACTTAACAATTAATTATGTAAACATGTAGCCACATGCAAACTAATTCAATAGCCTATTAATAATCAATCTAGGTTTTAATATGTATATATTTAATTAAGACTCCCATTAGTTTTCGAGCTAATGGTACCAATGGACCACATACACCAAACAAGTTGGTTGCGTAAGTCCTAATAAATATATACCACGTTGCACATAATTGATTACTTAATTAATTGAAATATTCCCCAATTCAACATGTATTAATTAACTTACATGTGAAAACAATAAATCATTCACGTTTGCATGGATTCTACCTAACAATTAGCATATTGCACACATGATCACTTTACTACATATAAACATGTTTAAACCTAGGGTTTCTAATCAAATTAATTAACCAAACACAAACCCAAAAAAAAAATTTAATCGACCCATAAAAAAAATTAGGGTTTGAGTTGGAAAAATTAAACCCTAAATCTACTACATGTATAAACCAAACAAGATTTTTTTATGTGATTTCGGTAATTAATTAAATGTTATAACGGCTCTTGATGCCACTGTTGGAACTATTATATCATGACAATCATATTAATAAACCAAAACATCAAAGTACATATAGCGGAAGCACATGATTCATATAACACATAAATAATTAAACCAAATATAAAGTGAACGTACCTTGATGATTTTAGCAAGAACAAGAATCAACCTTGAGCAATATGGATTATTAACCCTAATTAGGGTTTAAAGGATTATAGGAATTGCCCCTTACCATTTTTGCAATTCAATCCAAGATTCTTATAATAATGTGTAAGAATCACATTCTTGTACACACGCACTAAACCGAACTAAAGTAATGTAAGTTATAGATAACAAAGTTAAAACCAAAACAAATTTTGTTTTACAAAATTTCGGTCGACCCTATTGGAGGGTTAGAACCGATTGACTAAACAAGAAAAGAGGAAGCAAACTTTAGGGTTTAGTATAATGCACAAGAGGTACCAAAAACTAGAACCCAAGGTTTGTTTATATAGGCCATGTAACTTAGGGCCCAATTTAGAGTTGGATTAGAAATCCTAACCCTAAAACCGATCGGCCCATTGTATTAGGGAAGATCCGGAATCTTCTTGGCTACTAATTATAATTACATCCTAGTCCCTTTCTTTATTTTATTTAACGACCGTTAGTCACTTCCGTTAAATACTAACGTCCGTTATTTATTTTGTGATATTTAATAATCAAATATAACATTTTACATTTAATTATTAATCTTTAGTTCTCATACGTAATGTATGCAATCCCGTGATCTCGAGTTCGATCCTAACACACAACTATTATTTTATATCTATAAAACTAACAAAACATGTAGGCTTTAATTGTCTATATCGCACTAGCGTTAACAACCATCAGGATGTATGATGTTGGTTACACTTGGGTGTCGTTTGTAGGTCTTCACTTTGTCACTTGATGTTTTATTGCATTTTCTTTCATTCTTTCTAAGATTGTTGGCAATGAGCAAGTTGCCACTTTGGATATATATATATATATATATATATATATATATATATATATATATATATATATATATATCATCACCATCAGTTTAAAAAAGGACATGATCTCGGTAGAGGCATTCACGTCTTGATGATTTGACTTCTTGAAGATGATTATATTCATTTTTTCGAGTGAATTGTGTGAATAAAAGCACCAAGCTCGTCCTTTGCTCGGTCAAAATACTTGCACCTTTAAAATCGCTAATCGGTGTGTTCACATCAATATAATCTCCCCTCCCACGAGTTTCTTTGCGATAGCGAGGTGAATGTTCTTTATAGCAAGGTGAATGTTCTTTTCTTACACCTTTAAATTATTCAGTGCCGCGCGCCATAATAAACAAAACTTAATAGGTGATACGATAATTAGAATATTCGGATTTAATTTATATGTTTCTAACTAGCATTGGTGATTCGTGCCACCATTATCACAAATAAACCAAGAAGCTAAATTACACAAAATACAAAATAAAAAATAGTTAAGGTCGCAAGAGAATCCTTATCCCACAAAACAAATACCTGGCAAAAACTAGGCACCACTTGAAATAATTGGACATTAACGCAGCTTTTCCACAATAATCTAATGTTCGTAGAGTGTTTCATCAATATGATTTGACCAATGATCAAAAACCAACATTCGAAAACCAAGCGAAAAAGAAACAACCATTTTTGGTTGATAGTTTCATCATTTGTTAACCAACACAAGAAATCAAATTTAGATGAAATCATCACATCGTTAGCTACAATCAGTTGTTGTATACGATTTTTTATCCTTGGACGATATTATTTACTCTACAATATGTTATCATCCTTGTGAAATTTCTTAGTTTTGCAACTTCTGTGTAACTACTACATGTAGATCAATAATAGAGGTTTGAAATAATTTCTGTGAAGAGGGTATGTTGACTAAAAGTAGTACAAATGTTAGCCACGAGGTGATCAAACGTTCAAAATATTCGTTCAAAATATTTATGAAGTCAGATACTTTAAATTCCATTACGATCAATACATGTATATAAAAGTTTGATGCTTTAAATCCAACAAATATAAAAAGCTTTTTAACTACGAGTGGATTTAGCTCTAAATATCATGAAAAAATAAAAAGTTAATTAATCATAAAAAGTTAACACATGTAAGATGTCTGCATTTTTTATCCACTCATACTCAAGCTTAGCTACCTTTTTGTTTTTGAAACCGAGAATCTAGTTCAGGATATCAAGTTAACGACACCCAAAAATCCGAATTATAAGACAGGCAGTTTGACTTTTCCTGGGTCAACCGTCTTCTTTTGCCTCCCAGTTAGTGAGCTCAGTGTTGCTGCTACCGCCTATAGTTTAGAAAATACACAAACGTTATTTAACACGAAGAAGTATAGCTAATTGTGTTGTTTGATGAGTTATGATTAGTTTCAATCTAACTTATGAAATAAACCAAATAATTCTGAAACAATATTAGTTCATCACTCACCATAATCACAATTCTTCTTTGCCTTCCAACCTCTTTTCTTCCGTCATATCTGGTGTGTTGCACCAAAACCATATAATATCATGTAAAGTACTTTCAAGGACTTTTTTTTTTTTTTTTTTTTTTTTTTTTTTTTTTTTCTTCGGGCAATTGTGGCTACATGGCTCCTAGCCCAGAAGGCGTAGCGAGCCCACACTACCAGGTTGGGTCTAGCCGAGAAGGCAATGACACCCTTCCCTTTACACACGCGGGAGGAAACCCCTATCGTCCTAGACAAGACTCGAACTTGAAACCTTGCCTAGGAGGGCCAGAAGGACTCTTTTGACTGTTGAAAAACAAATGTTACCATCAATATCAATTTATATGGACTATGGATTATAAAACCAACATAGTATTAAATCTCTCAATATCAATTTAACGGAAAAATCACTTCTGTTTTACGGTTTGATTTCAAAACCAATATAGTATTGAACCTCTTAATATTTTTAGTTTTGATTTGGTACAAATTAACATGATGAATAACCAAGTGGATAAGACATCGTTTTGTAACAAGTAATTAACAAACAAGCTAATTATACAAGAACCATTTAGCTAATTGTAAAAGTTAAATGTTTTTAACCACAAAAAGCTAAAGTCTTTTTTAACTATAAAGTGTTCTAACGTCTAAAGTTAAAAGTGTAATAGTTACTGCTTCGAATATCATAAATAAAATTGACACAAACATGATGACACACAGACAAATTATTTATTTGTCCGGAGTGTTTGCAGGAACAATAACATAATAGTAACATCAACATACCAAACCAACTTAACTTTAGTATATAGGCTACCAAGTTTTTCTATCTATTACCAATGTGGGATAAAAAAACAAACAATGTGGGATAAAAAAACAATCTTCTTCCAATCTGATGGCTCTTTATTTACCCTTACTCAAGCTCAAGCCCAACTATCTTTTCTTTTATGAAACTATAAATTCATTCTTTCATATGACAATTCTAAGTTAAAAAAAAAAAAAAAAAAAAAAAAAAAAAAAAAAAAAAAAGAAAAGAAAACTTTTATGGCATATTGTTTGGTTCAAAGCAGCTTTCAACCTCTTCGAATGTAGTAGGTTCTATTGTTACAATTTTTCCAATTTTAATTTGACACAAACATGATGACACACAGCTTACATGTATTTGTTATGTTATTTAACAAAATGCATTTTTTTAAAATATTTTGTTAAATGACATTAAATGGTGGGTTCATTTGTTTTGATATAGACTCAAGCATTATTTATATCTAGAAGACTTTGAACCATGGAACATTGTATGTACCAATATGCCAAGTGAGAAGCAAGAAATTGAGTTGGGCTACTATTTCAATAATTTGTCTATATCAACTTGTAAGATATTGTTCTCATCAATAGTTTATTGTTTTATTGATTAAACTTTTACTTATCAATTGATTGCATTAACCTTTCTAAGCAATTAATATTGAAGACTAGTTATGAGAAACTTTGATAGTTATAAAACTATTTTGTGAGAGTTTAAATTGACACATGTGCTATAATCTTCAAATCCGGTCATAATCATACTATAATCAGTTGTATAAGAAATCAAAGACAAATGAAATCTTCACATCATCCTTAGCTATAACGAGCGGGATTGCCCGCGCGTTGCTGCGGAGTTTTTTCGTTTTTGTAGTAAAATTTTTGAACCTGCATTTTTTTTTGAGAAAATTGAACCTACATTTTAATAGTAGCTAAACAACAGCAATTTGCAAACCCACTTTGCAACTTTATAACATATCACCTATTTTGCCATATATGTAAGTAACAAATTACACATGTTTTACGTAGGTGCATAGAGAGGAATTAAAACGCAATTTCTACAGCAAGTGACATCAAGAAACAAAAAAGAAGCCTCAATTCCATTTTAAAAAGTAATCAGTATTAGTTAAGATGGTAAGCACATATATATTGTAGAGAAAACCAACAAAAAAACTAACAGAGGAATACACAGTCAAATGACCTTTATTCATTTGTATCTATTATATGAGGTCTAGCTATCAAGCAGAGTTAGTAAAGTTTGTTTTTTCAATCTGCATTTTTTGTCGCAAAGCCACTGGTTTTAATCCTCTTTATTGCAACAGTAGACCCCGTTCCACTTTCCATGATAAACGGTTCCGTAAGTACCAGCTCCTAACTGGTGTATCTTTTCCAAATCATCTTTCCTAATGGTCTACATACAACTATAAATGCAGATTAAATGCTATTGTGACTATCAAAGATCACTAACTAGAGCAATAGCTTACTCACCAGCTTTTGTTTATTCGATCTTTGAATTGATTTTAGTGCCCGTATCAGAGGCCAACTATGAATCCTCAGGTACACCATACAAAATGAAAAGAGATTTGTTGATAAGAAAGATTCAAGCACTTTAGGAAATAGTGTTTGGATCTGCTTACATAATTTTTGTTAATCCATCAAATAATGGGTTTTAGGTCAGATATGATTAGGTAATGTGTGACAAATGGTAACTTTAGACAATATCTAAATAAGCTCGAAAAGTACATGAAATGGTATTTTGAGCGGTTGCTGACCTGAAAAAAGATAGGTATTCAGGATTGCTTATGCAAGTGTTTATGTGCTTTTATTTAAAGACAGAAAAGTAAATTTAATGGGTTGATAAAAATGTGCAACACCCCAAAAATATCGCAGCGGAATGTAATATCATTGGGGTGCTACTTATTAGTATAACAGTCATAATCATAGAAAACGACTTTAAATGAGACGTTTTTAAAAGTTTATCATTCGATCATAATAAAACATCAGAGTTACAAGAGGTCCAAAATAGTTTTAGAAAACATAATGTATTAACATAAAAGTTTTCAAGAGTTTATCGAATGATAACAAAATGCAAGCATTCAAAATATTCTTCGTGCGACTTCATGCTAGCCAAATACCTTAAGAACCTGAGATAAAACATGCTAAAAAGTCAACACAAAGGTTAAGTGAAATTCACAGGTTTATAAATAATTAATGGACCACAAGATTTCAGAGTTAAAGTAATAACTGTAACGAATACAATTATGGGTAAATAGTAAATATTGCACTAAGCTCACGAACTCAAACGTTAACTAATATCATAGAATGATATTAATAATGCCCTAAAAGGTAATTTGCCATATTACCTAATTTCTCAATATTATGTGTCCGTTTGACCTACAGTTATCAAGTGAGCGCTACTCACCCGGACAGGCTTGTCAAGCCCAATATGCATATTCATAATATTAGCGTTTACTCAGTTGTAATTAATGGTTCATGATGTTAGGGACTTATTTCTGGCAACAAAGGTACCTAGGAAATAATACTTTCTAGTAAGCATACAGTTTAAAGCACTTATGTCCAAATTGTAAAATAACATGTATCTCCCCCAATGGGTTTATAAACAGTTTAAAGGGTTTAAGTGGGGCTATGAACTCACCGTAAGCAACAGTGAATAGCAAGGTGCAAATAAAGTGACGATTAAGCCGATAAGTCCTACGAGCAACCTAGACATAATATGTTGCGTCTTAGGTTTTTTAAATAATAGAATATGGATGCAAGAAAGTTTTATATATTTATTATATCAATCATGCAATTGTGCATAGAGTTTTTAAGGTTTATAAAGTGATAGGGACTAAAATTGACAAGTTAGGAAAGTGTTACGAGCCCTAATATATAAGTTGTCCGAGGTTCGGGTTTTATGATATTTTATAGTCCAAAAATCCTATTGTGTCGATATGTGGTTAGATTGTCCAAAATGAGTTATCGAGTTTATTCCTGAAAGTAGGTCCTACCACTTCGGGTAAATGTAAAATAAATCAATAAGTGTTTGTAGAAATTTATAATTTATAAATTTTTAAGTTAAAAAATAGTTATAATCATTATTTTTAATGTTCATGAGTTTTATAAAATATGTGGGACTATTTTCAAACTAGTTTTGATGAATTAACTAGTTTTTATATAAAGTGCGGTTTTTGATAAAAAGTCGGTATTTAATATTAAAAATTCCGTGTCTCCTAAACCGTAACGAGTTATACTTCAAATTTTATATTTCCGAAAAGGTATTTAAGAGTACTAATCAGATTTGTGGGTCCCATTGTTCTGAAAATTATATAACTTAAGTGAAATTACCATTTTACCCTAATATGTCAAGTCTGATCGGGACAGCACCTAACAGTCCCACCGTGTTTGCGATAAGTTGAGTTCCGTAACTTCTTTTTAGGCGGGGTTTTCGGCTACGTTCAAGTTAATGTGTTACTTACAACTTTTATTTTTTGTGCAATAGAGGATTCAATACAAATTTTTATACTTTTTAGCCATTTAAATCTGGTGCGCGTTTTCCGACAACATTTTCCGTTTATTTTCTAATTAATTCATCGGGTATCGTCTCACGACCAACCTCCCAGAAAATCGAAGCTAAGAGATAGATCTACAGGCCTATATTTTTACCTAAGTCTCAAAGTGTACTGATTAAGTGCAGTAATTATGAAAACAGTCCCTGGTCCAAAAGGTCTTTGCAAACTTAGTTCCAATTATAGTTTTAGGTATTTTAAGCTATGTACGATGCATAAATTAATGCAACAAGCCTATGAAACATGAAAAATACAAGGAACGAAATATAGATCAGTAGTGAAATAGAAATTATTGTGTGGTTTCTTACAAGGATGAAGTGAAATACACAAGGAATCAAAGACAAGAACTCTAGATTGCAACCACCACAACAATCCAAGCTTCTAAATTTTGTCACAAGTTTTGTGAACACTAGATCAAGACACTAAAACTCTTGCAAAAACTTCTATAAAACACTTGATAACTTCTTAAATATAGCTCTTGGATGGATGAAATTTGATCAAGGACAATCAATGGAACCTAGATCTTCATTTCTTGTATAAATTTTTGGTTAAAAATCAAAGTATGGAGGGTGTTGGGGCTGTGTAAGCCCCGAAATTTGAGAGGAGAAAACAAAAAAATGAAAGTGGTATTGAGATCTAGTTTGTGTGGTTTGCATGTTAGTTGGTTTTGTGTTTAAATATAGGTGGTTTTGATGTGGTGGAGAATATAGAAGAGAAAATGAGACATATGTCTCATGCCTTATGCAAAAATTCGGCCACCTCATGTATGAGGTGGTGTAGTTAGCTTACTTTAGTGTTATTTTGTTTAAGAGGTACCATTTAGTGTATAGTTTGATTTCGGTAATTGCAAACGTGAAGTTTTTAAGACGCGAAACTTAAAACTGGGTAACGTAAAAATATAAAACTTACAAAAATGTTAAAACTTGACAACAAAAATCTATTTTGATATTTTAGGTGATCCTTGAGCTTGTTGGGTGATTACTTGATGTTTAAAAGAAATTGCGTGAAAAGCAAAATGTGCAAAGTTTAATTAAAAATACAAAAGTGAAAATGAGATATTTAAATTATGATTGTAAGAAACCAAAATGCTTAAAAATAGTTATATTGTATATTGTCAGGTGTCGGTTTAAGTTAAATATACGTTTAACGACGTACGCAGAATAACCTATATAGTTACTCGCAAGAGTAAATTTATTTAAAATAAAATTTTAAGTAAAATTAAATAATTAAATAATGACCTCAAAATTGTGAATTGTTACAAAATGTTTTTATGCTAAATTTAATCTAAAATGAACACTTTTAAATAAGTAATTCTGAACAGCCACTAATATGATAAGAGATCTAAAACCGTTCAAAGAGATAGTTCTTTTACCAAGTTTCCATATAAGGTTGATTCTATAACTCTTTAAAAATTCTTAATTCGTCACCCAAAATTGTACAAATTTAGCTTACAGAAAAATATTACCTCGCGACCTTGCCTTTGTATTCTTCCTTAACTTCCTCAGTATGATCATCTGATCTTGATGGACAGGCAACTTGTTGCAAGTTTTCTTCAATGAGATCATCTAACCTTGAACGTTGAGCTTCTGTGGCTTTTTGTTGATCCAGTAACTCAGTCTTAGTTTTTTAGCTACAATTTTATTATGATGAGCTTTAAACTGACCATCCGAGGACCACGTTAGTGGATCTGCAAAATCCTAAAAAAAATGTTTGAATAATTATTAGCATTGCAGTTCTAAATTTATGATTAAAATGTCAGTCAAGGTTTTGCAAACACTTTTAAAACATATTTGATAGATGGCATCACAGAATGTTGATGCCTGGAACATTTGTGTTAATGTTTATTTAGATGTAATTATTAGTATAATTAGCTTTTTAAAGGTGCCACCAAATCAGCTCTAAGTTCCATCATTCAATACGCATAAACATACACGTCCGGATCAACCTCTGACTCCCTATTCAAAAACTTAGTTGCAGGCTCGTACCCAATAGCAAAAAACAACCCATTAACTTAAACACCACTTGTCACTTTCAATCCGCAGTTGACCAAAATTTTTGAAGCTAAGACTTACTGGGAATAGATCATGAGTTATTCATCTATCATTTTCTGTGGCTTTTAATACATAGCCTAAAAGCAATAAACGAAAATTGATTTGGGACTAAAATGCGGAAGACAACAAATTAGATATTAAATTTTATAAACAACAAAATGATAGTTTTATTACTAGGAACCGAGTGAGTTGTCTTATGTGTTTTGAGCTCATCCGAAGCTCAACCTGAATACTCAAATTTGTTTACCTCGATGAGTTGCTTATCCAGTGTTTGACACATCCGAAAGCATGAAAAAACATAAAAAGTTTGCTATTATAGATGTGAAGAAATATAAATCAACGATGAACATGAAAAGACAAAAATAGTGCTATCATAAAGAAGATGAATAAACATCCCTGTTACATACAAACTACCTGATGAACTCTGCAAATAAGATATATGTAAGAGATACCTCTATCATTAAAAGGCATCATTCTCGTCGCCGCAATAAACTATTTTACCTTCATGGTTCTAGCAACATTCATTACATTGGTTACAAAAGGGCTTGTGGCTATCACTCTAAAATGTGTGAGGTCTCAAGTTCAATTCCTGCTAGGTGCAAACAACCTTGACGTGGCAACGCCAACCTCCTGAAAAGGGAAGGCTTTACCTGGTTTTGAGTCTGTGTGGCGGTGGGTTCAAGCCCCGTAGATTAGTTGGCCAAAAAGGTCAGAAACCTTGGTTAAAAAAAAAGAAAAAAAGAAAAAAAAGAAAAAAAAAAGAAGAGAGAATTCATTACATTGCTTTGTAACAAATGCTACTGATGTAATGCTATATATTAGTGTCTTCTAACGAACTATGCCAACAATAGTGACCATTGATAGCAAGACATGGCATGAACAACATATTTAAAGATGCAAAGCAGAAACTGATGTATTATGCAAGTAGCAAACATATTTATTTTCTGATAATAGTATTATGGGTGTAATAAGTTGTCACCAAAAGGTATTTTCCTCCTAGTCTCAGTTCCTATATTCAATTATTTTATAATACAAGTTAATACCCATGGGAAAAAATGTTCACTGAGGTTGAAAAGTAAGCGCGTCAGGTAACGGGTCAAAGCGGGTAGTTTTACCCCCATATATACCGAACTTGATACTACCACCTATTTATTCAAGTGCCATATAATCGGTTTTAGTTGATGATTTTGCAATTTACTGTAGGCCATCCAGATTGGCTCTGTAACAAAGGCAGATTTAGTGATTTAAAGGGTGTTTGGTATTACATGTTCTTAGGTCATATGCTTATAAAGATTTTTTTAGCAATTAAAGTATCACATGTACAAATGACCTAATACATTAATAGGGTGCATATTAGCAAAGTCGTTCATAAATGAGGTTGTCATAATGTAGTCGCATTGCTATTAGAAATCTGAATTAGAGCATTGGGAGAGACATTTTTCTCATTTTCATTATTGTTCAGTTCATACATGTTATGTTGAGAATCGTTAAACATATTCTAAAAGCAATTCCAAATTCACCCCAATGTAATACACCAAAATACTAATTAAAGTTCTAAATGTGTTATGGTGTAGGGTAAGGATTGGGATTCACCACCAAGTATCTGCGAGTAATGTACAATACACATTGTAATGCATTAAGGTACCAATATGTGACTGCCTAAACTATCTGCTTTCGTTCTCTACATTACGCTCACTTGTTTCCTTTTCTTTTAGCAAGCTAACTTTTTATTCAGTTCCAAAGAAACCTCTTTGTTAATACATAATGACCTGATGTACATTTGCAGTCCGTTAAAACACTTTTTATTCCTGTTATAACTTGATCCAAACACTCCTTATTGCTGCAATAGCCTAATCGATACACACCTTATTGCTGTAGTAGCCTAATCGAAAGACAGCTTATTGTTGCAGTAACCTAATCTAACAACATCTTATTGGGCAGCAACAAAATCAACACCATCGAAGCTCAGAACAGATTCCCCACCCCAAAACGAAACTCATCGATTCTCCATGGATGTCGCCAAATTTTTTTGAAGATGAATCTGGAATAACAAAGGACGATCGTGAAACTTCTTATTCAGAATTAGTAATAAGATCGTACAAATTTGGTGTACACTTGTTATCCATCTCATGGTATCGTACAAAGTTTTAGTTGTATTAGGGAGTAAATAGGCTAAACAGCATGTAAACAGTCGATCCCCCACCACACTTAGACCAATCCAATTTTTCCAACATATCTTTGAATTCACTGTTGGGCCTTGTAGTTCGAAAATAATTAAAAATAGACCAATAGAAAGCCTTATTAGTGTATAATGGGCTCCGTAAAAAATCACTGTTGAACCCGATATTTTTTAGGTTTTAGTATATTTAACATCCCTTCATAGCAGCATTTGTGAATTTGCTTTTGCTTGAGTGTTGTAATTTCTCACAAATGCTTTTGCACAATGTGTCAATTTGCTTAGTCATTGATGCTTAGTATTAGACATGACTCCTGAGTAGCCTTTAGAGGCATTGATATCATTTGAACAATGAGAAACCAACCCTTGTGCTTAAGTGACCTATGAAACACCCATGTGATATGCGACTCAATTTACCCAAATGAGCATCTTTGTTACAAATTATGTTAATTAACACATGCACACTATATAAGACTTGAAGATGTACGGGTACCCCTCCTGGTGAAGGACATGATGGTCCTAATGAATGGTTAGCTTTCAATATGAGGGCAAAAAGCATTCTGATGTAGTCCTAATGAATGGTTAGTGAAATAAAATTATGACATACTTGTAATGATGTAGTCCTAATCAAACGAGTTTTATCAGTCCACTAAAAGTTTTCAGTCAAATGTGTAGCAAGTGCTATCCGTAAGGGTGACCAATAGTCTGCTGCAATTCCAAATGGCTAGTGGTCTGACGAGGCAGTTGGTAACTAACAGAGCCCTATCTTGGTCAAGTGTCACACTTTAAATGTCACTATTGAACACCCTAGAAGAGAGACCAGAAAGTAACTTTTCATTCAGAGGTGTACCAGCCATCCTAAAATGACACTCATATCATAGTAGGTAAGAAATATCGATTTAAATTGATGTAGGCACAATTTAATACCTTATGATCGTTATTATTTGAAAATAAGGTTGTGGTCTCATTTTCATCTTTTCTAGGCAGGCATGTGATGATCCTTGATAAAGATAACATATGCATTTGCGACAAGGCAGATATAGAGATGCCATTGTTTGAATCCAGCAATGCATTAACAAAAACTATGATGGTATAATTAGAAGAATGCCCATTTGGACAGTTGACATATTTAAGGTACTTTATTGTTTAACATTTTCCACTTCAGTTTTTATGTCCATCTATACTAAAGTGACTAATAATATTTCATTTGAATGAAGGATCTATGAAGGTGTGCTTAAGAAAGGTGAATTTATAACCAACATTTTTACAGGGAAGAAAATCAAAGTAAGTTGTAACTCTTATAAATGACGTGTAATCTAAGAATGCTTTTTTCAGAATTTCACCAAATCTTTGTAACAGATATCTAAACTAGGACGGATGCATTCAGATTCAATGGAAGAGTGTGTGGGTAAGACATATCCAGACGCATATGTTCACTTCAACTTTTATGAATATTTTTTAAATGACCAGTTTTTGAATTTTCTTAACAACAGGTATATAGAACCACTTCCAGCGGGATCCACCCAAGTAATGCCAACTAAATTAAAGTTGATAATGCAAAACAACTAAGGTATGACTTGCATTCTGTTCCACCTTGCTAATTTCCGGATATGCCCATTTGTTTTCTGGATCATAGTTGATGTTTTTTTGCGGTAGATATGTGAGAAAATCACTGACCCACCACAAACAGATTGCATGAACATAACGGAAACCGAATAATTGTATTGTAAATGTTAAGATCAGGATAACAGATTAACATCCAATCTTCTTCATCTCATTCACAAGCTCTAAACATTCCTCTAATTCATCTTTCTTTTCATGAGAATTTAATATATCTAAATATGTTAACTGATTTGGAGTGCCCTCTTTGTATCATGTGCTCTAATAGCTCATAAGCCTTTTGGGTTTTCCCCCATTTACAAAAACAGCTTATTAACTTGGTGTAAGTAACAACATCCACTTCACATCCATGTTTTTCCATGTCTGAAAACACCTGCGTTGTGGGCGGAAGGGGTTGTTGGACGTCCGAAAGGTGGAAAGAAAAAAACTAAATGATCCTAGATAAAAAAAGGTTTGGTCGTGCGGCCGTTCATTTTAATAGATATATAAAGCATCAGATAAATACCCTGTAAGAGAATGGGAACAGCATGATTTTTTGTGGTCTTCGATCACCCGCATTAAGTCGTTGTGGCGATCATGTCTATTTTCTACATTTAGTTCCTACACAGTCGTGAACCACCCCAATTGTATTTCGGTTGGCTCAAGGGTATGTGCCTATGTAGTATCCAATTTCAGGCGATGATGACATCTATTATTGGTGACGCGTCGGTTCTGAGTGTGCCGGCAACAGCAGGGCATCCATGGCATACACATGGTTGCAGCCGTGTTGGCTGCCTGGATAATCAAACTTGCATATGTTTTTACTGGTTTCAGATTTCACCTTTGACAATCTCTGACTGTTGTGTGTCAAACAAACAACCTAAACAGTGCATAAAAAATTAAAACTAATAATTTTTTTATGTTTACTACAATGCAAAATACTACGTAATTAAACTTTTATATAATACCTCATTATCAGTATCATGTAAATCAACATCATCATCAGATATGTTGTATACATATGGATTGTTTTGTTTTTGCTTATTCCAAATTGGAGTAGTTCGATAACCATTGACACCAGCAGCATAAATCTGTGTATCTTATGTTTATAATTGATTTTGTAAATCTAACACAAATAAATGTCAATAATAACAAACACATTTATGTTATAATACCTCATCATTTGATGGATTAACCTGCAAGTATTAGAAAGATAATTAGATTTTCTGATTTATGAGTTTGACATAATACGAATTTACCCTATTAGTGATACCTCTTCATCGTCAGATATAACAATGGATGGTTTATATTTTGTGAACCTATCATTATGGTTTGAGTGGTTAGAGTGGGTTTTAGCTGTTACTTTTTTGTTTTCCTGCATATAATTAACATACAAAAGTGTTAGTATAGTATTTGATATTCTATACAGTTAGTTTAATTTAACACATAATTAATGTACTAAGTTTGATTAAAACATGAATACCTTCGATGCCTTTGCTTTCACCATTGTGATTGTTTTTTGATAACAGTAATCGTATTTTAGGATTGAACAGTATATATCAAATGCCGTTATTTATAGAACATATAGGTGGATATATTTTCGGATTCGATTTCTTATACATTAAATTTTTAATATAGATATAGATTACATATATATTTTAGATCACATATATCTTTTGAACATAATTATAGAATTGATTTTGTACATATTTATATAGATATACATTAAAAGGTTTTGTTTGGTATTACTGATTTATATTTTAGAAAGAGTTGTGTAAAACCGCATGCAGATTCACTCGGTTACACCGTTTCCTGTGTACGATCTCTCCTTTTGTGTACTTGTGCATGTTCAAGTCGTCCCAGATTTCTGATTTAATTTTCTGTTTGGTACAGTATTGTTATTTAAAAAAAAGTTAAGCATTCATATAAAGTTATATTATAACTTTAAGGCGCGGTTTGTCTTATTACTAGTTTAGGCAAAAGGACAAAAAGCATTGAAAGCGACGTGTTTGGCAGTTTGTGTCTACGCGGTTTGTCTCTAAGGCGCGTACGCGGTTTGTGTCTACGCGGTTTGTCTCTGCAGCGTGAACTCGGTTTGTGTCTACGCGGTTTGTCTCTGCAGCGTGTACTCGGTTTGTGTCTACGCGGTTTGTCTCTGCAGCGTGAACTCGGTTTGTGTCTACGCGGTTTGTCTCTGCTGCGTGTATGCGGTTTGTCTAGGCGGTTTGTATCCACAGAGGTGCTATTTGTCCGTGGCGGTTTGACCAAAGTTGACTTTTTACGTCAAAACTTCAAACGGCCATAACTTTTGAACCGTAACTCCGTTTTCAGCGAAACACCTGTCAAAACGACCGTGAGACCGAGGAGAAGGACACGTTGAATAAATTTATTCATTCAACCCAACTTTCGAAGCCTGAAATCGCTCCAGAATGAAGTTATTGAGTTTCTAAGTTTTTCAGACCAAAATTTTGCCATAATAACTTGCAACAACCATACCAATCAGATCAACAAGTCTACCAGACCTTCATCATAACACATATCAAGCATCATTCCACGGTTTATTCTTGATTTTGTAAAACCCCGCGAAAGAATCTATTTCTCGGTTTAAATCATAGAATTGTAAAATCCCGTGCACGTTTACATCATGTCTGCTACTTCAGATTCCTTCATATCTGAGGTACTCAAGTTGTACGACACATATGATAAACAAAAGATTTCCAGTTCTGTACAACAAATAAACGTGGTTGATTCTGATAATACCTATGTGGAATCTTCGTGCCCGAATTCACAAGAGAAAATGCTTCATCAGTCACTTATGGTGCTTAATGCAAAGGAAAGTCGCATTGAATGTTTTCGTCTATTTCATTCACATCTCACAGTTCTGTTTGAGAAACCTGAATACGGGATGGGTTACACGCGGGCTTTCACAACACTCTTTAGTCAAGATGTACATGATTTCACAGTCAAAATGACTTTATACTTGGATCAACTTGAACAACAACTTGACAAAGGAGAATTTTCTGAAGACGGATCCATGGCTGCTTTTTGTGTGATCAACAACCAACTCCAAGTGTTCATTGATTCGCAATTCCCTTTGGATCATGATTATGACAGTCAAATGACGGAAAAGTGTTTTGCTAATCACACTGGAATCGAGGTTGACGTGTTCAGAAGGACATTACTTCAACTTATGAGTAATGTTAAGGGGTTCATTGATGAAAGGGCTCAACATGTGGGAAATGGAACAGAATCAGACACGCATGACGGTAGCAGCAGTTATGTGACTCATATCACACATGTTGTGGATGCTGATATCGGACCAGTAAATGACCAAGAGCCATTTGCTGAGGTACATTTAACTGTTCAACATAATGTCCTTGCTAATGAACACCAACATTCTGATCAAAGTAAACCTACTTATGACACATATCTGTTGGAAAAGACTGATAGCAATATCACCTCTGAGTCAACAAATATGAGTCATAAGGGGGGAGAAATTGATCAGGATGCTGATCATGATGATGCGTCAAGTTATTCGCTTATAGTTGAGTCTTCCAAATCAAATGATATGGTTGAAAAAGAAGTTTTTGATGAACTTTCAAACAGATTTTTACAACTTGAAAAACATTGTATTGATCTTGAAATATCAATACAACAAAAGGAAGAAAGTATTCAAACTAAACTACCATGTAAAAATCCGGAACTCCCTGAATTCCGTGACTTTTTTATAATAAACGATTTGAAAGCTCAGCTACAAGCCAAAAATGTGACGATCAAAAACTTGAAAAACCGGTTGTCTGAGATGCGTGAAATGTGTAATGAAGTTAAAGCTAAACAGGATGTTATTGCGACTACAAATGCTGAATTTGAACATAAAGTGGCTGAATTAATTAATGAAAATGAGTCTTTGAAAATTCATTGCAAAGAACTGAGTGATACAATCAAAGAAACGAAAACTAAGAATGTAGAGCAAATTACCTCTTTGATTGCCAAAAATGATGAATTCAAGGCTCAACTTCAGGAAAAGGGTTTTGCGATTGCATCGTTGAAAAACGAATTGAGGAAACTGAATGGAAATGATGTGAACACTAAGTTTGCAAAACCATCAATCTTGGGGAAACCACCACTTAGGAACCAAGTTGATGCGGAAAAAGTTTTGTCAAAACCAGTCACTTCACAGTCTAGACCTAGTGAAAAGGAATATGCTGTTGCAAAACCACATCACATGAGTGCATCTAGTTCTTCTAGGATTAGTTCAACGCGTGTGTCACTTGTGACACCAAAGGAACATGTTAGACATAAAGACATTGTTCAGAATCAAAACCTAGTGGACGCTAAGAAAAACACACATGAAAAGACTAGGAATTTGCCTGTTTCTAAGAGTAGCTGCGTGCCAATTAAGGCAATTCCCGTAGCCGATCACTCTAAGAACCCTAGATCTTTTTCTGATTCCAAACACTTTGTTTGCTCGACTTGTCAGAAATGTGTTTTCAATGCAACCCATGATGATTGTATAACAAAACTCCTGAAGGAAGTGAATGCCTGTGCTAAGGTTCAATCCTCTAAGACTAGAAACAACAACAAGCCCGTAGAACCAAAGAGTCATACTCAGAAACCTGGTAGGCAGATCGCTGTAGGACAAAGGTCTTCTCTAAACAAGTCATCCACTGTACATGAGAAACCACACACTCCTAGATCGTGCCTTAGGTGGATACCAACGGGTAGAACTTTTAAGATTGTGGGTCTTAGATGGATACCTTGTAGAAAGATGTTCACTGAGTGTAGAACCAAGATTGACAGTGCAACCCCAAATGGCTCAACTGCTGATATCACTAACCCATATAAATGCAAACAAACTCTTAATGTCAATGCAGGAAGTCTTTACTTAAGTGCAGGTACATCGTTCCCTCCTATTAAGGAAAGACTCAGGGTTTGGGTGCCGAAAAGAGTGATACCTCACGATGTAGGGGTTCAAACAATTCAAGCTTGATGAACATCAACGACAATGACGTCTGTACACATCAGTGCAGGCCTCGGTCTTCATCATTACGACGTTTGAATACAACAGTTCAAGCCTCGGGTCTCAATGTCAACATTATGGCGTCTGCTGACATCTCTTCAGGCCCCGTTCATCAAAGAAAAGAAAGGCGTACGCTTGAGTGCGCTTTATCTTCAAAAGAAGAGGAATCTTCTTATTTATGACCATTCTCATCAAGCTTCATGTTCTTCTCATGCTCATTCAGTCATCAAGTGGATCTACTTACCGCCGATGGTATTCTTATTCACCCGGTCTATCAAAAATGGCAGTTGACCGTCATATGCAATTTTTGAGGGGGAGAAAGGTGAATAAACTACATGGTGATTGAGATTTGAGAAGTGGTCATACGACTCTCCATGTTTCTGACTATTCTCATCAAAAGGCTTCATACTTGCTCCACGCTCATTCAGATATCAAGTGGATCTACTTCCATCCGATTGGACGTTTATTCACTCAATCAAAAATGGCATCCTCGTATGCAGTCTTTGAGGGGGAGAAGTGTGAACAGTGGATCAACCTCATATGCACTTGTTCAATCAAAGATGGCATCCTCGTATGCAATCTTTGAGGGGGAGAAGTGTGAACAAGTGATTCGATGTATACTTGGTTATTGGTTCACTCACTTGTGTTGGGCATCTAATCGTGACCATGGAGTTGATCAGGTATCACTTATTCGAGATTGAAGGTGACTTCCTCAAAGGCGTGATCTTACTTTATCTTGAAGTCGGGGTTGGTTGGATGCATGACCTTCAATGATAACTTGCTCGTGCTTAAGATTTAAGTTGAAGACTTAGGTTATCTAGTTACCAGTAGTCGGGGTAACTATCACTTAAAGGAGTTACGATGTAGTACTCAGTGTCACACGCCAATGACGTTGTGGATAATCGTAAGAGGTGTTAATGTCTCATACCTTGGTTAGGTATTGAGTACTTAGAGATTTGCTTGGAGCACTAATTCTCTACACCGTTCTTTCGACATTAGTGCAAGTTCAAGTCACGAGAATGGGGAATTCTACTTCAGTTTCAAGTTTGGTATATCGGGTTTGCTTCATCAGTTATCAATTCAGATGGCCCACTTAAGGGTTGGTAAAGATAGTCAGAAAGTGCTTCGGTAGCGGTTGATTCTCACTTGATACATTTGAGCTAATTTTGTTCTTCTCACAAGATTTCAAGTATTTGTGCGTAAAATGTGTTGCTGATTCTGAGGTATCAAAACCAGCAAGGGGGAAGGAGACATACATCAGAACGCACAACGAGTACACATGATGATCTTTATACTTCTTCTTAAATGAAGTTATTCCGGGAAGACAAATGTCATAACCGCAGAGAAAATCAGTGCTTTAACTCGTGAGTCTTGATGTATTATTCCAACTACGTGGGGGAAGATATGTATGAAACAGTTTCTGATAATTAAAGAGGTTCACAACTGTATGGTGACTTCTGGTTAGTCGGTATCCTACAAAAGGAAATGTGTTCATCCGGGACTTACTTGGTTTTCACGGTACTGTCTTGGTGTTATCATTCTTTTCTTCTTTTCGGGACTTAGTTGACTGTAGACTCGGGACTACACACGGGATAAATTGCTTACACTCGGGACTTAGTTGACTTTGGTGTAACAATTCTCATCTGCAATTTCCTGAAGGGAGAAAAGGGGATTTCTAGGTCTTAATTGATCTTGATGTTACGTTTTCGACTTCATTAATGGGATTGAGTGTGTACTTCGGGTTTTTGGGCTTCATACAATGAGACTATTTGAATTTCTTCAACTACTTGGGGGGAAGTGGTCTCTGGATACTTTTGGTAGGCATTTCCTCAATCTTCAGCGGGAAGAAATGTGAGAAGAATTATTCAAATGTGAGATGATTCGTTGCTGATCTATTTGAGGATTCCCGAACAGAGAATCACGATGATTATTCTTAAAAAGGAGCAGTAATACTTGATGTGGTTTGCTACGGTTTCCGCTGTACACTTACCTTATGTAAGCTTGAAAGAGAGCTTAGAATCTGCTCAGTAAGAAGATTGTCGGTATGGGGGGAAGCTATCAAAGCTGTACACTGGGAAGGCTCAAGTTTCGTCGATTGTTCAGGAGCCTCGAAAGCTTTGGTGATGAAAGTTTAAGAGATGATTGACCACAGATTTCTACAACATACTGAACGTATCCTCATTTCGGTATTCATTTCATCATCGTCTTAAACTGAATAATATGGTTTGTACATATCTTAAAACATACTGTAAATAGAAAATTATAGAAATCCTGATAATTGTAAATAGAGAAACTTAAACCCAGAAAAACCATAAAAATCAGAAAATTAGAAAATACCAAAAATAGTTTCACCTAGGCATGTCTTCTGTTTATCGATAACATTTACGGTCTTAGAAATGTCATTCAATAATGACACGGGACTTTAAATGAAGCTCGAGCAGAAGTTATACTAACTGGTTAAAACATGTCTAATGGCTTGCTATTACTTTAGATAGCAACCCGCGCTTCATATTGGGGAAAGCACGTCGCCAAAAAGACGGCTGTTCCTCCAACTGGGTGATGTTCACCTGGGCATGGATTACTTCATATCCATGTTTCCTGATTTGATGTACGTTTCAGTGCATCATTTCTTGTAAAAGAAGAGAAATCTTCTTAGTATAACAAATAGTTTTCATTCTATGATTCTTCTGAAAATTATTTGTGAGACACTTGGTGAATATGTGTTGTATGAAATTTGTTTATACTTGGATTATGCATAAAATTTGTCACTCAATCAACGACTACAAAACCTCATGACAGTTCTTGTTTGATGAGTTGTGGGGTTAAGCTTGATTTTAGTTGAGGCTCAACTAGAATACGGGTCATTGATTGAGGGGGAGAGTGAATTCAAATTTTATATCATCAAACGGGTTTCTTGATTAATTCATGACTCTTAGAAAAGGTTTTGCAGTTAATGGGGTATTAGTTGAAGAGGATATTGCTTAAATATATCAAATGACCAAGTGTGTTAGTTGCTAGAAAGTTTAGGACATTATGTGCAATTTGCTTGTAGTATCCTAGCTTCATATAACTAGAAGGTTCATTTGTATCTCTTTGGAATCCTCGTTTAATCCCCTAGATACATTAAAACTCAAAATCTGAAAGAAGTTAGAAAACCCGATGTGTTTGATGTTCTTGAATGCTCCACTGACATTTGTATGAACTAAGTGAATGAGTTTCAAATGTTGTTTGTCTCTGCTGCTTAATTGCTGTTGATATTGTGCATATGTTCTCAGGATTCGCTTAGGTAGATTGCTATTATGTTAGAATCATGTTCCTAAGATCCTGAATTGAATATTGATATCTGTGTGAATTGCCATGTGCATGATTGGTATTTGCTTTTCTTGCTAGATAGTGGTTTGACGTAGTTCCTGATTGTGGTTTGATTATAAGATGAACTTGGTATTATAATGTGGCAAGCTGCTGAAGGGTAGCTATTTAGGAATAATGTATCTGTATGTATGTATATCTGTGTTGATATTCTTATGCAGATTCCATAGCCATTATGAATGTGCCAGTTCCAGCTCTAACCATGTGATCAGACGTTCAAACTCTATTGATTGGCTCAGAATTCACCACGACAACAACATCGGCAACAACAACAACAACAACACCGTCATCACCACCACCACCTTCAGTAAAACAAAGCAATATTTGTTCCGATCTCGCCAAGTGGGGATCTACAATTCTTGGACGTACTTGTTGGTGGATGGATAAGCGATGTTGACCACTGACTCACTCAGAAAAGCGGGTGATTACATCATCTGCGCAAAAAGGTCAATATCATATGTGTCATAATAATCAATTTGTGCAAAATGAGCAGTGAATCTCCCTCTTAGATTAAGGGGGAGCAAAGTATGTTTCATCATCAGAACATGTTAAACCTGACCACATTTTCTCCCATGTTTTCTAAATTATTTAAATCAATTGGGATCACAAATCTCAAAAGGTTTGAAATTTTTGATCGGGGGAGAGAATGTGATTTAAATATGAAATTCTGATAAAATGTGATGATTTGGAAGTTAATGTAAACTCTCCCGTATGTGCTAAACCATTTTGTATATCAAGGCACATATTGAGGGGGAGCAAAATGTTTTGGTCATAAAAGCAAGCTCTTCCATATGTGCTAAAATCTTTCATATATCGATGCACATATTGAGGGGGAGCAAATGGTTTTAACAAAACATTAAGGATTTGGGCATCTCACGTGAGCAAGGCTCAGACTTCACCAATGAATTGACGAAACTTGAATTGTCATCAATCGAAAGGATACGTCTTGGCCGGGTAATAATTTCAAGCTGGCCTAACCAGTGATGTAAGCGTGTCTCGAAAAAGATGTATCTGAGTAGAGAGTACCATTTCGAGAAACTTTCTGTGGACTTGACCAGGCCGGGTAATAATTTCAAGCTAGTATATCTAGTGATGTAAGCGTGTCTCGAATCGGTCATGTTCACTGAAAGTGGATCAATTCAAAAAGTGCGAGCTCTACCTAACATGTGCAAATTTATAAAACTATCACTTGAGCACATGTTGAGGGGGAGCATTTGAAAAATATAAAACTCTCAAGTGTTTGCAAAAATGTGTTTCAGAATCATGAACACTTTGAGAGATTTTTTCAAAGATTTGGTTTGGCTATCGTGGATGAATACTAAAGACCGACCATTTTAATTAACGCATGGAGTTATAAGGATGGTTAGGTTAGGTTCAAGTTCCCACGATCCCACCAGAGCCGGAGGGATCTACCCAGGGACAATCCACTAGTTAGTGTAGACGTCCTTAGGTATGATTAAAAAGGAGAAATGTGTATAAGGGAAGAGTGCCGACTGAGATGGAGCTAACACTGGAATGAACCCAACAAGGTGTTAGTTATGAAGTCTCGGTAAGCACTGAAGGGGTTGAAGAATGAAAAAGAATTGTAAAGATAAAGGGTGAAAAGAAATAGCCCTCCTTACAACTTAGGCAGAAACTGGGTCAATACATATGCTGTCAGAATCACTTAGTTGATTGCTGGCATTGAAGACAAAGTATCATGGACCCAGTGATACGCTGCACAACCCTCCCTAGCCACTCAAGGTCCCTCAAAGGATTCTTGTTTCAATTGTCCCGGAGTTCAATACATTTCTATCGTCTCTCTCACTCCGAGTTAGATGATATTGAAAAGGTGGCAGTTCTCTCCAGCCTCCGCTCACTAAATCAAATCGCACTATCGAGTCTAGAGCCATGAGATGCATAATAAGATCTCATAGGGACACGAATTATTTCTACACTGGTTGTTCAACATTAAGGACACCAGTTGTAAACTCATGAGTCCTACGCAGATCTTAGCAATCTGCCAGAACATTTATGAGAGAATTTACTAATGTAATTCTCAATGATTGAATGGAAATTCCTGCCAGGGTCAACATCAAGCAGCACTGAAAGCAGGTCACTTCGGTAATTCCTCGTGGATTACGCTTAGTGGTCGCGATGGTTTCAACCGGTCTACAGTCGTGGAGTGATCTCCAGCGACTCACCTAATCGTTGATTTACTACGGTAAAATCTTAAAAAGCCCTCTGTGGGTTTTCGATTAGGAACGGTCTTGGTAAGGATTAGAGAGAGTTTTCACAATATGCTGTTGACTATCTCGAAGTCCAAACTTGTAAGTACCGGTCAAATTATTGCTAACTGTCGTATGCAGGAACTTCTGGCGATTGTAGCAGTGGAATGCTGTAGCTGGTTGCTGTGGTAGCTGGTTGCAGAAAAGATGCCAATCCATCACCACATGCTCACACCACATCATCATCAAAGAAGTCATGATTAACCTAAAAGACCTTCAACACAGCTTCTGCTAACTCTGATGCTGAAGATCATGACGCCATATAGTGTGAGCATGTCGGCTATATATATATTTCATCACATGGAGAACTACTACTGAAAGATGACTTGGAGACTCAAGTGGGATGATTCTTTCAAAGATTACTCAAAGTTCATCCAAGACAAAAGAGAAGTCATCTTAAGATCACTGATGTTTGCACAACAATCTATGACATTGAAGAATCAATGGTTACGAGCTATGATGTCAAGATCCAAGGAAGAAGTGCTGAAATTCAGAACATTACTTCTGGGGTGACCTCCCTTAGGGGGAGATTGTTAGGAATATGAATATTCAGCTGAAGACTCGGTCACCCCGAGTACTTATTAGCTCATCATAGCTCGTAGGATTATCAGTAATATTATTAGTAGATTAGTTATTAATTAGTATTGTGGAGTGGGTCGGGTCTTTACCCTCTGTCAGCTCTCTCCACAGCCCACTAGGGGCATATTAAGTAGTACGTATAAATACCCCTTCCCTTGCAAGGGAAGGGTTGGAACTTCCCTACATTTCAATCTAATATACACATAGTTCTCTCTCTCTAGAAGTTCTCACTTTCTCTCTCTAGTTCTTATTCATTCGATCCATATCAAGGCCTCGAACAAGTGTTTCTTGCATTATGAATACCCTACAAGAAGTTTTCAAACTACTGCTTGACCAGTGTCTTGTGGGTTTTCTTGGTGGCTTCATTTCCACCATATCTGGCAACAATAGCTTCAAATAATGACTTGGCATCTTTGAACTTGTTGAAGTTTGAAAGTTGATCATTGGGAATGGTCATCATCAGCATGCTTCTTGCCTTTAAGTCATTTTTCTTCTTTATTCTGTCTTCTACAGATGTTGGGTGTTGTTGCAGAGTTGACACCACTTTGCCGTCCACTGTTGATGTAGTGGTGGTAGGCTGGTAAGAGTTTCCATCTTCAATAATTTCCCAAAGTGCATAGTCTTGCACTTGGAAATATTGCTCTATCCTCAGCCTCCACATCTCAAACTCATTCTGTTTGAGCATGGGTAGTTTTGCAGCAACATTAGTTTGAATAGATTCAACGTCCATTTCTACTTCTTCTTCTTCTAAATCAACTATATCAGCCTTGCTCTGATACCAATTGAGAGGATGCTTCGATACACTATAAGGTGGTTAAACCTTTGTTGCTTTGTGTATGTGATATGTTGAGTTAATATGATCAAGTATGCGGAATCTACTTAATCACACTTAGAAGGTTATTTTGGTTATGGAAATGGAACAGTGATGCTTGTGTATATTGAACAATGAACACTGAAAGTATAATACCAAAGGATTCAATATTATTGACATTGTTTATGATTGTTCTTGTTCTTGACAATTATGAATATGAAAGTTTTATCAAATGTTCTTATTCAACATATAAAACTTAATCACTTGAAAAACATACACTCTTAGTCACATATATATGACTAAGCTAAGATCTCCTTTTATAGTCCAAGGAGATCTTTACAATATTGTTAATTCTTGTAAAGTCTTGTCGAACTACTTGCTAGCTTATGTGAGTCAGTAACTAAGATACAACATGTATCTATGTTTACAACTTGTTCTGAGAATATAACATAATGACTGATCACATGGGGAAAGATATTATCTACCGTATATTATTGACTTTATTATACTTATCCATCCAGCAAGCAGACTTAACATTCGGTAGAGCAGACTTAATCTTGGTATTCACCAGACTTAACTACTAGACTTAACTATCAAAGAGCAGACTTAACCAGCAGACTTAACTTTGGAACTCACCAGACTTAACACTAAGGCTACCAGAATTAACCACTGAAGAGAATTTTCTGATACTTAGTCTTCAGAATATTTAATTCCCAACAATATAACCTAACAGATCAGATCTAGGATGCATCCATACGCCCCTGCAGAAAATCATAATCATCGTAGCCATACATATTACATAACAAAAGGGACGGGGTGGAACATCACTCGACCACCCTAGAGTCATGCCATTGGTGCATCAACGACATGGTCATGGAACCCCCATGACTAGTGATAGCTCGGGTATCAAACTGAAGGGTCAAACAGAATGTCATAGTAATGACACAGAATCTAAGGTCATCAGAAATATCATAATCATAGGTTCATATCAAAGGGTACATAGCAAAGGTCCATATCAAAATCAGAAGATAAGTAAATCAGAAGGTGTGAAAGGTCATGAAAAACCTTATAAGAAATGTCAGAATATCTGTACCTTATGCAATCAACCAATCAACATAAGAAAGCACAGGAAATAGAGAATCACTCATTCTTCACCGAACCTATACAATTTAATGATCACGCATTACTTATAAGCTCATTTTATACGTTTACCAATTATAGTCATTAAGATTTCTCATTTATGGTTTCTTTCTATTTTTAGAAACTTTCCACTTTTAGTATCTTTCCATTTTTAGGAACTTTCTATTTTTAGTAACTTGCCATATTTAGTAAGTTTCCTTATTTAGTAATCTTTTATATTTAGTAAGTTTCTATAATTAGTAAGTTTCCAGATTTAATAACTTAAAAATGCCAATTAAATAACTTTTAGACTTAATATGATCAACATTATAGCTTAAGGTTTAATATGACGACTTTTAATAGTTTAGGGTTTAAATTGTCATCTTATCAAAGTTGAGGGGCTAAAGTGTAATTTACGTATTCTTATACTTGTACATTTAAAAAACCTCATTATTGGTTCCATGAAATGCATGTAATTCTTCCATATCTTGTACGTATGACTTTTTGGTTTAACGCTACATATGACATACAATATACACCCTTTTCTTGACACGACACTACACTCACCCACGCCTCTTTGCTAGCCCATTTGAACGAGACTTATACCAACCCTAGAGCCCATCTTTCCCGACTCACACTTGCCCATAATCGACCCTTGTCCCCAGCCATTTAACACATCAAAAAACCCATGTTCACATGCCTAACTCCTACTTGTTTGCAGCCCACGACACACAACAAACACCACATGAAATCACATATCAGATTCTGGTTTTCCATGAATATTTTACCCAGTTTTTACTCCATATTTAGACCCTTGTTTCCATCCCACACAACACATAAGTCTATCATGTATTTAGCCCTACGACACGCACCCAAACACACCATAACAAGTCCTAGTTTCTACCCTAGCATACCCACACGACAGCCACACTGACCAGACCATACACCTCCTATACGACACACTATCACACACATATATCACACCTCTTGACACCCAAAACATGCATACTATTATACTATTTTTCTAGCCTTTGTGATACCACACCACCTCACATTTATTTGAAGTCCAATGCATGCATAACATTACACAACATATTCATTTTACACGCCCCAAACATAACCATTTCCCACAGCAACATGCACACACCAAGCTCTCATATCATGCATACACAACTAAGTTTTAATCATGCATAACGACCCATGAATAAGACACACACACCATCCATTCTAGCCTCATTTTATACGACAATAGCTAGGGTTTTCTATGTGTCAAAAATAGATTCAAACGACCTGTACAATTCTGATTAAAATGCCAGTTTTAAAACCTTACATTGACATGAACATTCTTTATATTACATGTTACAAGCTTCCAGATTATAAGCCTATATATACATATATTATTTCGTTATTTTATGCCCAATAAAGATCCTTATTTTTCATGAAGCAAACGGGTTATATGTGTCATTAGGTAAAACGATTTTAAAAGTCTTGCAAGTAACCTTATGTCGACAGAATTTTTTTCAAGCCACCCATAAATCTTTCATTCGTATTCCTTTAGGTCGTTTTAGATATAGTTTAGGTTATAAGCTTATGATTATGCTACATGTTTGAAGGTCGAGAGAAACAAGAATAATAGATACCTCGTGTGGACTGAAATAAGAATGAAAGAATCAAGGATAAAAGAACACAACCAGAACCTCTGTAGGCCCAGACCAAACAACGATCAATACACCTTGATGATCACACCAAAGCCTCTTCTTGTACCACTTGTTGCACGATAGAAAAGGAGGAAAAGAAAGTGCCGACACTTTTTTTTTTGTGCTAGGGTTTTTGTGTATTTTGAGTTTGTGATATTCGGTTGGGATGAGAGAAAAGGGAAAAAATATAGTAGCCAATGCTGAGCAATATGGGAGGATTAAAGACCAGGATTTCTTTCCAAAATTCAAAATATTTCTAGACTTTTCTATTTAATAAGTTATGTACAACATTTTAATCATTTTGGACTAGATGTGGGGCGTGTGATATATACTTGTATGATCATACTTGGTCGATTTTACAAGGCTTAATTTATAGCTTTAACATTTTGAAATTCTCATTTGGTAGTTTACAATTACTTAGGTTATATTCGGGTTCAAATTTAAGTTAATAACGGATTTTATTTTTTTATTTTTTTTTTGGGAATCCACGTTTTAGGTTATTATAATGTTATGGACCATATGTTAATTTAAAATTTTTAATAAGCAGAGTATATTAAATTTTTAACAATTAAAACACCTGTTGAAAAATCCTCAGAGTTTTCACGATCTAAATGGCAGTCAAAAGAGGATGTCTGATATCCAAAACTTTGCTTTAAGGATGTCTGTTCTTGTGCTATCTTCGGCAATGCATTCACTACTGTCAAACAGTAAAGATTTCATTATAATGCTAATATATTATTAATATTATGTAACCATACAAAATTACTTAATTGTGTAACTATAATACCTCTTGTTGGAGATCTCAAATCTTTTTGACGACTTCTATTATAGGACATCTTTTCAGATTCTAACTTCTGCTGCCCTCCTAAATTCAACATATGTGATCTTAGATTTCCTTTTAGGAGTATCACTTTCAAGTATGCATGAATCTATTACATGAGATAAATAAATGCATTAAAGTATATATTGAATTTTTATAACTGAAAATGTTAAAATATAAAAAACAAACAACAAACAAACAAACCTGCAACACTCTCTTTTTCATGATGTTTTGACAAATTACTTGTTGACTGAATATCTAGATTGGAATCATGTTTACCATACATCTTATGAGTATTTCCCAATGCAAGTTTATTGCATCATGTCGATCACTCACCATATTATTACTATAACTCTTTATATTAATAGGTATAAAATATTAAAAACTAAATTTGTTTATTGCATAACTACCTTTTGGCGGGTTTTCTAAATTGAGACCATGAGTTCTAGATCTTCTTCCAGGTGTGTGACTCTCAAACATACATCCATCTATTAGAGAGTCTTTATTTTTATGTGATTTTAAGAATACAAAGTAATTAATAAATTGTGTTAACTGATAAAATACCTTGTAGGCTTTTATTCTCCTTATTATCACCTGGTGCTTCATTCAACACTGTAAATTAAAGAGGACTTAATTGTTAATCTAATAAATATATATGAATCATGCTGATTTAAAAATATGAGTTATGCAATGAATGTTTAATATGTTTAAAACCATGCATGTTTAACTGTTAATAAACAAACCACCTGCTGAATCCAATATAATGTTGTTGTTTGCCTCCTTTGTTGTTGCTGAAAATTTGTACACAAACAATTCTTAATTACATCTGGAAACCTAATCATACATACTATAACAATTAGGTTACAGCAGTACTAACTTGCAAGTTAGTACTGCTCCTTTAACAATTAGGTTACAACAGTACTAACTTGCAAGTTAGTACTGTTCATTTAAACTCATTATAGCAGTACTAACTTTCAAGTCAGTACTGCTAATTTAAACTTAGTACTGCTAAAGCTTTTTAGTAACATATAATTCAAAAGTATATAAGCAGTTCATAATACGGTTCATATTCATAAACAAATAATCAATGTTTAATTCATAATACGATTCATATTCACAACCAAACAATCAATGTTTAACTGTTTATTATAAAAATTACCCGAGGAATCAACTATAGTGTTTTTGCTTTTCTTCTTTTGCGTTCCAGTTTCAGACTTTTTTTAGCGTTTGATCTTGACAGCCTTGCTGAATGTCTTTGTGGTTGCATATTGATATATGGATCGTGTATAATGTGTGTTTGTGAATGGGTTATGATATAACATAATAAACCATATATATAATGTAGAATTAGGGTTAAAAACATACACATCAAATCCGAATGAGTCTAAGATCACAATCAATAAATTCCATACTTATCAAATACTAAAAATATGATGATTGCGTAGTATCTTTATAGAGATTCGTCTGCATAATGTAACAAAAAAATTAAGGTGGTTCAGTGGGTAACACACGACGTAATATAAACATGGTATTGAGTTCGAATCCATGCATGTAATTTTTTGACCCATAAATTAACAGGCGGATTCTTGCATAAGTTAAAATTTCTATTTAGATAATAAAAAATTACCATATATAATTATACATTTTTAAAACAATGTGTTAAGAGCATAAACATTTATTTTGAAGCTTAGAGAACATTTATAATTTTAGATAGCTATAGGGGCTAAAGATTAGCTTACGGTCCATAGCCATGCAGCTAGCTAGCTGGTATTGTTTGAATATTGCTTGTTTTATAGAGATGGGGTTAGTTCTACATACCTCCCACATTTCCATATCAAAGTCACAATACAACTCCTCTCACCATACAGGAAACAAAATTTGACGTACCCTAATCAATTATTTATACTGCTGATCTTATAAGCAAAAATATTAGAGCTAATTCTCAAAATAGTATTTTAATTTAACTTTTTTCAAAAAATAGTAGAAAAATAATGTCCTTTCCCAAAAAGGTCATGTGCGAATGTGCAAATGTGCGAATCCATAAATATTTTGACAAGTGTACGAATGTGCGAACGACAGATGTGCGAATGTGCGAACGACGAATGTGCAAATGTGCAAATTAGTGAAGTCGCACATCTTTTTGGGAAAGGACATTATTTTTCTACTATTTTTTGAAAAAAGTTAAATTAAAATACCATTTTGAGAATTGGCTCAAAATATTATATATGTTGCCATAATCTTCCATATTTAGAGATAATATTAGAATTGTAGAAATGGTAGAATAGACAGGGAGAAAAATGAAGCAGAAACATATATAGTGAACATGTTATAAGGCAATGTTAACTCCATGATTTCGAGTAGCCTGGGCACATATATGGAAAAGAAAAGCATTTGTTAAGTTTTTAAATTCTCTAAACTATGAAACAATGGAACACTACAAAAACTTGAAGGATATGTTAATTATACAACAATTTTTAGCCAACGTAACTGGATACATACATGATGCATGAGTGATCTATAAACTTCTTTTGATAGTTATTTGATCTTAATGAAAAAAACTATGCATTATCTCTAGAAAATAGTAATTTCGTATGTGTGTGAATATATCCATGGGTACGTAAACATGATAAAAAAGCAGTATATAGTAGTTAATTAACTCAAAGCATGTTATGTCTTTCCTCTGTACCTCATAATATAGACTACTTCAAGATAGAACCACTCTAAAATTAATTAATACAAACTGGAAAGTAGCATTGAACAAGAAACGAATGACTTATTTATAGCAAAGTTACACAAGGATGTACCTAGGCTAACAAAAGCAAAGGGGGGCAGCCTGCTTGATTTAGAAAGCAAGAAACCAGCCATGTCGATTGAAACCATCCTCTACATGAACACAGGCAACGGTGAATCCAGCTATGCAACCAACTCTTATCTTCAGGTTTCTCACACACACACACACAAAAAACATGACATATATATATATGTTTGTACAAAACATGTCATATATGCCATGCCTTGAATTCTTCATAGCTACTTTATTCCAATATTGTGTTCAAGTCGCGAGATATGCTATTAAATTATCTAAATAAATGTCAGGAACATGGGATAAAGAGAGCGCTGCATGTAACAAATGAAGCAATCAACCGAATGTGTAATGATCTTGGTGGCTTTCCAGGCGTTTTCAAGATAGCAGACTTGGGCTGCTCTTCAGGGCCAAACGCACTACTTGGAATATCTAACATAATCAGTAGAGTCCATAATATGTGTAAAGAAAATAACTTTGAAGTGCCACAGTTTCAGGTGTTCTTAAATGATCATATTGAAAATGACTTCAATATTCTTTTTAGATCACTGCCAGCATTCTATGCTAAACTGAAGAATGACGAGGGAGATCATTGTGGCCCATGTTTTGTTTCCGCTGTCCCTGGTTCTTTTTATAGTAGACTCTTTCCAAACAACAGCATCCATCTTTTTCTTTCATCATATGCCATTCACTGGCTTTCTCGGGTTAGAATGACCTTTTGGTTCACTTGTCTTCCAGTTAATTATCACATAAACGTGAAACACTAAAAAAAAGGGAGAACTCAGCGCATGTTATATTGTTGGTAGGTACCTCAAGGACTTGAAAACAACAAGCGTAATATATACATGGCGAAAACAAGTCCAACAAATGTGTTTGAAGCATATCAAAAGCAATTTGAAAAAGACTTCACCAAATTCTTACGATTGCGCTCTCAAGAAATAATACGTGGTGGATGTATAGTTTTTATAATTCCAGGTCGGAGTATCAGTGATCCAACTAGTGAAGATTGCTGCATTATTTGGGAGCTTCTAGCCAAATCACTTGTTGATATGGTCAAAGAGGTATATGACCTTTTCCTATCCATCACGACCGAATATAGAGTTAGCATTTAGTTCCAACAGTACAATTGACAAGTAACGTATAATTTACGATTGATAGTGTTTGTTTGGCTGGAGGGTATGCGTTGTACGGGCTTCATAGTATTCATATATATTTGGTTTAAGGGTATGGGTTTCATAACATTTAAAGTAGCCTACTCCATACCCATCTAAAGAGCTAGGTTTATAAACCAATTCTCATTTCCATTCCCCTCTTTTCTCACATCCATACCCATATTGATACCATGATTGCAAACTAAACCCCATCTTGTATACATGTTTGTTTTACATTACTAATTACGCAAGCTTTGCTATATACTACTACCTGCAGGACCGGATACCAGAATCTGACATTGACTCGTTCAATATCCCATATTATACACCCTATGAGGACGAGGTTAGGGATGTCATTAAAAAAGAAGGTTCATTTGTCATTGATAATTTGTACAGTTTTCCACTTGACTGGGAACCACACAACAGTGGTAACGCAAAGATGGATGTTGCTGATAGACCAATTCGTGGGAAAAACACTGCAAAACTTGTAAGAGCTGTCATCGAGCCAATGATGGCAACTCATTTTGGGAATTCCATAATGGACATGGTTTTTAACAAGTACGAAGAACATGTAGTTCATCATTTATCTGCCAGGGAAGGAAGGATGTTTAATTTAGTCATTTCTTTGACTAAACATTGATTTGTTTGCGCAGTAATATTCAAACTCGGTTAATCGACATCTTAACTTTTTGGAAAAGGAGGGCCTTTATGTTGAGAAGCAGTTTAAGACTAATGATATGTAATTTCTTTGTTATGGCTTAATTTACAATGCAAGACTTTTATGTTCGGATTTCACAGGTTCCATATTTCCAGGATCGATATTAATCAAACAAGCATCATGTTATCACCATTCAAGAATACAAAGAAGATGGGTTGAACCCTTATATTGATAAGTATAAACCGTAAGGGTTAACAATTTATGTTTACATGTTCTATCTATTTATACAAAATGAAAAGGTATGAGTGAAAGGTTGTGATGGTTCGATTGAACCAAGGGTTATGTCATTTCACAATAACTACCATATAACTACCTTTATAACTACCAATAACCAACACTAACTAACTTTATATACTAAAGTACCCTTAACTTTAATTTGCTTCTATAACATTATTGGTCCAACATTCACCCCCCTAATGTTATAGACGGCAAAGAGTTTTCTTCTCTTGTCTTTATGAGATGAAGTTCCAGCCTTCCTTCTTGCTTGATGCTTCATCCCATTTCTTCTTGTAGTTCCCTTGATCAACAGCCGTATCATTATTTCTTCAATCTTCTTGTTCCTTGCTTTCTTCAAAAACATAGTTTTGATTCTTGGTGTTGATTTCTTCATGGCTTTTCGGTTTCAAGTTGAACCAAATTTCAGTAGGGTTAGTGCCGCCATCTTGGTTTCAATTTTCGGCCTGACTTCTCATGATTTCTCAATTGATCATGATTTAAGCGGGTTAACGCCGTCATGGTGCGGTTAGCACAACCGAAAACTGAAACAATCTTTAATTCATAATCACAAAACAGCCTCCTTTTGATCATTATTCTGATTCATTGCGATGCCCTTTCTTTTCTCTTACAACTCCTAGCCCACTATCATTACTCGACCCATCGCACTCTTGTGGGTTTTCTCTCTTGGCATGATCACAGCCATCTTCAACCGTCTTGGTTTTCTCATACTTCACAGGTTCTTCATTGAACCAGGGCCTCAAAGTTGTATCATAGTAACACTCAACCATGTCAATGGTTTATTTTTATAACAATTCTTTAAATCGACATCTCTTCTTTTCCTGCCATTTTGTAATATTAAAACGCATATCTAATCTTGAATGATAATTGTAACATGAATTGGTATGTTGTTTGATCCCTTCGCTCTGATGCCATGTTCGGATTTCACAGGTTCCATATTTCCAGGATCGATATTAATCAAACAAGCATCATGTAATCACCATTCAAGAATACATAACAGGAAACAAAGAAGATGGGTTGAACCCTTATATTGATATGTATAAACTGGAAGGGTTAACTATTTATTTTACATGTTCTATCTATTTATACATAATGAAAAGGTATGAGTGAAAGGTTGTGATGGTTCGATTGAACCAAGGGTTGTGTCCTTTCACGATAACTACCATATAACTACCTTTATAACCACCAATAACCAACACTAACTAAATTTATATGCTAAAGTACCCTTAACTTTGCTTCTATAACATTATTGGTCCAACATTTTACCACCTGTTTAAATGGAATCTTCTTATAAACTACATATTTCCAACTTTATATGACAAATACCAAAACTTTTACTACCTTGAGTTGATTCTTATATTTAAAAGTTATAGTTAAAACAATTGTTTAAGCGCCAAAAGATGTTAGAATTGATTCAATCTAGCAACAGATTATTTAGTCTATATAAAAGGAGTCATCATTATTGTTGGTTTTTTATGAATGTGATGCAATCTTTCATCATATTCGCTCTCATTTGAGTGCGCTGAGTAAAATTTCTTGTCAGTTATCTTAAGATGCTGCACGCGATCCTTCATTGTCATTCTTGAATGATGTGATATCCATTGTTGGTACGTTTGCTTTGGTGACCAAGTCAAATTAACTTTCTATGAGTTCTTGATTTATCATCCAGGTGGATATACGTTGCATCTTCTTGTGGCATATGTAGACCCTTTAATATGTTTCCAAGTCGAATCAGGTCGCATACACATGATGTTGCACTGTGTTTCACACATGGACAAAGATTTGTTAAGAAAACAAATTTATCAAGTACACACTTGGAAAAAATTTGTAATATATTTCTATATTCCCACACCACACCAACATTCAAATATTAATTTACATATATGAGAAAGGTAAAAAAAGCTACACAAGCCTAAGCAATTCGCTCAGCGCAAAACACAGATAAAATCACTCTAAAAGCTAGAAACATTCATCCAAATAGATCACATTACTAATAAGGCGTACACAGTTTACACTTCCTGCATAAAACCTTCTGAGAAGTTAAACATGGTTGATGCTCCAAAAATATCTGCCAGTTGCTGAACTGCTGAAATTGATGAGCGAGTCATTGCTAAAACACAGTCAGGGAGAGTGGGTGAACATTCAGGTAGATATTCCTTTTTGTTGAATGTGGGAGCGTATAGTGCTAGCACTGCCCCGAAAAATATGAACCTGAGAGACCAGAATAAATTTTAACTGCCAAGTACAAGTAATAAAGATGGCAAAATGTGTCGGTACACTGGGTTGGGTAATGGGTCGATCGGGTCATCCCGCAAGTATTTGATTGTAGTATTTTTGCAATGTACATATAACAATTTCATTACATTTTGTAAAGTAAACATAAAACCACATGAGAATTATTGAGAAACTTCTATTTTCATAGTTTGATTGTGCTCGTGTATACACTTATAAAATACATCATCTAATGAAGGACTATAATAATACAGCATTATTTTGTAAAAAAAGGATAAAGTTTAACGATGTACCTCAAAAGGAGCCGCCTAAGAAATGGATCACCTAATACTTGAGACCAGACAGGATGAAGCGTTTCTGAAGATGCCAACAATTCTCCCCAGATATTTAAAGAGGATGAAAGAACCTTATCAGCCTTGTGGAAAACTAGAAGGGGGGTTGAATAGTTTACCGGTTTAAAAACTTCTTTTAAAAAAAACTTGTTTTAAAAGTATGCTATTGGAAACTTTGATTCGAACTCTATGTGTAATCAATCAACACCAATATGAACTACAAACTAAGCTACGTAATAATAACAAATAAAAGTAAAGAGTAGAGTTGGAAAGATCAAACCGAGACAGAGGATTTATAGTGGTTCGGCTACGAAGCTCTTCTTCGCCCTACTCCACTCCCCGAGTACCACACTCGAGAGTTTCAAACACTATATCAACAACCTCCCTTCAGGCGGAGAAAACCGTACACGTCGCTTATCCTATTACCGACACTAAGCTAGATGTCGAGTGCTAATCTTAGCTAGCACCAATCTACCAAGGTCCACGTGACCAAACACTCAAGCCCAATGGCTTCAAGAGATCACCAAGATCTCAACACGATCACAATGATCAACACTCACTTCACTCTACTCAACTAACACTAACCTAATGACCCTTGATCTTCTTGATCAATCACACAAGCCCAATGGCTTCAAGAGATGTTCACTATCTCTATAGATCACACTTGATCTTCACTCTCACTCACAAAAAGAAAATAAACTTGATGTATGCTAAGACACAACAAGGTTGTAACAAGTGTTACAAAAACCTATCAACTATAACTCTAGTATCTTCTTGATTACTTGAGTTCTTCTCTTGCTAATGAAGAGGGATGACAACACCTTGTATCAACTTGGATACTTGTGTTCTTCTCTTGCTAGTGAAGAGGTATGAAGAGGATCACTTGAAGGATGATTGGATCACTCTTGAAACAAAGAAAAACTAATCTAAATGACCCTAAGAAGTGAAAGGTGTGAGAGGATTTAGCTAAGGGATTTTTCTGTGTGTGAAGGGTGCCTAAAACTGTGAAAGAGGTGGGTATTTATAGGCAAAGAAAATCTGAACGTTACAATTCAAAATGGTACGGACGGCTCCGTTAAATACCATACGGCTCCACTAAATTTAGTGGAACCGTGGAGCCGTGGTAGACTAGGACGCTCCAAATTTTGTCTTTTCTGGTGAAAACTTATTTGGGGAAGGTTGGAGCTGATTTTGGGGGGTAAAATAGTTGTTGTGATTTTCAAACTAATTTTTCTATTAAAACATTTCTTAATATTTCAAAAATAATTTGTCATGTGTATTTTTGAAAAAATGTTTTGTCCCATTTAAAATGTGAATTTTCAAAACATAAATTCACTTCTTTGATCACTAGTTCAAGTTGTAACTTTGTTCAAGAGTGATTTGCGTAGAAACAGGATCTTCCGATTAAAAACTTGTTAACGTTAATTTTAACGTAACGTGAGTTCACATTTTGTCATCCTCAAAACGTGAAGTAATCGAAAGATATAAATAACGTTTTTAGAACATTATTTGCATCAACAATCTCCCCCTTTTTGATGATGACAAAATATAAACTCATTTTAGGTTAAAATTAGTTTTAACAAGTTTTTAATGAGTTTACTCCCATTTCTCCCCCTTTTTGTCAAATCAAAAAGGTGGTTAAGGCTCCCCCTTGATGTGTACTCCCCCTCATTTGGAGAACACAAAGGAATCGAGCAATGGTTCGTGCTACAAAACAAGGTTAGACGGCAAATAAACAATATCTAACAAGTAGCACATAAGACAAATATCCAACCACAATAAAAGGATTATGGCTAAGTAGCCAAAATGAAAAGCCCATTACATAAATATAAAATAAATGTCATACATAAGTATGACTACAATAGGAAAGCAAATGAAACTAACAAGAAGACACATAAACATCTAAAGTAACATGAGGCTTCTAGATTTGCTTCCAACTTCAAAAGGGGTTCCTAGGTATTTATTGGGAAAAACTAAACATGACTATGTTTAGTTGGTTGGGCTATGTGGTGGTGGAGGTGGTAAAATGATGGGTCCTTGTGGTGGTGTGAGGAGGTGTTCAAGGTAGGAAAATTGAAGACTCCATTCATTTTTAAGGCCCATGATAAGGAGTTGGTTGTGGTGACAACAAGCACAACTCAAGGTGTGTGGTTGTAGGGGATAAAGGATGGGATGACCCATTAAATGGTGAGGTGATGGTGATAGGGAAGATGATGATGTGTTGGCGGTAAGTTCAAAAGGTGATATGGGTGATTGGGCTAGTGTGAGGGCTAAAGGTTGTGGTGATGGTGAAGATGATGGGGTGAAGGTTAAAGGTGTGTTGGTTCTAAAGGTTGTGGAGGATGAGGATGTTGGTTTGGTTGATGTTGCCTTGGATGGAGCATGGGGTGTAGTGAAAGAAGATGATGATTTGGTTGAGGTTATTGGTGTGTGTGTATCATCTTCATCATCCAAGGTGAGATCAATGAAAATTGTCTCTTTGGTGTTTGGTGAGACTTGTGATGTGTGAGTACTCTTGATCCATTGATCAATTTGAGTGGTTTCATTTGTTGGTTTGATGTAGAATTTTTGTTTCTTGAATACCCTTGATCCCATGATGGTGGTATGGTGAGTGTGAAGGTGTAAGGATGGGTGTAAGGATGGCAATGCATAATGTTAGCTTAAATAGCCAAATCATAAGCATGCAAGTTTGAAATGTTGGATTTGGGGATTTGGGGATTTGGGAATCAGGTTTTGTTTGCAGGTTTTCAGAAAAAAGAGAGTCAAAAAGTGGAAGAGAATAGCAGTTTTCGTCTTCCAGAGGCGCGGCACCATTAAAGGTGCTACGGCACCACTAAATTTAGTGGAGCCGTGGCCTATTTAATGGAGCCGTGGGCTCCTTTGACCTTCTTTCCAGGTCTGCAGGTTTTAGGCAGCCTAAATGGGGAAATTTCTGGGGAATCCATTGGCTGCAAATCTCAAAGCCTCAAATTACTAAACACATAGAATTCCTAAAGCTAGTTTCAACTAGCAACTAACATGATCATGTGATTATCTATGTATTTAGGCAACTATTAAGCATGCATGAATCCAAGCATTTTTAACATCTAGTGCATGTAATAAAATAAGCTAACATGCATGATTTAGGCAAGATAAACCAACATGAGGATTAATTAACAAGAGAATTAATCATGTTTAAGTGTTAAAAGGAAACACATCAAGCTAGTTAATGTATTAAGCAACAATGCCACAAACTATTAGTAGTATTTTAATCATAATACTTATATTAATAATACTACTTAGGTTATTTCCATCTAATCCTTTCTTTTCCCCAACTTCTTAATTTTGTTCCCAAGCCCTTTGATCGCCTTGCCGATGGACTTGAATCCCCCGATAGTTTGCTCATGCATCTCCACTTGTCTATTGTACATTGTGGTTTGCCTTCTCATCACGTGGGATAGATTTACCATCCCATTTTCGAGGTCGGTTGTACGTCGAAATGATGAGGTATCAAGGTTACGAAAGTAAGTGTCGGGAGAAGGGATTTGAGAACTAGACGTTTCTTCTTCGTTCACCTCATCATCGTCCTCATCCATAGGTTCAAATGATGATTCGTGACTGAAGGAAGAGGATGAATGGGGAATATCGGAAGTGGATTTACGACCACGTTTGGACCCTTTGTCCTTACGTTGCTTTGTGCGACGTTGTGGTCCACCAAGTGGGTGCATAACCAGATTGACTAGGACATAGTCGACACTTTGAAGATGTGGGAAATGTTCCATGACCCACCTGAATAAACGAGTAAGCAACATGCCGTATGGCATGAGCTCATCGGACCGACGATGAATGTTGGCCATCCGTTTGACCATGTAGTATGCGAGGTTGAATGGTTCCTCGATACTAAGACAGTAGAGCATAAGGGCAAGACTTGCCGATACGTGATCACGGTTGCCCGCAAGGCTTAACACATTTTCACGTAGAAGAAGTTCCCAACTTCTAAGGTCGGGACGGAGTTCCCTGAGGTAGATTTTGGATGGGTCGAGAAAGACAACGGATCCATCACGTTTTTGGTGCGTGTTGGCGACTCGAGGAATTTGGATAATTTGTTTGATTACTTCAATGTCGGGAATTTGGGTACTATAGGCACCTTTCATCTCAACATTGTAGTAAAGAGACTCTAGAGAATGGTCGTTGGTGTATGCACACTGACCATATGAGGGAACACCAAGAATTTCACCAAACTGAGTGACAGACAGGGTGATATTTTGGTGTCGAATCCAAAAGTCAAGAAAGACGTTTCCGTCAGAGTCAGTGTAGGTACGAACACGACTGTAAAATTCGAGAACGAAAAGGGGACATATTTGATCGTTTATTGTGTATAAACAATCGAACCGAATAGAAGGGAAACAAGCACTGACTCTGTCTGACATGACATAAAGTGCATCGACTACACGCCCTTCGTGTATGTATCGTGTTAGCACTTTGGCAAAATAAGCCTTTTGTTCATCAGTGATGTTTGGGTTTTCAAGTGTTTCAATGATGTAATTTCGGGTTAATTGATAATCATTCCGAGGCATTATTGTCTACAAAAAAAATTTTGTATATGTTAGTTTGTTGCATTTTAATGATTACACTTCTAGTGTGTGTGCCTAAATGCAAACAATGTGGAGGTGCGGCAATCTCGACTCTAAAATTATCCTAAAGAGATTACCCAAACGCTCCTAACTTCACTTTTGCTCAATCAAATATGTCGAACAATACATATCAATTATGTACTTCGAGCCATATTTGAGAGTTCATGTATGCATGCAAAAACGTTTTTAATTTGCATCAACAATGCATGAAAAAGGTTTCATGATCCTAGACTTGTGAAGTTTTTCGAAAAATGATCGAATTGGGGTGTTTGGCAAATGCCTCAACATGGCGCCAACAAGCTTTAAGATTGAAAAGCTTTAATGCAGAACGTTCCTAATCCAATTTTAATCATCCTAAACATGATTCCATTGCAAATAATCAATCATAATCCGAATTTAGTGATTAATTTCGGATTAGGTTTTTGCAACATAAATGGGTTTTTGGAAATCCTAGGTTTAGGGAATCATGTGAATGCTACATTGTCTAATCCTAGTCTTAATTTCACAAGGGTTCAATTAATTTTGAAAATCCCCAATTCGGATTTATACTCAAGAACAAACCCTAGACTCAAATTAAAAGAAATTAAGAGTGAATTACTTACAATTGATGATGTTGTGGTTAGGATTTGTTAATTTCAATGCCTCAATCTTGATTTGCAAGAGTTTAATTGAATTATGGTGTTATGGTTCGATTTTGACAACAAGTGGAAGTGGTTTTGTGTGTTTGGAAAATTTGTGCAGAAGAAAAGAGTAACTGGGCGCGTTTTTCAGATGCACGGCTCCACGGTTCCACTAAACATTAGTGGAGCCGTGGCTCTTTAGTGGAGCCGTATGTCTGATGGTCCAGTTTTTCTTCTGTTTTGACTTTTGGCTGATTAATCTTACTTATTTAGTAAGACTTTTTGACACGAGGAAAAAGTTTATACCTAATAAACTTTTTGACGAAAGATGATTAAATAGGATGACCGGAAATGACCTTAGTGTTTTCGAGGAAATTGACTAAGTTGTCATTGGATGAGGATTTACTTCTAGTATTTCCCGTGAAATAAATAGAAGTTATGAGTTGTGTTTAGGAGGATGACTATAATATTTCCCATGAAATATTTAATTAGTTGGAATACGCGACACAAGGAATGACTTGATATTTCCCGTGAAATATTCATGAGTCATGTGACGAGTGAAAAATATGACTTAAAAAGTCATGGGCGATTTGTAGAGAATGACTTCAATGTTTCCTGCAAAACTTTCGAGAGGTCATAGAAGGGATGAAAGGTTATGAGGTATGACGTGACGGATGACTTTAATATTTCCAAAGGAATATTCAAATAGTCATGAGCGGGATGAGAGGAATGACTTGAAAAGTCATATGACGAGATGCGAGGAATGACGTTAATATTTCCAGTGAAATATTAAGAAGTCATGAGATGAGGTTTAGGGAATGACTTGACATTTCCAATGAAATATTCAAGTGTCATGAGTCGAGAATAAGATGGATGTGAGAGATGACTTCAATATTTCTGGAAAAATATTCAAATAGTCATAAGAGGGGATGAAAGGTTATAAGGTATGACGAGAGGGATGACTTTAATATTTCCATAGAAATATTGAAATAGTCATGAGCGGGATATGAGGAATGACTTGAAAAATCATATGATGGGACGTGAGAGATGACATTAATAATTCCAATGGAGTATTAAGAGGTCATTTGACGAGAATGTAAAGGTTAAGGTGAGAAGAGATACTTTTCAAAGAAAAGATTTCTCTTTCGACGTTATCATGACGGAGGAGATGTTTTTCCGCTGGGAGATGACGTACTTCGACGAGCTTCGTTCATGAGTAAACTATAGGGTTCCCGGACAAGTCTGATGGCATCTTGACTGCTACTCTTCACAGGGAGTTGTCTCATCTATAGTGTTTGTTGTCTGCCTTTCCGGCGCTTGCGTACTCGGCTTCGGTCGTGGAAATAGCAAGAGTAGTTTGTTTCTTGGGGAACCAAGAAGTTTGTTAACAAACCTATGAAGGTACAAACATTGCTCTTTATGTCTCAATCCACATCAACTCTCGCATTATCAGAGTTGGTATAGAAACATTTTCTACAACCGTCTCCTTGAGATATCGTAGTCTCAAGTGTGTAGTATCTTCAATGCATCGTATGATACATTGAACACTTTGATGTAAGAAGTTTTGGGATACTTCTTACAAGTGGGCACAAAGCCAACACTATTCATGATAATGGACCTACTTGCCGTTAGGTAAACTACTTTACCTATTATGCCCCTAACCTAGTTATATCCGCGCACTCACCTTCTTCGTCTCTTGTGAGTTTCGCATTTGCGGATATGGGCGTTATTGTCAATAAAGACTATTACTTAAACTATGTATCTCATACATATAGTATACATAAGTTTAAAGGGATACTTAATTTAGGCAAGATTACATATGTGCAAGGAAGGGAACTTGATTCACTCATCAATGCTTAATTCAAACTTGTCACGCATGATCTTCAAGCGATCATCGAACATTTCTGGACAAGATGAATTTGGCATGATGAGATGTGAATAGAGTTTCTGTGTTATAGTGCCTACCATGTTAGATTCTAACTACACTATTTCATGCCAAACATTACTACTAACAAAGGGTGTTTTAAGAAAGCGTACCTGTGCCTGAGGTGTTTGCTCTTAAAACTAGAAGACTAGGGTACCTTTGTTGAATGTTAAGCATGAAAGACACGACTTGACTATTGCGTCACCGGATATGCTTGATAACGCATCATACTCCTTTTGTTAGACTTCAAAGTTTATTTACACTCATGTTTTCCTAGCAAAACAAATGTTCAAACATCTGGTCCCCAATATCTCATGGGTCCAAAGTTGTTAGAGTTAAACATCCTACGCATTTGTTGCGTTAGTTTAGGATGTGAGAATGGAGGACACATTTCCCATGGTAAGTAACCTTTTGGTGGACGATCATTCCAAGTTACGGGAAAGTTACTTGGATGATTTTGTCTTCTAAAGTTACCTCTCGGTAGAGGAGTTCTAGACCGAGGTTTGGGAGAGTTTACCTTTCTAGGTGGAGGAGTAGTTGACCTAGTGTCACGCTTTACAAATCCATGTTCGGGAGATGACAATGGTTTGTTAAAGCCTTTGGTTTCCTCTCTACTTGGAGTAGACACTTTAGTTCTATTTACAACTACTTGACTTGGTTTAGGACTTAAGTTACTTTTCAGAATTGACCCAGTTTTGTCCTCAGCACCACACGGTACCACTAAATTTAGTGGTGCCGTCTGTATCTTTAATGGTGCCGTTACCTTCAGACATGGACTTTTCAGGCATTACAAATTTTACTTGTTTAGTACCACTTGTAGAAGCCTGATTTGGGTCGAATCCTAAACCCGAACGGTCATGTTCACTATATCTAATATTTTCAAGTATATCATTAAGCTTTTTAGTTCCTTCATCAAACTTAATGATTCTTAAAACATTTTCTTTAAGTTTTTCATTTTCTACTTGAAGACTAATACATGACCCGCATCCTACGTCTACTTCCTTGTTTTTCTCAAGTCTCTTGACTTGATCATTTAGTTCTAAGACTTGTAGTTCTAGTTCTTTTAATTTTAATTTTAGCTTTGTGTTTCTACCTAAGATCTTAGTACTAACTACGCATAGTTTGTTGTATTCTTCATGTAATTCACTGTCATCTACTGACGAATTATTATCACTATAATAAGAAGAGTCGGATTGTACCTCGTTAGAAGCTTGAGCCATTAAGCACGTTTCATCGTTAGGCTTCTTCTCTTCTTCTTCACCGCTATCACTCCAAGAACCTCCTACAAAGGCTCTTTGGTTGTTGGATTTTGGTGGCTTAGGACATTCTCATATGAAGTGATTAGGATCTCCGCATCTAAAGCATCTCCTATCACTTGTCCCTTTTCTTTCATCATGATTTCTTTGGGATGACTTCTTCTCATCGCGAGATTGTCTAGGAAATCTACCTTTCCTCCTAAAGAACTTTCTAAAGTTCCTAACGGCTAGTGCGTACTCTTCATCTTCACTACCGGAACTCGAACATTCCTCATCACTAGACTCCTTCTTGGCTTTTAATGCTAGAGATCTAACTCTCTCGCTTTTGCCTTTGACAATGTCGGAATCCTTTTTGATGATCATCTCGTGAACTTTCAAATTTCCTATAAGTTCATCGAGTGACAATGCCGCCAAGTCCTTTGACTCTTCTATGGCGGTGACCTTTGCTCTCCATTTAGGATGTAGAGCTCTAAGAAACTTCCTAACATAGTTCTTACTAGAATAACCTTCATCAAGAGCTTTAAGACTAGTGATAATAGTATTAAATCTAGCAAAAGCATTATCAATTGACTCATCCTCCGAAATGGAGAATTGTTCATATTGTTGAACAAGAAGATCTATCTTGTTCTCTTTGACTTGGTTATTACCTTGGTGAGTGACTAACAAGGTTTTCCAAATATCTTTTGCCGTATTACATATGAAAATTCTTTCAAACTCCTTTTTAGGCAAAGCATTATAAATCATCATTTTAGCCTCATTATTTTTGGCTAATTTCCTTTTTAGTTCATCACTTTGTTTATCATAAGAAACTATTTCATCCTTTTTAGTTTCCGGATTCTTTTGAATAGGTTGAAAGTCACCCTCGGTAATAACATGCCAAAGATCAATGTCTTTTGATTTCACATACGTTTCGAATCTTGTTTTCCAATAAATAAAAAAATCGGTTTCGAAAAGTGGTGGTCTTTGCATAGATTGCCCTTCTAGATATTTGACGGAATCCATTGATCGGTTCAAGCTTTAAAATACAATATACTTTAAAAACTTGACTAACCTGGTTCCTGATACCAATTGTGGGAAACTAGAAGGGGGTTGAATAGTTTACCGGTTTAAAAACTTCTTTTAATAAAAAACTTGTTTTAAAAGTATGCTATTGGAAACTTTGATTCGAACTCTATGTGTAATCAATCAACACCAATATGAACTACACACTAAGCTAAGTAATAATAACAAATAAAAGTAAAGAGTAGAGTTGGAAAGATCAAACCGAGACAGAGGATTTATAGTGGTTCGGCTACGAAGCTCTTCTTCGCCCTACTCCACTCCCCGAGTACCACACTCGAGAGTTTCAAACACTATATCAACAACCTCCCTTCAGGCGGAGAAAACCGTACACGTCGCTTATCATATTACCGACACTAAGCTAGATGTCGAGTGCTAATCTTAGCTAGCACCAATCTACCAAGGTCCACGTGACCAAACTCTCAAGCCCAGTGGCTTCAAGAGATCACCAAGATCTCAACACGATCACAATGATCAACACTCACTTCACTCTACTCAACTAACACTAACCTAATGACCCTTGATCTTCTTGATCAATCACACAAGCCCAATGGCTTCAAGAGATGTTCACTATCTCTATAGATCACACTTGATCTTCACTCTCACTCACAAAAAGAAAATAAACTTGATGTATGCTAAGACACAACAAGGTTGTAACAAGTGTTACAAAAACCTATCAACTATAACTCTAGTATCTTTTTGATTACTTGAGTTCTTCTCTTGCTAATGAAGAGGGATGACAACACCTTGTATCAACTTGGATACTTGTGTTCTTCTCTTGCTAGTGAAGAGGTATGAAGAGGATCACTTGAAGGATGATTGGATCACTCTTGAAACAAGAAAAAAAACTAATCTAATGACCCTAAGAAGTGAAAGGTGTGAGAGGATTTAGCTAAGGGATTTTTCTGTGTGTGAAGGGTGCCTAAAACTGTGAAAGAGGTGGGTATTTATAGGCAAAGAAAATCTGAACGTTACAATTCAAAATGGTACGGACGGCTCCGTTAAATACCATACGGCTCCACTAAATTTAGTGGAACCGTGGAGCCGTGGTAGACTAGGACGCTCAAAAATTTGTCTTTTCTGGTGAAAATTTATTTGGGGAAGGTTGGAGCTGATTTTAGGGGGTAAAATAGTTGTTGTGATTTTCAAACTAATTTTTCTATTAAAACATTTCTTAATATTTCAAAAATAATTTGTCATGTGTATTTTTGAAAAAATGTTTTGTCGCATTTAAAATGTGAATTTTCAAAACATAAATTCACTTCTTTGATCACTAGTTCAAGTTGTAACTTTGTTCAAGAGTGATTTGCGTAGAAACGGGATCTTCCGATTAAAAACTTGTTAACGTTAATTTTAACGTAACGTGAGTTCACATTTTGTCATCCTCAAAACGTGAAGTAATCGAAAGATATAAATAACGTTTTTAGAACATTATTTGCATCAACAAGCCTGGTTGAGCTTATCCTGAAAATATATTTTTATTTTACTCGGCTATCATTTATATAACACTGCAACTAACGAAGTCACTATAGGTGGCAATTTCGACCCATATAATCATAGGTGGGTTAATTTGTGTTATTTTACCCTCTGTGATTGGGTCAACCAGCTAAAAATTGAATTTAGCTTTAAAAGGATATGTTGAAATTTAAATAACTTGACATTCAAATAAATAAATAACACATCAAAGCACACATAATAGCGGAAGCAAGGATCTAATTTAACATATAATAGCATTACCGAATATTAAATAGGAACGTACCGTTATGATCCTAGCAAGAACAAGGATCAAATCTTCTATCTCCTTCACTTGAATAATCAAACGGATTAACGTGGAACCCCTTACCTTTTTGTTCCACAATCCAAGATTAATATCTAAAGTAAGATATTACTGAGCTCTCGAACACACGTACTATTACTCGATCAAAGGTTGATGCTAGTGAATGAACACGATTATTAAACCAAAACTATTTTGTTCAATAAACCTTGAATCTAATATTCAAGAAGTAAAGGAAGGAATATAAACATGTTGTACGATGCACATGCTTATGTTATGATATTATCATACATGGTGAACAGTGCATATCTTTTACAATGAGTCAAAGATCTCATCCTACATAATAAGTACTATAATATATATATTATATATATATATATATATTATATATATATATATATATATATATATATATATATATATATATATATATATATATATATCACTGTGGTCGATTGACCTTTTAGCATCTAATAATGTCGACTGACATTTAGGTTATTATATTGTATCGACTTTTTGAAGGGATTGAGGGTGTATATATAGCCTTCAAACTTGTTCTCCAAGTTTGAGTCTAATACATCCTCAACTTTCAAAACCCGACACTCAACTCCCTCCTATTTTTTTTGTCCAAATAATTAAAATATATAACAATTATACATATTAATTATTCCTTTGATCATTCATACGTAAAGTGTGCAATCCCTCAGTCCCGGGTTCGATTCTAGTCATACACGATTTAATATTTTTCCAAAACTCTAACAGCTCCCACTTGGAAATCTATTAAAAGGGTAATGACATTGGTTAGCGTCTAGCAACACGCCAATGCCCCTAGTACAACTCAGGTGGTGGCCTCCTGGAAAAACCACTTGATGATTAATCATCATACTTATCCTTTTGTTCTAATACTACATTAATAAAGATATGGATCTAAGTCATTCTTTATTAATAATTATGTTTCTCGTTGTTTATGATTGAGCAAGATTACCAAATCATCTGAACCTATTCAGGGGAGATCTTGGGTGCGGCCGCACAAACATCTTGTCAACCCTACGAGGGGCCCAACAGTATTAAACTCCAAACAATTTGAAGGAACAAATTCTATCTTGACTACGAGCATAACACATGCACTTCGCAACGCTTCCCAAAACAATCCGTATAGCTACCAGTTACGTATAGCGTTAAATTGAATCAAAGAAATGCACTACATGCATGACAGTTATCTGGCATCTCAAGTCTGAGGATAACTATATACTCATGATTTACTTGATGACAAGATCCATAAAGTAAACTCATGTGGCGGGATTAAGTCCTATATTCAAACAATTTGAATATCATGTGAAATTGGTATGACAACGCATCAATATACTTTCAAGTATATTATACCAATACTCAGATTTACCTTAATTTAATGATATTCCCATATCATTAACTGGCAACGGACAGTTTAGAATATATAAATATATTCAAGGATATAAACATGCAAATATAGGATATATTATTAAGAAAATGATAAATAAACATAACCATTATTTTATTTCATTAAAATAATAACTGTTCAATAACATCCCATTATCCAAACACTAAAATAGATCAATGCATGATAATACCCATTAATGAATTATGCCTCAAGTCATGTCAAACATACTTGTTGACAAGGCATAAATCAACTAATTTTGATCTATGGGAATTTTGAGAATACTTATTTCAAGAATTCAATTAATGAAGTTCTTGTATGTGTGCTATCAATTATCTTGATAATGCCACATAATATTTCATAAAATACGTGACATCCTCAACCACGAATTTATGACAAGCAAACTATCAAACCTTTTATAGTTTAAAGTATTCTAATTCTTTAATGTAAAATGCAACTATGCTTACAGTTAAGCATAACTAGTACACATGGCCATTAACTAGGATGAAATCCTACCATGACTAGTATTGAGTGTCATCTCAATCTTATTAGCATCATTGTATGCAAACAACAATATGCTCTTTAAAATCCCGTAAACTTTAATATCCATTTGTGTAATGTTTGATACCTTCAAATCTTTCAAGATTTGTTGGCTATGACAATTACGCAACAATTTGCCATATGGTTCATATTTAGAATTTAGGAGCTATTCCAGGATGAGGATGTTAATTCTAAATCTAACCATATCCATTACACTTAGTTATCTAATAACTTTCAATTAGATATTAATGTTGTCAAATCATCTTTCATAAAGCATGATACAACAAACAACATGATGTACATGAAAATTCTTGCGTCAAACTTAGATTTATTCATGTCATATCTTTTCAAAGATATGTATCTATCTAGACTTTCTAATAGTATAATCATATTTATTAGAATCAATTATTTTACCGCTTACGTTTATCATAATAAACATATATTTCAAGGTTGTATTTTCTAAATCTTCACGTGAAGTTTCATTCCAAACTAAGACTTAACATTTAATGTTTAATGGAACGTTACTTCCTATATGTTATGCAACATATATGAAATAAGAAACTAAATTTAACACTCCCACTAGCTTTCAGGAATATTAAAAGAATATCTTATTTTAATTATAAATCAACACTTGGATTTAATAATCAAACATAAGTGTATCTCCTAGATGCATGCATTAATCCATTCATAAATGATTGCACTTTGTATACCTCCAAAGATTATTTGAATTCAAATACTCATTTCAATTACTTATCGTCCTCGCACAAGTAATTACTCAAGAAAGAGTTTTGATATTCCATTCTTAATTTCATATAAATGAAACTAAGAATGACAATCATAATCTTTATACATTTAATGTGCCTACAAAGAATTTCAATCACAGTTAATTGCTTAAATGTGTTTGATAATCTTTTCATACATTAAATATGTATACAGAATTGTCCATTATGATTTCTACACAGGAATTTAAATCTCTAGGATTTTTATTCCTTTTGAGAAACTCATCATCATTCTATAGTGTAACTATAGAGTTCAAGATTAATTAAGTTTTCAAAACTAATTATCTTTATGGACTGCATCTAATCATTCATAGTATGAGTAACTTGCCAAATTCAATATTTGCAATTCATCAACAGGTTTACCATAATCCTGTAACTCATAATCCTCAACATATTATACAAATATTTGAGATATCCTTGCGGATCTATGAATGAGAATTCCATCATCTTGAGATTTAACATGTTTAATCCTCAGCATGACATTTGCTAGTGTATTTTAGAAGATCATGTATCTTGTAATTTTATCTTTTCAAGATAAAACTCCCACTTGCCTTCAGCAATTTATAGACTATCTATAAATACTTTAGCAAGTAGAGCAACACTAAATTGTTCTCTTTTGGGACATTACAAATACATATTGACAGTTCCTTACATTGAGTTTGTTAATAACCTACTCAAAAGCAGTTTAACAAATTCTGAACTTCAATTTTAAGACTTAATGTGATTCATCACATTCCATAATAAATGGTGTCTTATTCATCTTCTAGGTTTGAGTCTAATTGAGTATATACAATCCATACTCTTCCCTTCCTTAATAGCTCATTGACTATTTTATTTTCATCATTCCATACTTTCATAGCTCATTGGCTATCCTCTATATATATATATATATATATATATATATATATATATATATATATATATATATATATATATATATATATATATATATATATATATATATATATATATATATATATATATTTTAATAATAACAATCCTCCGCACTTTGGATGAGCACACGCTACAAAAAAATACAAATAAGAGTAGCGACTTCCTTCTTCATTGAAACAACATATACACATACAAGGTGTGGTCAACATGCAATCATCAAAGAGATAACTAGTTTAAAACTTCATTTAGACTTGATTCGGGAAAGGCTAAGGTGTAAGGTATAAAATCTTTTTGTACTTTTCTGGATTTAATCAAAAGAAAAGATAAGGCTCAGAAGGTGTAACTAAGGGTATCTAGCGTAAAAAATTAACGCTAACAAATGAGTTCCAAAAACTACGGATAACTAACCAATGCGGTCAGCAAAAATATATTTTTTTTCGTAAACGGAAGGCCATTTGGTGGAAAATCCTAATTTGTCTCTTATCATTTGAATATATTTTATTACTTGAAAGTAATTTTAACCGTAATGCATAACACGTACAAGTTCTAGAATCAACATGATCACCGGCACACTCATAACGAAATATAGAGCATAAGAAATGCTTTATACAAAAAGGCTTAAATCCTCACAATTTAAGGTGGGTTATAACATGTGCTAGCAATAGTTATCAATAACTCTCCTTCCTTGATTAAATTTCAAAAAAAAATTCAAATAGCCTCATTCTTACCATTGAATCAATCTCTAAATAACTAAACATCAAGAGCGAACACAACTCTAGTCACTTGAATTCCAAAATTCTACTAAAAACTTAAAAAATTAAAAATTAAACCAATTTTTCCTATTTGCTTCCCTCCCCCACACTTAAGTTTTGCATTGTCCTCAATGTAAATAAAATGAACTTAAAAGTAAAGGAAATGGGAAAAATTTAGATTAAATAAATAAAATGCTACCCGGAAAAGAAAATTCGCATAGGCTTATTTGATTTTTCGTAAGCATATGAGTTCTTCCAACTCCAAATATTGATCAACACTAAGCTTCCGCTAACTTTTCCCCTGCAAATACTGCAAACACTATAGGTGAAACAAACAAAACAAAATACTAAAACAAACAAAAATAGTTCAAAACATAAATAATAAAATCCTACAAAAGTTAAGTTAAAGTAATGGAAATAGAAATTATTCAACCAACATTGTTTTTAAAACATAACCATTTATCAACCATCCCAGGTTGTTATTGGTTGCACATCTAGGATTTCTGGAAGTCCTCTTAGCTTTCCATCCCTGCTTTCTCGAAGATTTGTGAACCCTTTGATGTCAATATTCAATGGAGTAACCGGTTCACTAAAAACACTCATCTCTTCTTCAGTAAATAGCCCAAGATTCCTAGCTATTCGTGAAATAAAATGATCTGCACATATGTAATTTCTCGCTCCAACTGCCGCGCGTTTGTGCAAGTGTTGCACTATCACCCAAGCTACGTTCAAATGCCTATAAGGATGCTTCTCGTCTAATGCTTGAATAATCCATAAGTCATCTTCATAAATCAGATTAACACCAGACGTCCTATGTAATAATGATTGTACTACAACCCTGTGTAGCACTTGCAACAATGGTCTTTTAATTGTTGAAACTTTACTTTCCCCAAACACTAGCTTGCCTTCCGTACTAATCCTTTTCCAGTATCCATGTGCGACAAAATTATTTTTACTCCTTTCTCCACTCATTACCAGAAATTTAAAATCCTTGTTACTTAGGTCTTCATCCGAGTATAAACCTAACAGGTTCCCTTAATTGTTGAAACTTTACTTTCCCCAAACACTAGCTTGCCTTCCGTGCTAATCCTTTTCCAGTATCCATGTGCGTCAAAATTATTTTTACTCCTTTCTCCACTCATTACCAGAAATTTAAAATCCTTGTTACTTAGGTCTTCATCCGAGTATAAACCTAACAGGTTCCCAAACTCGAAGAGCGTGACTTCATGTTTCTTTCCCCTAAGTCTGAATTCCAAGAATTTGTCGGTGGTAACTCCGATATCGGTAACTCTCTCTTTCATCCTCATCGAACATAAAAAATTTCAAACACCATTCTTTGTATATTGGCTCCCTTATGCTTAGTGCTCTCATCCACATGTTAGAGGTCAATATCCGTTTGTTCCACAGTACCCTAATAAGAAACATATCTTCCAAAAACTCATCACAACCAAGCTCTTTCATATCATTCCAATTCATAACCCTTGGTGAATGAATTACCCATCCGCCAATCTTAAGAAGAATAGCATTGAAAGATTGTCGGACCATCGGATCTTCCCCTCGCCACAGTAGATTAGGATGACATTCTGGAATCGGCATTTGTTCTCTCTTCCGGATTCCTTCTCTTGTTCTTTTCACAATTCCTGATCCACCTGCAAGATAACTCTGTAGAAAACACAAATAAATGATAGTATAAGAGCATAAAAACCAAGATTACATGATTTAGAAGTCGCAAAACTCGTTTGGAAAAAAAATCATTTTTATTTACCGAGCCGTCCATCCGATCGGTATTAATCACTATCCGATCGGATGGAACAAATGTCCATGTTCAACCGATCGGTATCTACCCGCAACCGAATCGGTTGAGGCATTCTGTCTCAAAAAAAAATTTCCTTTCCGAATTCCAATCAATTCCAACTATTCCAACTCTATCCTATCATGCATTTGATCGACTATCATGGTTCCTACATATCCCACTCATCTCCAAACACGTTCATAACCTATTCGCATGATTTCTCAATTTTCCTAGATCATATGAACACTACCAAATCAAATCTCTTCCATTGATGTTCTAATCAACAATGCATCTTCCTAGAATCACTACTCAACAACTAAATAACATCTGGAAACCATCAATTGCAATCCAAATCGATTTAAAGTTTTGACCCATTTTAATCCGAAAATTCAATCAATCAATTCTTCCTCAAAACTTAATCAATCTATCTAATTCTTTTTGCAATGAATTCCTCAATTATTTACCCATCTATTCCACAAAAATTACATCTCAATTCGAACTATATCAAAAATACCCAAATTTCGACCTAATTCAAGAAATTCGAATCAAAGTCTAATTAGGACAAATTGATTATGTCACTTACTTGTTTAGGTGCCATAAATGATTCTTCAACACTCCTGCAACACTTAATAGACTTTTAATGGTCGAATTTTTGAATCCCAAGTTTGGTGGATTGAGTGTGTGTGTGTTTTTTGAGATTTTTGAAATCTTGAGTATATATATTTCAATCCATCCGATCAGTATTTGATCCAACCGATTCGGATTGAATTTTTTCAAAAACTTCACTTTTATTTTGTCAACACTTGCTCACACTTGTAAGAACAAATGAGAAGTGTTTTACTCTTCAAAAATACTTCTTTTAAGCATAAAAATACTTCAACACACTTAATCTTCCCAACTTGTTTTTCAATTCTATCTCTACAACTAAAACACAACTTAACTCTAAAACTTAAAACATAACTTCATAAACTTAATAACTTAATAAACCAAGACAATTAAAAAGGTCTAAACTCAAACTTAAACTTAAATGCAAATATTAAACTACTAAAATGCAGAAAAATTAAAGAGAAAACAAACAAAACACTAGCACAAGCTTTGTGCTTTTATTCTTCAAACTCTTGTCTTTCACCCTTCAAAATATTCGTGCCTCAAGATATCTTCATTTTGGAACTTCCCGGACAACTTTCGGTTAGTCATTTGCGTTTTAAACTTCCTTGTAAAGTTCCTTCCATCCGGACAAACTATATCAAACTTCACATGCCATTCACCATCTTCTTTCTCCTTCTTGTAAACACTAGCTCCTTCAGGTCCCCATTCCAAATTCTTCAATTGGACCGGTAAAGATCCAAGAAAATCTGTCAATTTGTTAAACACAAAAACATTCTTAAACGGATTATAGAAAGCCTCCATCGCTAGAGCTCTTTCCATCTCATCTTCAATATCAAAGTAACTTGGGACAACCGGCCCATATTTAGGCCTCCCTTCTTCATCTCTACCTACTTCAAAACATCCCAAATGGTTTTCTTCTTCTTCACCATGAACTTCTTTAACAATCTTGCCTCTAGGCTTTGGGTAATATGTATGCTTCAAGATCCCATCACTAATAGTCATAGTACCTCTACCCATATCTATAATAGCTCCACAAGTTCTCAAAAATGTTCTTCCTAACAACAATGGTAACTCCTTATCCACCGGAATATTAAGCACAAGAAAATCGGCCAAGAAAGCTTGATATCCTATTTGGACTCTAACATTCTTTACTTCTCCCATCGCTTTTGCTCATGAATTATCAGCCATAGTAAGATTATATTGGTTTGGTTGAGGATTACCAAGTCCTAATATTTTATACAAATGATACGGCATTACATTCACACTTGCTCCCGTGTCAGCCAATGCATACATCGCATCTGTTCCATTAACTTTAATAGGTAACACAAAATTTCCTGGATCGCTCTCCTTTTTAGGCAACCCATTCTCAACTATCCTATCTCTTCCAATCTCGTCAAAATTTTTATCTTCCAACCTAGCTGTTGCCATCATAACTGCATCCAACTTCTTACGATAAGTCATATAATTATTCAACACTTCAATAACCGGCTTCTCCTCCATAAGCTCCTTAAACTTTGTTTCCAAATTTTCTAGAATTGCTTCCTTTTTCTGTTGGGTTAATGGTTTAACTATTTGTGGTGTTTTTGGTGGTGAATAAGATGAAGAACTCTCATTCTTAGGGGTGGAGGGTTGGGTAAGTTTGTTAAGTGGTGTTTTCTTCCTATTTGCTTTGCCCATTTTAACCATCTCTCCCTTTCCTACCTTTTCTTCTACCAAATCATCAACATCTATCCTCATCTCTCCCAATACAAAATCAATCCTACATTTAGTCTTAACCATAAAATCTCTACCAAACACAACTTCCGGTTCATCCGCATTACCATATTCCAAAACAACAAAATCAACTTTGAACACATGACCATGAATATTAACATTCACATCTCTCACTATCTTTCTTCCATAATCTTCATAGTCAAGCCTAACAAAACCAAGCTTACAAAGCATTTCTTCCGTAATATAGTTGTCTCCATACTCCATATTAAGCTGAGCATCTCAAGCTTTAATACCTTCCACTCCACAAGGTGTAGAATACCTCATGAATGGTACATCAAACTCCTTATAGGCGGTGCTTGTGTAAACACAACAACTCTTTTCTCCTTAGGTGAATTAACATGACTTTCTCCAACTTCTTCTTGTCTTTCCAAATCAACCTTTGCTTCTTCCAAAATATTTCCCAAACTTTCCAATGAATCACCCGAATCTTTCAACATTTCTTCCAAATTTCTCAAGTATTCCGAAATTCCGCTTAAACTTTCCATTCTAGTGAATCAATAACTATAACATAACCACAAAAACCAAAGAAATCCAAACTATTAGCGTGAGGGTTAGTTATAATCGAGACATATCAAAATATCAAATCAAATCAAACAAACAGCAACTTCTTACTATAAAAACTTCTAAACAACTAAAAATTAAAAAGTTCAAAAAAAAAAATTACCGAGGCATCCATCCGATCGGTTTTATAACCCATCCGATCGGATGGTTGAATCGTTAAAACTCAAGATTGCCCAACCGAATCGGATGCGGGCGGCATCCGATCGGTTAGATCGAATTTCCTAATTTTTTTTATTTATTATATGACGAAATTAAAACCATAATAAACGAAATAAAATAAAAATAAAAATTAAACTAACTAATAAATATGACAATTAACACATAATTAATAATTAATAACCATTAATCTTAACAATTACTCTTAACTTAATAATCTTTAAACTACTTAACTAACATAATTAATTAAGCCTCTTAAGCTACCAATCATTAAGGCTAAAATTAACTCTACTAATTAAAAGCATTAAAAAACATTAAAGGCATGTAAAAAAAAAAACTATTCTAATTACTCTATTTAATTTACTTATTTACTCTAACACTTAAACATATTAACCTTAACATTAAATAAACATAATAACTGAAAATTAACACTAAAATCTAAAAAAAAAAAAAAATTTACCGTGGCCACCAACCGATCGGATGGAAATCCATCCGGTCCGGTTGGCTCCGAACCAAAACTTTTTTTTTTCTTTCAAAACTTACAAACTAGCAAACTAAACTACCAAGTAATTTAGACAATTCCCCGGCAGCGGCGCCAAAAACTTGATGTGTCGTGTGTAGTGCAAGTTTTAAATTTTTATAAAATCAATTTATCCGATTCTTTAATCAACACATACGAGCAAGTATACTCGTCCGTAGTAGTAAAGGTGGGTAAGTTGAGATCGTCCCAAGGGAATTGTGGTTTGGGTTTGCAAAATAAGTTTTGTCAAAAAAGATTGTCAATCCTTTTTGGTGTAAATACTAAGGTAAACAAAATCAATCAATCAAAAACAAATATACTTGTGTGTAGTTCCATGATAATTGTATAGAGTAATCTAACAAGTTGGGTGTAACTTGTAATGATGCACAACTTAAAATTGAGTGATTCACAATCAATGGTTTTTATCATGAGAAATCATCTCCAAGAATTCAATCTCCTAGTTAATTCCTTTCGGCCTTTGTTAACTAGTGCGATAATTCTGTTAAACTCTTTGTTGTTTGAAAAGCATTTCTTATTTTAAGAATTCCTACGAATCCTTTCGGCCTTTTCTCGTGATGAAATCGTTTCCAAATCCATTTTAATGAGTTAATATGATGCTTGTCACACACCATAATCCATACTAATTCGTGCACTAACTTTTTGGCATAAAAACATAAAGAAAATCCTTTCGGCCTTTGTTAATCTTTAAAACTGTTTTTACCAACTAATTAAGCAAGATTAGATTTTATTTCAACAAACTCATAAAACAAGATATGATTTCATGCATCACTTATGAAATAAGAATACTCCAACACTTATCACATCATACACACAAGTATAACCAAAATCACTCCATAACAATCATAATCAAACACAAGTAATCAACCATACTTTCATTCATCTTAAAGTAAAAGTAGTTCATAATAACTCAAACAAGAAATACCTATTTGTGAAATTACAAGAACTAGAATTGTGGAACTATAGCAACCACTCTCCTCCAATCGCCTATGATCACACGTAAACAACTCCACACTTGGACACAACTCTTAAGACTTGAACTCAAGATTCCCTGGACGTTTTCACAGCAACTACAAGCTTTCGGGCAATGATAATAAGTTTAGCAAGACTTGGTGTAAGCCTTACTAGGTTTTTGGTTTGTCACACATTGTAAATTAGCTAAGGGTCCTTTAAATAAGTGAAGGAACCCTTATCCCTCAAGCAAAAACGTCTCAAATAAGTTACTAGCCGAGAAATGATAAGCCACCATGATTATGAGGCTTAAATTCGTTATTAAATGCATTTTTGTAACTTCAGCTTCCTCCAACCGATCGGTATTGAGGTCCATCCGATCGGTTGGAGCTCTCGGTAAATCCAAGTTTCCCCATCCGAATCGGATGCGGGCACCATCCGATCGGATGGGCCATTCTGCCATGCAAATATTATTTTTCTTTTTCCTTTTCTCGTTACGTGCTTGATCCTTTGTTGTGCCACTAATTGTAAAACCCGAAATTTAGCAGGATTTGAAATGACCAAAATACCCCTCTAATTTTGAAATTCTAAAGAAGCTTATAAATCATACACAAGACATATAACTTGAATCTAATCTCAAGAAATTAAAACCTTAAGTTACCTAATGAGCTTTAATTAATAAAAACTATGCCTTATAAACTAATATCACAAAACAAATATTCCTAAAATCTATATATATATGCTAGCCGAAATTTTATTTAATTTATACAATCTTATTTTTCGGTTTATATAATCAAAAGAAAGAGTTTGGGAGGCATTAAAACTTGAAGGTATCTATTCCACTAAATTTGGCCCAATCCCTAAATAAACCAAACAAAACATTCGGCCTCTTTATATCCTATATGAACCGATTATCAAAATTTAAGAAACCCTAAAACCTTAAAAACAAAACAGCCGACTACTGCCTCTCCTCTCCATCACTTCCTGTCGAGCAATAACAGCAGCCAAAGGGTGAGTTTTGGTGCTTCTTCGTGGTGGATTTGTTGTGTGCTACAACCGGGTTCAAGTGTGATTCGATTTGGCGTTCTTTGGGGCAACCATTCGAAGGAGTTTATACAAGTGTCGGCTGGATTTCTTCCTTGATGATCGATCCATCATTGTTCTTCCTTTTCTTCAAGCACGCTACGAGGGTAAATTATCTCGTGTTCTATGTTTTCTTGTTGATCATATGAGTCTTCCTTGTGAATATGTCGATTGTATAATTATCAAACATCACTAGAACAAGTTATGAAGTTACACATAAAATATGAATGTAGAAACCCTAATAGTTGTACCAATTGGAATTTGATGTGATTAATGAATTGGGGAACATGTTATGAACTCTTATGAATCCATCTAAACCTGTACTAAAACGGTTATAATCGCCTTGTATCATAATATGGGTCACGGGTTGAAAACATGTTAAGAGAACACATAAAATCATGAATTCAGTGCTGATAGAAATTTTAGGCCGAATTGAACTGGACCTATCTTGTTGATGGAAGCATGTTGTTGGGAGTTTTCTGGGTCTAAAAAAAAGTAAAAGAAAATAGCTTTCTGGAAAACCAAGCCATGTAATTTTTAGAGGCATGGAAGTCATACTTTTTGATTTTACGAGTTAGAAGGTCAAAACTGTTTCTGGGTACCTGGAAAATTCGTCCTAGTTCTTGATTTTTCATTCTCAAACTATTTGGAGTTAGAAGCTAAAAACCTGCAGATTTAATATTTGGTATGATGGGTAATTACTGGAATTTTTATAGATTTTTCTAAAGTGTTTTGATAGGTTTGGTAATCACAAACTTTTTGTAAGTAAAATCTGGGCAGAAATCTGGACAAGTTTACTTGTTGGATTTTTGAGGCATAGTTATACTTGTTTAAAAATTCTGGAAAAATTACAGGGTGTTTTCAAGATATTAAGGTACCTGGGTAAATATTTGGGAAATTTTATTCTGAGTCCTTATGGGGTTTTAAAATACGACAATATGAGGTCTGTTTACTAGTACATGCTGAGTAAAAGGGTAAAAAGGACTTATGATGAAAGGTTAAGTAAACTAAGGGGTTGAAGTGGTAATTATACAAACTAATGGGTTGAATATGTAAAATCTTATAACTTATGATAAGTACACCTTGCACCCTAATCTTTTAATGATGGCATAAATGCACCCCAAAACTTATAGCTTCTATAATTACCCTTGAACTTATGAAATATCATAATAAATACCCTAAACTATATTTATGTAACACTTGTAATATTTAAGTATGATAAACCTTGGATAAGTCTAAAATGAAAACTTACTAGTAAAGGAAAGTATACTAAAAGGAGTAAGTTAATACAAATTGAACTTAAAGTAATACGTAATTATTAATTCGTATAGGTTCCGAGAAGCGGGAGTAATCTTTTGCTTTGTGATTCGTTTCTTTCTGGGTTGTCTTTGTTATCGAATAAGGTACAGATATTCTGACCTTCCTTATAAGGTTTCTCATGATCTCTTTCATTTTCTGATCCGTTAGTTTCTGAACTGATGCCATTGCTATGATTCCCTTTGCTTGAACCTTCTCTGTTGATCCCATTTGATATGACCTCTGTTATGAACCTATGTTATGAAAACCTTTTTAATTATACCATGGAAATGTTTTGAGAAAAAAAAAAACCAATTTAAAAAGATGTTTATAAATAATGCAAAACTACTTTTATATGAAAGGTTACTAACTTTTGTGAACACTATATTTTGAAGACTAGCTTTATGAAAAACCGTTTTGAAAGACTATTTTTATGAAAACTACTTTAAGGGATCGTTTTATGAAAATCATGAATTAAAGGATTGTTTAAAATGGACTTTTGATAGAAACTTCTGAAACGGACTTTTGATCTGAACCATGACTTGATTATTGAATATGAACCTTGATCTGATAAACTCTGATTTGGACATTTGATATTACTTCTGAGATATTTGATATGAACTATCTGTTATGAGCCATCTGTTATGACACTCTGATTTGATATGATATCTGACTCTTAGTTTGATACCCGAGCCAAAATCTGTTTCCTAGCCATGAAGGTAACATGGCCGTGTCATTGATGCACCAATGGCATGACTCTAGGGCGGTAGAGTGATGTTCCGCCACGTCCCCATTTTGATTATGATATGCGCATTATATTTGTTATGGCCAGTATTTATTTGGGGGGGCGCATGGATGCATCCTAGATCTGTTCTGTTTAGTGGATTTAACATGATTTGATATGATTTGTCTGGTGATTGGTACTGTGTGCAATACATGCCTTTCACATATATCTGGGAGCTAGCTACTCCATTTGAAGAATGAGGACACCCCTCATATTATCTGATTATCTGAGAGGTCTCCCCTCTATATGATTATGAAGATTTATGGTTACACTGTTATGATATAATATGATCTATTTCTGGGCTCGTGGTGGATTACTATCCCTTTTCTCTTTCCTTTATACTTATTCAGTGACTTATCCCTTGATCCATATTACATCTGTTTGACCTTTGTTTCTGTTATTCTGTACTATTCTCTATTACTGTTTGTTATCGTTATATCTTTTCACTGAGCTCTCGTAGCTCAGCCGCATTTCTTTTCCTGCGGCAGGTTTTAGTTGGAAGATGGGTATGAGTGAAGAGACTTTTGAACTTAGAAGACTTGATAGTTATTTCGTCCTAGAAATGATTAGAAGTTATTATATTGTTAGAATTTGTATTCGCATTTGTAACCTTGTAATTTCAGCATTTCATTTGTAACCTTTGAGATTTCCTTGTATTACTGTAATGTATGCTTTGTTTTGATCTGATATGAAACCATTAGTGTGACATCTTTACCCTTATCGGGTTGGGGTGTTACAATTTATGGTATCAGAGTGACAGGCTGCGACTCGTAATACATTTACCCTTGACCTGTGTAAGTTAGACCACTAAGTTTCTACTGTATGCGCTCATAAGATAACCTTTAAGAATTGCTTTAGGATTTCCCTATAGGAACTTAAGTTTTGACCAATGAGGAATGGGTAGACTATAAGGCTTTTGTTTAAGTAGCATTGGTTCCGCATCACTCTGATTTATGCCCTGCTTGTTAAGCTCACGCTTTGCACCACCTAAGATTCCGACTCCGACCTCCGATTCTTTTGTTAATCATTTTGATGTCTTTTCGGGTATTCTGAGAATCTCTATGACGATGACTTACTTGATGCATTCTGTTATATGCTTTTGATAATCTATGAATCTTCTGACCCTATCTGAGTTCGTCTTAAACATCTCTATTCCCATGAGTATAAGAATGCTTTCCTCTCACTTTTGAACGATTAGACTTGCGTTGCCGATATGTTTTCATTGAATAGTTAGTTTTGATTTGTATTCTGATAAAGGATAGGTTGATTGATCATTGACGATTACCCTCCTATGTTTCACCTTCGGTGTTTGAAACCATTTTGAACTCCCTACCATGATTTCTGATTGTTAAACTTTTGCCATCACCACCTGATTTTGTTCTTCACTTCCGACCTGTTGGATAAGCAGTTTGGTACTCCTCTGACCATCCCGACGGTCATTTAATCCTAATGTGTTTGACACATTTTATAAGTTCATTTCTGTGCTGGATATAAATGTATCATCTGATATTACTCTGTCCTTGCAAAGCCCATTACTACTCCTATGAGAACTCTAGTGATTATTAGCCAGGGATACGACGATAATTATGTCTTGATGTGAAATTGTTAGCTGAGCATGATGATGCTGATTACTGATATTCTATATGCCTCACTTTTGACAGTTATACGATCTTTGTATTACCGATGATTCACAACCTACCTGCCACTTATGCTATTTAGCCAAACAAGAATCCAACACCTTGAATTGTTCGCTTATCTATTTTCACACTTTGATGAACCATGTACTTGACCTTGATATATGAACTATCCGTCTGGCTTGGCGACCGTACTCATCCTACGAATCCGTTTACTTTTGACATATTCGATTTTGAGGTCTTTAAGTTATGGGTTGGCTGGCCCTCATACGCTGCCAACCGTATCTGAATTGTGACCTTTAGTAATATGTTTCATCCCACTTTCGTTATGATAACCGGTAACCGCTCAAATCTGTTAACACTGCTATGGTAACATCTACCTCGATCTCAATTGATTGTTGATTGCCTCCTGACACCTATTATCCACTCTTAGAAAACTTTAGCATTGGAAGTTTGTTGTGCAAATTTTCTGGTGTTCTATGATGGAACTCTTGGGTTTCCTTTCCGGTTGAGAAGTAGAATGAAAATTTGAACCAATCCCGGTTGACGGACCATGATGCCTTAGAAGTTGAGAAATTGGATGAGATGATGGAATATGATTTTGTTCACCTCAGTGTTTCATTTTGAATACCCGGTTAGCTTGTGAAGAAGAAAGAGAAAACTTTGGAGTATTGACTATCGTAAACCTAATCGTATCACTACCATGACCACCTTTCAAATCAGCGTATCAATGATTGATTCTATCTTTGTAAACTCCGTACCAGACGGCCTCTTTTAATGATTGAAGGACTGAAGAAGCAACCCCAAGGACTTCTAAGAAAAGAGATGACAAACTGAGAGTAACCTCCGGGAAGTATTTCAGTTTTATGCACAAAGTGGAGCATGTAAATCATCTTGTAAAAGGACCCTTACTCTGGAGGAAACAGACTTGATTGGCAAATAGAGATTGTAGCAGACAACACTACCATGCATCCGGCGATGACGGCAGTTTGAGATGGCGAATTCTGAACTGTGCTGAAGACCTGTCGACGACACGCAGTCTTGCTTCTCTATTCGTCTTAGTTGTACTAAGGGGAATTGAGAGCAGAAGCAGACTAGCGAACGAAAGAATGCACAGTGACCATACCGGAGATTCACGTTACTACACCACAGTTCCAAGAAGGAGTGCCGAAGGCTTGAGGGTCCAAACTCGAGTTTATATTTCTTTCCCATCCTATGATCATACGATAGACTGCATGGACTTGGAAGAAGTTTAAGACCATGTATTTGAATGGACGATAATTCTGAAGCGAACGTTTGTGTTTGGAAGAGTTGATTTTGTGAAGAATGAAGCTATGGATGACGTAATTCATTTCCTCTTGACCTGTTAAAATTTCCGTTACCTGATAATAGGATCCCTTGAATGATTTAGGTTCCCTGTTAGTAATTCCGCTCGGTGCTCATTCCGCATATGCTGGACGATGGTTTTGTTATGTGAAAGTTGACGAATGACGGTCGATCTGATGCCTTTAGCAATGTAACAAATTCTGATAGACATTCTGGGACTTCCGTTAACTCTTTCGAGTAGTTCGTTCTCCTCTTAGTTATGGTGTTTAATTTTGATGACCTCTGAGACTGTGGAAGTACTAGGTGGATTAAGATAGGTGGTTTTGATTACGACTTGAGATAAAGTATGATCATCATGAAGGCATATTTATGTGGTGCTAGTATTATGACGCCTGATCAACGTGATAATACTTACACCATATAACGTGCACTCATTGTGGCCATAGGATGTCTTGGGGGAGTACCTAAGAAGTTTAGAATCTGATCTCCGTTGGTTATCCGTGATTAGTGAGACTTTAAGTTCATTCTACCTATGCGTATACTCTGTTTTCGTTCATTTAATATCGGGATGATTTTGGACTCTCGTGTTTCATTCTATTGACCTCAGTTATAAATCTTGAACTCCCTTTGGAACCCTCTACTGTTGACACAGTCAATTTGATTTGAACTATTGTTCGTATTCCATATGAGCTTCCTGAAGATTCACCTATCGTCCATTTTATATTGCATGGACCTTTGATCAGAAATCAACTTATCTTGTCTCCTTCTGAGGAATCTGAACCCAACTTGTTTTAATTAAGTCATGAGAAACCATTTCTGTTTGAAGATCTTTTTTTGGAAGAACCTCCCCGGGCGTGAGGATGTTCGTGACGATCTTTTACGAATTGCTTCGACTTTGTCTAATCCTGCGACTTCAATTTTGAGGACGAAAATTTCTTTTAAGAGGGGAAGAGTTGTAAAACCCGAAATTTAGCAGGATTTGAAATGACCAAAATACCCCTCTAATTTTGAAATTCTAAAGAAGCTTATAAATCATACACAAGACATATAACTTGAATCTAATCTCAAGAAATTAAAACCTTAAGTTACCTAATGAGCTTTAATTAATAAAAACTATGCCTTATAAACTAATATCACAAAACAAATATTCCTAAAATCTATATATATATGCTAGCCGAAATTTTATTTAATTTATACAATCTTATTTTTCGGTTTATATAATCAAAAGAAAGAGTTTGGGAGGCATTAAAACTTGAAGGTATCTATTCCACTAAATTTGGCCCAATCCCTAAATAAACCAAACAAAACATTCGGCCTCTTTATATCCTATATGAACCGATTATCAAAATTTAAGAAACCCTAAAACCTTAAAAACAAAACAGCCGACTACTGCCTCTCCTCTCCATCACTTCCTGTCGAGCAATAACAGCAGCCAAAGGGTGAGTTTTGGTGCTTCTTCGTGGTGGATTTGTTGTGTGCTACAACCGGGTTCAAGTGTGATTCGATTTGGCGTTCTTTGGGGCAACCATTCGAAGGAGTTTATACAAGTGTCGGCTGGATTTCTTCCTTGATGATCGATCCATCATTGTTCTTCCTTTTCTTCAAGCACGCTACGAGGGTAACTTATCTCGTGTTCTATGTTTTCTTGTTGATCATATGAGTCTTCCTTGTGAATATGTCGATTGTATAATTATCAAACATCACTAGAACAAGTTATGAAGTTACACATAAAATATGAATGTAGAAACCCTAATAGTTGTACCAATTGGAATTTGATGTGATTAATGAATTGGGGAACATGTTATGAACTCTTATGAATCCATCTAAACCTGTACTAAAACGGTTATAATCGCCTTGTATCATAATATGGGTCACGGGTTGAAAACATGTTAAGAGAACACATAAAATCATGAATTCAGTGCTGATAGAAATTTTAGGCCGAATTGAACTGGACCTATCTTGTTGATGGAAGCATGTTGTTGGGAGTTTTCTGGGTCTAAAAATAAGTAAAAGAAAATAGCTTTCTGGAAAACCAATCCATGTAATTTTTAGAGGCATGGAAGTCATACTTTTTGATTTTACGAGTTAGAAGGTCAAAACTGTTTCTGGGTACCTGGAAAATTCGTCCTAGTTCTTGATTTTTCATTCTCAAACTATTTGGAGTTAGAAGCTAAAAACCTGCAGATTTAATATTTGGTATGATGGGTAATTACTGGAATTTTTATAGATTTTTCTAAAGTGTTTTGATAGGGTTGGTAATCACAAACTTTTTGTAAGTAAAATCTGGGCAGAAATCTGGACAAGTTTACTTGTTGGATTTTTGAGGCATAGTTATACTTGTTTAAAAATTCTGGAAAAATTACAGGGTGTTTTCAAGATATTAAGGTACCTGGGTAAATATTTGGGAAATTTTATTCTGAGTCCTTATGGGGTTTTAAAATACGACAATATGAGGTCTGTTTACTAGTACATGCTGAGTAAAAGGGTAAAAAGGACTTATGATGAAAGGTTAAGTAAACTAAGGGGTTGAAGTGGTAATTATACAAACTAATGGGTTGAATATGTAAAATCTTATAACTTATGATAAGTACACCTTGCACCCTAATCTTTTAATGATGGCATAAATGCACCCCAAAACTTATAGCTTCTATAATTACCCTTGAACTTATGAAATATCATAATAAATACCCTAAACTATATTTATGTAACACTTGTAATATTTAAGTATGATAAACCTTGGATAAGTCTAAAATGGAAACTTACTAGTAAAGGAAAGTATACTAAAAGGAGTAAGTTAATACAAATTGAACTTAAAGTAATACGTAATTATTAATTCGTATAGGTTCCGAGAAGCGGGAGTAATCTTTTGTTTTGTGATTCGTTTCTTTCCGGGTTGTCTTTGTTATCGAATAAGGTACAGATATTCTGACCTTCCTTATAAGGTTTCTCATGATCTCTTTCATTTTCTGATCCGTTAGTTTCTGAACTGATGCCATTGCTATGATTCCCTTTGCTTGAACCTTCTCTGTTGATCCCATTTGATATGACCTCTGTTATGAACCTATGTTATGAAAACCTTTTTAATTATACCATGGAAATGTTTTGAGAAAAAAAAACCAATTTAAAAAGATGTTTATAAATAATGCAAAACTACTTTTATATGAAAGGTTACTAACTTTTGTGAACACTATATTTTGAAGACTAGCTTTATGAAAAACCGTTTTGAAAGACTATTTTTATGAAAACTACTTTAAGGGATCGTTTTATGAAAATCATGAATTAAAGGATTGTTTAAAATGGACTTTTGATAGAAACTTCTGAAACGGACTTTTGATCTGAACCATGACTTGATTATTGAATATGAACCTTGATCTGATAAACTCTGATTTGGACATTTGATATTACTTCTGAGATATTTGATATGAACTATCTGTTATGAGCCATCTGTTATGACACTCTGATTTGATATGATATCTGACTCTTAGTTTGATACCCGAGCCAAAATCTGTTTCCTAGCCATGAAGGTAACATGGCCGTGTCATTGATGCACCAATGGCATGACTCTAGGGCGGTAGAGTGATGTTCCGCCACGTCCCCATTTTGATTATGATATGCGCATTATATTTGTTATGGCCAGTATTTGTTTGGGGGGGCGCATGGATGCATCCTAGATCTGTTCTGTTTAGTGGATTTAACATGATTTGATATGATTTGTCTGGTGATTGGTACTGTGTGCAATACATGCCTTTCACATATATCTGGGAGCTAGCTACTCCATTTGAAGAATGAGGACACCCCTCATATTATCTGATTATCTGAGAGGTCTCCCCTCTATATGATTATGAAGATTTATGGTTACACTGTTATGATATAATATGATCTATTTCTGGGCTCGTGGTGGATTACTATCCCTTTTCTCTTTCCTTTATACTTATTCAGTGACTTATCCCTTGATCCATATTACATCTGTTTGACCTTTGTTTCTGTTATTCTGTACTATTCTCTATTACTGTTTGTTATCGTTATATCTGTTCACTGAGCTCTCGTAGCTCAGCCGCATTTCTTTTCCTGCGGCAGGTTTTAGTTGGAAGATGGGTATGAGTGAAGAGACTTTTGAACTTAGAAGACTTGATAGTTATTTCGTCCTAGAAATGATTAGAAGTTATTATATTGTTAGAATTTGTATTCGCATTTGTAACCTTGTAATTTCAGCATTTCATTTGTAACCTTTGAGATTTCCTTGTATTACTGTAATGTATGCTTTGTTTTGATCTGATATGAAACCATTAGTGTGACATCTTTACCCTTGTCGGGTTGGGGTGTTACACTAATTCCCTCCATAGAACTTGATCTTTCCTTGATATGTAAGCATAGAAATCTTTGACTTTATCAAATCCTTGAATTCTTGTGTGGTTTCTTTCTCGTGATTCTTCAAATGTGCATAATCTCTTCATTTCTTCATCTTTTTATCATCTTTTCCTGTACTTGGCTATATTTACTTGCATACACACTTTTTCATGATTTAGTAACAAATATACACAAATATAACCAAATATGATGCACAAATCTAACAATAACGCGACTAAGAACATGTTCATTTTGAGCGTTATCATGCTCCCACTGGATTTGACAACATTATAAGTGTTTCATAACCAGTAAAAGCAAATAGTGTGCTTTTTACTTTCCTACACCTTTGAGTAATCCCATACGTAACAATTACTTAGGTACTAAAGAATGTATTCTACTTTGTAAATGATGGACTATCCATCAATTCAATTAACTTGGAAATAATTGGGCATACAATTTCTTCCTTAATTTGACTATCATCCCCACAATGGTATGTAGCATCTTTAATTGGTCAAAGCACAACAACTAGACAAAGTGTGCTAGTTTGCCTTTTACCAATTTTGCGGTAACTCATCTAGCTTCTAACTTAATAACTCATAAATGTACAATTTTCTTAACTATTAAAATTTTGCTATGAGTTATTCCTTAGAATTTAGACAATTCTACTTTTCCATTATACACTTCTCATTCATGAAAAGGTATATGGTTTAAGTCTCACTCTTCTCAAAGAAAGTAGACTTGGTTTATTCTTTTAGTAAAGTTGACTCTAACCAAAAACCCTACGGGTGTAGATCAATTTACCACTAAAAGAATGCCCCACGTTTACGGTTTTTAACGTTGCATTAATACATTAAATGAATTTACAAAATTCAATTTTAGTATTTTCGATAATAATTTTTTAAGAAAAGAAAATTACTCAGAAAATATAAAATAACCATTTAATTTTCTTGAAAACTAGGATCCAACTTTTCATAGTTCCACCACATCAGTTGATCTGCTAGCAGTGGAAGTACAAAAGATGGTAACTTGTCGTACAATAATCGCGAAAAAATTTTCCGACTCCTAAATTTATGGGAATTACATTTGCCAAATTATTTGCAATGTAAGCATGTTTCTTCCCATCTCATGCTTTAAGTCTCAAGGTCTCACTTATAACTTAATTAAGTCGTCTAATTTAGAAACATGTAAATTCACATAATTTTATTACACTCAGTTGATCTGCTGGCAATAAAAGCATGTAATTTACCTTGTCATTAATATCTGTGTCAAAGTCTCACTTACGCTAGATATTAACTTCAAGTGTCTCTTATAATTAGATAGCATGTGACTTAAATTTTAGGGTATTTATTTTGATGTGTCAATCAAAATATGTACGAAGAAGCATGCACACATCTTCGTATCATAAGTTTTCAAAACAATTTTAATTACCAATTCACTAAGAGTTAAATCAACAAAGTTTTAATTGAGGCGTTGAGTAATTTACAACTTTGCCTTAAGATGCTTCGTACATATAATGGTATACTTGGTAAGTCTAATTTGACGCACAGGCGAGCGGAGAGACAGAATGGAGTCTCTTTAAGGCCACAATTTAATGCGAAACCAACCTTATACCCACTTTATAGTTTGTCAACATTAGGTCCGCCGCTTCGACCATTTGTACAGTTACATCAATCAATTAAAAGTTTATGATTCTAAGTCTTATAAAATTATGTTATAAATTATTAAATTGCTAGTCTCGCCTGGGAGCAAATTACCATGCGAAGCGAACCACTGTCGGCACATAAGACTTGGCAATAAATAATTTACCACATCAAGGTTTCATAGTTATTAGGTCCATTTAATTTTTATACCAAAAATCATCCTCTTTTTGCTTACAATTCAAGAACAATTTAAACAAATAAGACAAGTAATTTTCACAAAAATTAAATAAACACAAATAACTTATATAATCTTAACAATTAAATCATATAGCTACATGCAAACCTTTTGATAAATCCTATTAATAATCTATATGTGTAATTATTAAGTATATAATTAATAAAACTCCCATTGGTTTTCGAGCGCATTGTACCCAATGGACCACAGACGCCAACAATTGACCGCGTAAGTTTTAATAATTAAATACCACATTGCACATAACTGATTCATTAATTTAATAGATTAGGTCTTCCCTAATTTTAGATTTATCTAAAACATGTAGCAAACAAACCCTAATCCATGATTTCTTTGCATGAAAAAATATGGATCATCCAGGAACGTAACCCTTTATTCAAATAAACACATAAACATAACATGTCCTAATTTAGGGTTACAAAACTAACTTTTTAATAAAAGAATGGTCGAACCCCCCTAAATTATGTACGATTTATATTTTTATGTTCTAAACTAAACACAAATCGCTAACATGTAAATCCAAATCAAGATTCGATTTTTATTATGCGTTTAGGTAATAACAATTACATGTTAAATTGGCTCGTGATGCCACTGTTGGAATTTAAATATCTTGACATTCAAATAAATAAATAACACATCAAAGCACACATAATAGCGGAAGCAAGGATCTAATTTAACATATAATAGCATTACCGAATATTAAATAGGAACGTACCGTTATGATCCTAGCAAGAACAAGGATCAAATCTTCTATCTCCTTCACTTGAACAATCAAACGGATTAACGTGGAACCCCTTACCTTTTTGTTCCACAATCCAAGATTAATATCTAAAGTAAGATATTACTGAGCTCTCGAACACACGTACTATTACTCGATCAAAGGTTGATGCTAGTGAATGAACACGATTATTAAACCAAAACTATTTTGTTCAATAAACCTTGAATCTAATATTCAAGAAGTAAAGGAAGGAATATAAACATGTTGTACGACGCACATACTTATGTTATATGATATTATCATACATGGTGAACAGTGCATATCTTTTACAATGAGTCAAAGATCTCATCCTATATAATACGTACTATAATATATATATATATATATATATATATATATATATATATATATATATATATATATATATATATATATATATATATATATATATATATATATATATATATATATATATCACTGTGGTCGATCGACCTTTTAGCATCTAATAATGTCGACTGACATTTAGGTTATTATATTGTATCGACTTTTTGAAGGGATTGAGGGTTTATATATAGCCTTCAAACTTGTTCTCCAAGTTTGAGTCTAATATTTTTCCAAAACTCTAACAGGATATGGGTCAAACAAGTTGAAAGTCGCCCAAAGTGTATACTTAATTGCATACAACCTCCCAAGTCGTTTTGTTCAGAGAATATAATTATTATTGTAAACATAAATTTTTGTGATTATTTTAAATTAAATATTTTATAGAAAGAAAAAATGGGAGAGAAAGTGTTTTAAGTCAATACAGTCGTTTCGACCACACAATAATTACCCATTTTACCCTAACTTGTTTTGACATGTTGCCAACGAAGACATTATTTCACTTTTAGAAGCTACAACAGAAAATACGATTTTATAGAGAGACACGCACCATCTGGATGTCTGAGCCTGAATAGCCAAGTAAGATGAGAAAAGCTTGCAATGGTGCTGTCAGAAAGCTCGTGAATTGACTTCCACTTGGCTGGCGAGGATCTATGGTACCATGTATAGGACTTGAAGAGCTTGGAGATAAGAGCATTGCTACTGGCTCTCCTTTGACTGCTGTGTTTAAAGCCTGTACATATATATGCCGAAATAAGTAAGGTATGGCTTTATGCACTAGTCATTTATAAAAGGGTAAATTGCAAAAATAATCACTAAAGTAGCCTAAATGCGCAAAAAATACACCGAGATAAAAAGTATTGCAAAAACGACATTAATGTTGTTTGTTTTTTTTTTTTTTTTTTTTTTTTTTTTTTTTTTTTTTTTTTTGCAATACTTTTTGTCTTAGTATATTTTTGGCGCATTTTGGCGACCATTTTTGCAATTTAGCCTTTATAAAATTTATAAAACGAGTCGGGCGACGATCCGTCGCGTTGCGGCGGGGCATCGTTTTATTTCGTTGATTATTGCACGATATTTTTATTAAGTAGAGAGTAGGCCGGGGGTAAAAAAAAAATTTTTTTTCGAAGAAGGACTCCTTTTGCAAAGAGTCGCCAATGTCAGGGATATTTTTTGCCAATTTTCGAAACATTTTTTTTGGAAAAAGGACTATTTTTGCAAACAGTCGCCAATGTCAGGGGTAATTTTTGCCAATTTTCGAAATATTTTTTTGGAAAAAGGACTATTTTTGCAAAGAGGCGTGAATTTCAGGGATATTTTTTGCCAATTTTCGAAAGCTGATTTTGGGCCTGGGCTGCGAGTACTGTAGCTGATTTTGGGCCTGGGCTGCGAGTACTGTGGAATCAGCGACGTCGTTTTAAATGTGTTTTAATATATATAGTAACTAGATATAATGCCCGCGCACGCGCGGGTTTTTTCTAATCATTTAAATAAATTATTATTTTTAATTTCGGGTTTTAATTATTATAACAGGACCTTCAAAACTATTGTACTTTGATTGAGGTATTGAATTATGGTTATTTACGAATGTAGTGGGTTTTAATATTAATTAGATTTGGAGGAGATGTTCTTGCGTCAATGATTGTGCGTGAATAAATGATAAGATATCGAGTTTGATTGATAGAGGAGGAATTTGGGAATGTTGGGACTTCAAATATTTAGTGGGAATGATATTGAATTTTAAGTTTCAGCCCAAATCTTTGAAAAACTTGCTCCACCGTTTTCAAGTTTTAATTTTTTATTTTTTTACACATATATTTTTGTAAGTTTTTATTGAATGATTACAAATCACATTTTTTTTTTTTTGTAGAATATGGATAAATTTAGAAGTATTTAGGCTTTTCTTATTTAATATTTAAGAAAATAATAATAATAATAATTTGATTATTACTTAATAAGGTATGATTTGATTTTTTTGAAATGTAAAAGTCCCCACTAGGGGTTTTGTTTTATTATATAAAAGATGATAAAGCCCATAAAAAAATAAAATAAAATAAAATAAAATCCAGTTATAAGCCCATGGATACGGGTCCGTTTAACCCGCCCATATTTCAACGTTCATACATAATAATAATCCCCATATTTAAAAACCCTAAACCCTAAAAACCATCAAAACTTCAAATTGAATCAATTCAGGTAGTTAATTTCGTTAAATTAACTAACTTTACATATTCAGTTCTATTAATTTAAGCTCAATTTAATTATATATACGCAAATCATGTGTAATTAAAAATAATGCAGTTAGGTTGAGTTTAGATTGTTAGAATATATATATATATATATATATATATATAATATATATATATATATATATATATATATATTAATTTGAAGATGATAATATTTAAGTGAATTTATTTGTTGTTTGGTTTGAAGGAAAGGTGAAGAAATGTTGGATGAAAGTAAATTTGATGTGCATTTGAAGCTTTTCGCGCTTCGGATACCCAAAGAGCTCTGTAAAGTTGCTACTAAGTTACTTAATGGGTATAATATCATGTTTTTTTTTTATTGGTTGTGATGTTTATATGTCTTTTTCTCATTTTAAAAAACAGTTTTGATCACATACTTAATGATTTTATATTATATATGTATAACAGAATTTACATAATGAGCTAAATTCGAAAGACGCACAACAAAAACATAAACTGTCCAACCTGGTTTGAGACAAAGTAATCCCATCTTTCATGACTCACTGCTGCTAGCATTTGCCTCAACCATTTGACTTGCATACTAATTAGCACAAAATCTTCAGGATGCGCCACCCTTTGAACAGTCTGTAATTTCTTTTTTGCCAAATAGTATAAGCTTCTCAGGACACTCCAAGTGTTGATTTGTCATAGGATATTTCACCATATCAGCTACAATAACTTTCCGTTTAGCTGCTTGACTTTTTAAATAACTCGTAACTTGCAGTTTGGTCCAAACATTTTTAGCGTAACAACACTGAAAAAAGTCATTTTTGCCATGCCTTGATTGTTGCAGTACTTACAATCTTCCCATTGCCTTTACTGTTATATTGTTCCATTTAATGATTTTACCAAATGTATGTGATCGTTAATAGATAAGTCACTGGATTATTGTAAAAATGTCTCCTAAAGAATTTGGTTATAAATACTGTAAAGTAAGACTTTCACATTATATTGTTAATCTTTGTTTTTGTTTTTGATAAACTTGTAGACATATGTTTGATAAACCGCGAATCAAACCCATCACAGAAGACCCAACTAGTGATAAAACTCGGTATGTGATATTATCTGAGAAGGTTCAAAATCCTGGTAAGAAATCATTTATCATATCTAATTCTTGATATATCTTTATATTTTAAACATATCTCTGAGCTTCTACCTTAACTTGAAAATGTTTTACGTGGAAGTAAATTATGTTTTGTTGCTGCAGTCTCAAAACCAGTTCCGGTTATGTGGGATTGGTTAAGCATTGAGTGGAGTGATTAGGAATTATAACTGTTTATACCGTGTAAATAATAGGTCCAGGGCTTCTTATTCTAACACAATTACTATTTTTATGAAATTGTACTCTACAATAGTAGGTGTTAGAACTCAGTCATATACATCGATATAGCTGAACACTCACACTTCCTGTCACTTGCTTCATGTGCACATTTGGAGCACGACGTGCTACTGGCCTCTAAATCCTCCAAATACTAAATGTTTTTGTATATGTCCGCATTGGTCCATACATGTGAATTAGTACTCGTTTTCTAGTTGTGTGGGTTATGTAGCTTGCAATAGTATTATGTTTTTACATCTATTTAGCAAATGGTATATATTTGACCATAATATTTCAATTGTTACTTTTCAAAGCAGATCTTTCAGATATACCTACCCAGACACTCAACGAATTAAAGAAGCTGTGCACGATTGAAACAGTTCCATATTCATTAACGCTTGGATATTCATACTGGGGTGCAGGTGAATTGGATACTTTGAATCTCAAACTTAAACTGCTCTTCTTTGCTGTTTACTTTTGCTTTGAATTGTTTTTAGTAGGTATCATAACATATCATACTAGATTCAGGTCACTCTTCGTATGGCAAATAGCTTTATAGACAATACTGGGACAAATTGGACACTTGGTATTAGAGTATACTTAGATTTATCTAGAAATATTTGTGTGAGATTGCTCTTGTGTATCTTTATAGGCAATACAAAGCAGCATGCTTAAAACTTGAAGTTTTGTAAGATTGTGATGTTTAAAATGATTTATAACTCATGACACACAAAATTGATGTGTCATATGTAATAGAAGTGTTACCATATTCATGCTTTAAGATATAAGATACGTATATGATTACCTTTTTGTTAATTTATTTTCAATGAAAACTTTTACCTCTATTTGGTTTTCAATTCCTTATGCACAAAATCTATCTTATAGTGTACGTATTAATGACTGTTAATTTGTTACAGATCATGTTCTGAAGCAGGTTCTACCTCCTGGACTTGAGGCTCCTTCATCTTTTGAAACAATAGTTAAGTATTCTGTATGTGTTAATTCTATTATCCTTTATTTAGCTTTATTGTTAAGCAAATTTAAGATTCTGTTAAAATGGAATTATATTACTAAAAATGGATTTATTTCAACTCATTTTCCATAATGGCCAGATCTGTTACCTTTCATTTGGAGTTCCATTGTAGAAGTTTTATATGTGTGGGAACCAGCAGACAGTTTATTTGATTAACCAATTGACCTCATTTTATTTTTCAGGTCACGTTGCTCATCTGAATATACCAGATGAACTCCTTCCTTACAAGGATGTAATTGCAAAGGTCATCTATGATGTATGTGTCAGACTTTCATTTGATCATAAGTTTTTTGTGATCCATAACCCCATGTTCAGGATTTTAACAAATCACCAAACATATGTTTATTGGTGCCGTAATGCATGCAACATCCTAACTAAAAATGATCCATTTCAACTCGAACCAATGTTGACCCATTATCTAAATCCACACCCTACCCCCCCCCCCCCCCCCCCCCCCCCCCCCCCATGTTGACACCTCAATATGAGAGTAACGGATTTTTTAAACTGCTCTAATCCTTTTCATCTTTTACCTATCAGAAAAACTACCCAAGAATCCAGACGGTTGTCAATAAAGTTGGTTCCATAGCAAACGAGTTTCGTGTACCAACATTTGAAGTATTAGCGGGGAAACCTGACATGGCTACAGAGGTGAAGCAGTATGGTGCAACCTTCAAGCTTGATTATGGATTGGTATACTGGAATTCAAGACTGGAGCATGAACACATAAGGCTGGTCAACAAGTTTCGGCAAGGACAGATAATTTTTGACATGTTTGCAGGAATTGGTCCTTTTGCTATTCCAGCCGCCCAAAAAGGATGCTTGGTTTATGCTAATGATTTAAACCCAGACAGCGTTCGTTATCTGAAAATTAATGCAGATATCAACAAAGTTAACAACAATCTCCGTGCTTACAATATGGATGCAAGAAATTTCATGTCTCAGTTGATGGCAGTGCCCAATGGTGAGTCAAAAGACAATGCTTCAACTTTGGATTCATCTGTGAAATGCACTACTCAAGAAAATGTGAAAGCAAGTTCTGAAGAAGGGAATGCGGGTATGTTTTGCTTATTTTTTGGGGGTGTTTGGATGTGTTTTCGAAAAAAATTGTGTGATTAAATAATGTAGATGACATAATCAACTGCAGTGAAATAGGCGGTAGAAAATAGTGTTTGGATTTGCTTCTGCTTTTCACAGTGGTATATCTGTACCAGTAATAATCAGTCAGTTAGGTGTTTAAATGTCTGGAAACGTTCTGATTCTTTGGCAAATTAACAAATAAAATGACCAAAATTTGTTTTTTCTGTGAAAATGTAGACACTTTGTGAAATGGAAATAATTGTATGGAATGATGTCAGTAAAAAGTTTAAGTAGTTTTTTGCCCTTAGAACAATATTGGCTGTCACAATCGTTTGCTGGTATGTTGTAAACTGTTCAGTATATCATTAAATCTAAAGTGATAAGAATAATGTAAGAACTTCAATGTTATCACATTTATATATCAAAGCTGCAATTGTTGACCTAGAGTTATCGATCAGAAACTCGCGTTATTATATGGAATGAATTTGGGGTCTAGTTTGTTTGAAACCTTGTGTACAAGGTCATATGGTCATCGCAACATATTTTTGGCATGGTAGAAACTGCAGGAAACAGTTTATGCAGCCAGGATGGTGATAACATCTCACGTAACAAAGAAGCAAACGCAGCTGCCACTGAGAGCTCTAATTCAGGTATGATGTGTTCATTAGACTTTTAAGTAGATTTCTTCTAATTTTTATGTGTGTGGTACTTTAAAACTGATAGTTTTAGATTATATTTCAGAGGTTTTAATTTTACTAATAGTATTGCAAGACATCCCAAATAAGAAGGTGTTGAAAATTTCATTGGACAGTGGGAATAATATGAAATACATGTGAAATCATAACGTATGGTTTTGACTGTTGATTTTTATCAACTAAATTTATGGTTAATCTTTTTGACAGAAAACGGAAGTTTAAAATGTGCCGAGACACATGTAGCTGTCAAGTCAAAAGGAAGCAAAAATAAAAGAATAAAAACTTCTGTGCCCTTTACCTATAAGTCGTGGGAGCACATCGATCATGTGATTATGAATTTGCCTGCTTCCGCTCTACAGTTTCTAGGTAAGAATATGGCGTTGTACCTAGCTCTCACAAATAGGCTTTTGCATTATGCAATCTTTATTTGTCCGGTAACATGAATGATAAGAAACTAAAATGGAAATCGTCAATTTTATTATTTCAGATGTATTTAGAGGGCTTATACAGAGGAAATATTGGAAAGGTTCTCTACCATGGATTCATTGCTATTGCTTCATCCGGGCAAGTGAAACTCAAGAATCAGTAGTTTCAGTAAGCTTTCTAATACCCATATCCCCCCCCCCTAAAAAAAAAAAAAAAAGATGAATAATTGACAAAAAGAATGCATAAGGTGAAAAGGATTATCATCATGCTTTTATGAACTGATATTTTTTTATTTTTTTTTTCTGCAGGAGGCAGAATCGCTTTTGAATGCTAAGATACACGAGCCAATATTTCATCGGGTTAGAGATGTAGCTCCAAACAAGGTAAAACCTGATATAAAAATATCTAAAAAGATTGCATATATTCACAAGATCTACTTGGTTAATAAAGGGGAAAACGGAATGTTCTTACAAAATGACAGCAGTCCTGTTACAAGGGTTGTATTCTATGCGTACGTGGTTGTATCTTTGCAAAATGCTTTTCTTGGTGTCTTGCTACTGAAACATTAACTTTTAAATGGATCATTTTGGATTATGTTTTTCCAAAGAGGTCAAATTCTTTAAATCAAACATTGTAGTATCTAACAAGTAAAAGGGTTAAATGGGTCGAAAGGGAACAAGTCAATTAGGTTGTAAGTTGCCCAGAACATCACCTAAACTGCTTGTAAAAATAATATATATATATATATATATATATATATATATATATATATATATATATATATATATATTATATATATATATATATATATATATATATAATATAGCTTTTAGCCTTTTAGTATCATATAATATTAATTTTCTTTCAAAAAATGGACTGAAAATTGTTGGTGGATCAACCCGACTGACCCACTAAAGCTATCGATTTATCCCAAACCCATTATGACACATCACCAACCAGCCCTGTAATTTCCGCATCTACTTAATACGCTTAATCTGTCTTGCAGGCAATGTATTGCTTCAGCTTTCAGTTGCCCGAAGAAGCATGCATCAGTGATGAAATCACCACTACGGTTCCATGTTCTCTTGATAGATAAGTATACACGTTAAAATATATATTATTTCTCATGAAAACACTTTGATTCAAGGAAAGACCATGTCATCTTTGTTTGTTATTTATTTATTGTAACTTTTTGCATCATTATCTTTAGATATTACTTTAGATAAATGTCCATCTAGTGCTTAGCCGAATGGCATCCATCCTACCTTACCTCAGGTGCTTATCTCTTCCTTAATACCACGTTAATCTACGTGTAATTTAGAGTATGCGTATTAACTATTCTCCCGTCCTCTTTTTATTTAGACAAAAGATCGTCTTTTGAAACAGACCTGATTACGGAGATCCTAAACAAGAAAAAGAACAATTACAACCCCACCTTTGAAAGATGCAATCATGCTCTTTATGCACAAAGCATATCTTGACTGGAATTGCATCATATAGTCGTAGTATATACATGTATCTTTAAGCTTTTTTTTTTTCAAGTGGGTACAAAAACAAAGACCTAAACTTTGGTACGAAAATAATATATTAGAAAAGTTGAAAGAAAGCAAATGAGAAGACTGCAACAAAAATATAACACGTAGATTCAGGCTGGAAAGTTTAATTAAGCCCTGTTCAAGGGGGGTAATCTTTTCTTTCTTTTTGCTCATTGTCAAAAAGATGTAGTTAACTTTTCTGGTTCTCTATCTTCATTTCAGAACTGTGTTACGTTGACCCTTTATGGTAAACGTAAGGACCCATATCGGTCGTCGGCAATGTGTAGGTTTTAATACACAAGGTACAATTGTTTTATGGTTTTTATCTACTGTTTGTTTGGTTGATGTTGAAGTGTTGAGACTGTTACTTTGAATTCAAGTGTTGCTTCTTTGTATGGTTTGTGAGATCTTTATCTCACTTGGTGGGATGTACACGTGCATTGTGTTATTCTGACTTGTATAAATAGTGTAAGGGCCCGTTTGGTTTGTAAGTGGGTTTAGAGCTCTAGGTCAGGCTTCAAGCTATGGCCAAAATTTCCCCGTCACGTCAGCAAAAAATCTTTATGACATCAGAAATTCCACGGCACCACATTCTGGCCGTTACCCACGACACCAGAAAATGCGGTGCAGTTGTCCACTTTTTTTTTTTTTTTTTCTTTTTTTTTAACATAAAATAAAACATGCACAATATTAACTAAAATAAACTTCATTAATTTAAAAAAAAACACACATTACATTAAAAATAAAAAATAAAAAAAAAATCCACAAAAATAAAAGCCCAGTACATAAACATATAAATAAAATCCTAGTGCTAGTTGGTGGTATATTTTGCCCGGATTCGTGTTTTTTGTGCTTTCACGACCTCCGCGTCGATTGGATCCATCTTGCTTGTATCCATTTGTAGCACTCACATCTCCTCGGCAATCTTTTGAGATTCATATAAAGTAACTCTCGCTTGTGACTCTCATTCGAGAATATCCATCTTTGCCTTGCGGTCTAACTCGTATTGTTGTTGCAGCATTTCTTGAAACATTGCCGGGTTTGAACCGGAACTAGCAGTCGAGTTTGATGAACGTTGACTCTTAGCAATCCGGTACGAGCCGTCTGGCCGAGGCAACGGGTCTTGTCCAAAATGCTCGGGTTCCACTTGTGCTTCCTCGTTCGTAACCCGAATACGATTACGTCTTGCAAAAGTCGAGTCGGGATTTTTCCACTTGTGCTTGTCTTTCAAAAATTCCCAAGCGCTCATGTGACTAAAGTCATAACCCGTTGTTCTTTTAAACAATACGTGACAACGGGTCATAAAATCTCTATCATTCTCCCCACTCATAACCGTCGTTTCATCCACTACCGAATTCCACTTCTTGACATCTTTATTAATCGGAGTCCACTTTCCCGTCAACATGTTTTTGGTACGAATAGTGTAGTTGAGCCTCTTGGCTTCCTTGTTGTATGCGTCAAGCACTTTGTACCAAAACGTATCCCTTTGTTGATTCGAACCCGTTTTTGGATCCTCAGAAATTTGAATGAAACACTCCGCCAAAAGATACTCCTCGTCTTGGCTCCAAAAAGTTTGACGGGTCGGGACCGCCTCTTCTTCTTTGTCTTCGTTGGTTTTCTTGGCCTTCGTCTTTGTCTTTGGCTTCTTCGCCTTTGTCTTTACCCTCGTTTTCTTCGACGTCGGGGTCGGGACCAACTCTTCTTCTTCTTCTTCGTCTTCGTCTTCGTCTACTAGATGGAATGATGCATGGTCTGAATTTGGTTAGGAAGGGGTGGTTTGGTGTGTTTGTTGTGGTTGTGTAAATTAAGTATATTGTTGTTGTTGTTGTTGTTGCATTTTCCATTGACTAAATAGCATTTGTTCTTCGGGATTTATGTATCGGTTATTTGGGAAGGTAGGAAAGTAAGACAATTGAGTGTATGGATTCGAAGACGAGCCCGGATTGTTGGCCGGATTTGAAGATGAGCCCGTCATTTGGTTCGACGGGTCGTTTAGCATATTGCTAATCCATGGTGAGTTGGGATTCATTTTGAAGTATGAAAAAATTGAGAGAAGTAGAGGATTAATATATTGGAAGTGTGTGAAGTATGAAATAATAAAGGGTATTTATAAGGTTTTAAGGTTTTTTATTTTATATATATATTTTTTTAAGGCTCCAAACGGTTATATAACCGTTGGCTAACGTTCTGATTCCTCCCAACTCTCCCAACGTTCGAATTAATCCACAGAAAACAAAATAAATAAATAAATAAAATACGATGGCGTGGGCTGGTGGCCATGGCGCGAGCGGCGGTACCGTGCGCCGTCGGCCATGGTTGGCTGGTGGCCATGGCGCAAGCCACCAGCTATGCGTACCAAATGCTCTTAGAATTGGATTTGTATTTAAAATTGGTTTGAAAGTAAACTAAGAAAGAGAAAATTAATAATTATTTAATTTATATATTTGTTTAATAAATAAATTGAGATATTGACCATTGACTTATAATAATTTGTAAGAAAAAACAAATTAAATGGGTGGAAAAAATGAAATGTGTGGTGAAAATGCATTTGTTAGTTGGAATCATTCCAAAACTACCTAAATGATATGGAATGAGTTTTTTAGATTGATTTCATTGCTTTTTAAATAAATTAACTACCAAACAATTAATTTAAGATATCATTGTATTACTTGGGTCCAAAACCCACGTAACAAACACACCCTAATTTCTAGCTTTGAGGATTTGATAATTCACTTCAACGTTGCATCATCATGCCCTTATGCCGCTTTCTCACCACTTTTAACCTGTAATCATCGCTACTCATCACCAACCAATATGGAATTAGAAGAGAGAACAAAAGAAAAGCATGTGTTTTGCTTGGTCACGAGCCCAAGAGCCACTCGACACCAAGCCGACCACCAAACGTATGCAATCAATTAGACCCACCTCAACCTCAAGCTCTCCCATTTCGAGCAAAAATTGTGCCATCGCATAGAAAACATAATCCGGATAGTTGTAAAAAGGTATATAGGTTAGAGGTCGGCATTTTTTAAATGCTGAGTAATACATTGATTTTTTTAAACATTCTTTTTTAAAATCAAAGTTTAAGCATTATTCACTCAGCAAAACAAAAGCTAATCCTTCAAAAGAAATTAAGTAGAATGTAATCATTCAAAAGCAAAATAAGCTACAATCATTCAAAAGAAAACTAATATTATATAAATTAAGATATATCATGCAGCTAAGACAAAGTGTTTAACTAGTAAGCAAACATCAATTCTAATATTATCTAGCTTAAAAAACCAAAAAGGTGAGGATCAAAGTCAATATTCCGTAATAAAACAATGAGTAAATTGCAAAAATCGTCCCTAAAGTTTGGCCAATTTGCATGTTTCGTCCTAGAAATGTCAAAACTGCAAAAACCGTCCATGTGGCAAACCTTTGGAGCAAATATCATCCCTGACCAACATCAAATGACTAAAATACCATTGTCTTCTTCTTTCTCTATATTTCCTTTCAATTTTCTTACACAAATGGTCCCTGTGTTTCGCCAGGTTTTACAGATTTAGTCCGGATTTTTTTTAATTATTTATTTAACTATTAATATTAGTATTATTTTTTTACACGTTTTCGTCCGTTTTCTTACGTTTTTGTCCATTTTTAAAACGTTTTTTTTTTCCGTTTTTGTCCTTTTTTTCTTACGTTTTTGTCCGTTTTTCTTACGTTTTTTCCGTTTTCATACGTTTTTATCCGTTTTTGTTCTCTTTCTAACGTTTTTTCTGTTTTCATATGTTTTGTCCGTTTTTACATACGTTTTTGTCCGTTTTTCTTACGTTTTTTTCCGTTTTTGTCCCTTTTTGTCCTCTTTCTTACGTTTTTTTTGTTTTCATAGTTTTTGTCCGTTTTTCTTAGGTCTTTTTCGTTTTCGTACGTTTTTGTCCGTTTTTCTTACGTTTTTGTCCGTTTTTCTTACGTTTTTTTTTTCTTTCCGTTTTCATATGTTTTTGTCCATTTTTTTTCCGTTTTGTTCGTTTTTCTTACGTTTTTTTTTGTCTTCTTACGTTTTTGTCCATTTTTTCTTACGTTTTTTTCAGTGTTTGCCCGTTTATGTCCGTTTTTCTTACATTTTGGCAAGTTTTTCTAACGTTTTCGCCCGTTTTCATCCTTTTTTAAATGGTTTCATCCATTTTTTTATGTTTTGTCCGTTTTTGTCTGTTTATATCCATTTTTCTTACGTTTTTGTCCATTTTATATGTTTTTATACGTTTTCGACCATTTTCTTACGCTTTCATCCGTTTCTATACGTTTTCGCCCGTTTTCTTACATGTTCATCCGTTTTTATATGTTTTCGTCCATTTTTATACGTTTTCGTCCATTACTCTTACGTTTTTATACATACAAAAATGGATTAAACGGACAAAAATAGACAAAAACGTAAGAATACAGTATAAAATCAGACGAAAACTTATAAAAACAGTCAAAACGGACGAAAACGTATAAAAACAGATGAAAGCGTAAGAAACGGGCGAAAACGTATAAAAACCAATAAAAACGCATGTAATCATATAAAAACGGACAAAAACATATAAAAACAGACAAAAACGTAAGAAAACGAGCGAAAACATATAAAAATGGAAAAAAAAACGTATGAAACGGAAAAAACAAAAAAAAAGGGACAAACGTACAAAAACGTACAAAAACGGGCGAAAACATATAAAAATGGACGAAATCGTATGAAAACGGACAAAAATGTGAGAGAAACGGGCAAAAACGTAAGAAAACGGAAAAAAAAGGTAAGAAAAACGGACAAAACGAAAAAAAACGTAAGAAAAACGGACAAAAACGTATGAAAACCAAAAAACGTAAGAAAACGGTCAAAAACGGAAAAAAACGGAAATAACGTAAGCAAAACGGACAAAACGTATGAAAACGGAAAAACGTAAGAAAAACGGACAAAAACGTATGAAAACAGAAAAAAAAAAAAAAAAAAAAGTAAGAAAAAAGGGACAAAAATGTTTGAAAACGGAAAAAACGTAAGAAAAAGGGTAAACAACGTAAGTAAAACGGACGAAAACGTATAAAAAATAATACTAATATTAATAGTTAAATAAATAATTTAAAAAAAATCAGGACTAAATCTGTAAAACCTGGCGAAACACAGGGACCATTTGTGTAAGAAAACTGAAAAAAAAATATAAAGAAAGAAGAAGACAAGGGTATTTTAGTAATTTGATGTTGGTCAGGGACGATATTTGCCCCAAAGGTTTGCCACGGGGACGGTTTTTGCAGTTTCGATATTTCTATGACGAAACATGCAAATTGGCCAAACTTTAGGGACAATTTTTGCAATTTACTCTAAAACAATTAACCGATCTTTATAAAAGTACATAATATGGTATAAAAGTGGAGGGTGCAGTCTCGTTGTGGTTCTTCGTTTGCCTACATGGCACCTCTTCGTGGCTAGTTGCTGCACCACCACACCTCTTCATGGCTGCTCATGTGCAAGCTCCTCGTCTGCACGACGAAGGAGTAATTGTACGAAATAAGTTTATATAATAATATTATGATTATATAATATATAATATATATATATATATATATATATATATATATATATATATATATATATATATAATGGTATGTTGTGAATAAGTTGTATTGGGGCCCAAATTTATTTTTTATAATGAGTAATGATAATATATATATATATATATATATATATATATATATATATATATATATATATATATATATATATATATAATGGTTGTTGTGTGTGAATAAGTGTGTATGTGGGGCCCAAATGAGTAAGATATATATATATATATATATATATATATATAGATATATATATATATATATATATATATATATATATATATATAATGGTTGTGTGTGTGAATAAGTGTGTATGTGGGGCCCAAATGAGTAAGTTGTGGTTAGTTGTTTGGGGAGGGGGTTGTTAGTTGTGGTTTGTTGTGGTGACGTGGCACTCCGTGAGGCCCGAATGAGGAGGAAAAACTCCTCACTACATGCTCTAAGAACCATCACAAATTTGTTTGGTTTGGATCAAGGATATATTAATACATTTTTTTTTCATTAATTGTTTTAATCTTTTGGCTGACTAATTTTTATAGGTTTACCTTATTGACACATAGATTTGAACTAAGTAAGCTATCCTCTTAGAGAGATTGATGTAGTCATTTCATATATGTTTGCACTAATAAAATTTGAACCTGGACCTCACATTTTAATGCCGAAACATACAAAGCTAATACCATCTCAATTATCTGACTTGTTCTATATTATGATACTTTTTATGAGAGCTACTTTTTTTTTTTTTTTTTTTTTTTGGAAATTAAATTTAAATGAACACATTTTGAAAAAATCAGAGATAAATGTGTGTTTAGTTGCAGAAAAGTCTTGTTAGTTTTCAATCTCTAGTTTCTTAAGAATAATAAAGCGTGTTTAGTTTTAGAGAGTTTTATTAACATGAGAAAATATAAACTCAAGTTCTCTCAACTCTAGTTATAAATGATAAAAACTGTTAAAATTTCATAAACTACTCATTTTAAGACAAATTTGCTAATATAACCTTTCAGTTTTTTACTACCAAACACACTCTCTTTTACAAGAAATACGTTTGGTGAAACTAAATGGTTAGCGGTAAGCACTTGTTTTGTATAAGTGTTTGAAAAGATAATTACAATCAGTTTATGATGTTAAAATGATGTAAAAGTAGCGTTAGTATTTTAAAGATCTTTATCACCACTTGTTACCAAACAAGCTTTTTTACTTTAAATGTTAAACACAAACCGCTCTAAAATGCTCATAAAAACTATCCAAAGTCCTAATCTACATTTTTGTAAAAACCCAAAACTGCAAACTAGGGCGGAGCATTATAGATAGGGCTGAGCATCGTAGACCCAAAAACTGACTGGACCGAGAAAACCGACCGAACCGAAGAACCAGCGTACTGGTCTTGGTCCTAACTTTTTCCTTATTTCGGTCTCGGTCCAGTCCGGTCTCACGTACAAACCGACCAATAATGCCTTCTTTGACTGGACCGACCGAAGGAGTGGACCGGACGGAACACATTCGGTCCGGTCCTCAGTCCGTGGTTTTGGTCTAATTCGGTCTGGTCCGTTGTCGGTCCGGTCCGATCTTAGACCGATGCTCAGCCCTAATTTATAGACCGCGAACCGAGAAACCGGACCAAAACGAAGCGACAGGACCGAACCAACCATTTCAGACTAGGACTCGGTCTGGAGTTTTGGACCACATCGGTTTTCGATCCGATCCTGTTTTCAAACCGTGATAAGCCCTGCTGCAAACCATGTCATTTTATCCTACTCTTTATCTGAGTAAATTGCAAAAGTCGTCCTTGTGGTTTGGCCAAATTGCACGTTTCATCCTTGTGGTTCAATAAGTGCAAAAATCGTCCTTATTTTGCACTGTTACGTGCACTTTTGGTCCTTCAACAGTGAAATTTGGCAAACCACAAAGACGATTTTTGCAATGATGGAGGACAAAAAATGCACGTAACAGTGCAAAATAAGGACGATCTTTGCACTTAATGAACCACAAGGACGAAACGAAACGTGTAATTTGGCCAAACCACAAGGACGATTTTTGCAATTTACTCCTCTTTATCTTTTAAGGAAAAAAAAGTAGAAACAATTTTAAATAAAAAACTTATCCATAAACCATATATTCGAAAACTACTAAAAAGCAAATTATTTTAGTGACCAAAAAAGTAAAAAGTTATTAATATTTTTTTATATGAAAAGCTACAAAATAATATAAAAAAAACAATTATCCTTTTTGCGCTTCTTACAAATACATAACAGAATAACAGACTTCAGTTATTTTCCCTCCAAAATTTTCCAAAAAATGAAAAAATCACTAACCTTCATCTGCTTACTAATCTCGGTACTCGTAACCGAATCATCATCGGACGATGATACGTATAATAAAAACAATATTGGAGTGGGAGTGAACTGGGGGACAATGACGAGCCACCAGCTCCCACCCGAAAACGTAGTCGAGATGATGAAGGAGAACGGGTTCAAGAAAGTGAAGCTGTTTGAAGCCGAGAAACGGATAATGGAAGCGTTGATTGGGTCCGGGATTGAGGTGATGGTGGCCATTCCGAATTTTATGTTGCTTGATATGAGCCGTGATTCGAGTTACGCGGATTATTGGGTTGATGTTAATGTTACTAAGTATGCTTATCCTGGTGGTGTCGATATTAAGTAAGTCGCCTTTTTTGGATTTTTTTTTTTGGTTTTTTACTAAGTATGCTTATAAAAGTGCTTTTTGAAAACTGTGTTTTTTTTGTCGGCAGATAATTACTTTTTTCCGAATGGTTTGTTAAAAAAAGTGTTTTGTGATTATATGTGTTTTGCAAAACTTAATAATCAGATAATTTCATGTAAGACGAGTTTTTAGAAATTCGGTAAATTGTTTCTGTTTGCTAATGAGATTTGGATTTTAAACGAACCACGTCATTCATTATGTGTGAATACTAATGTTAAGATAATTGGTAAAGGGGGTGTTTGGGATTGCATTTGCAAAGTAGATTATGCAGTAGTCACTTTTTGATGATTGTTCGCCAAACACAGTTTTCTGATTATCTGCATTGTGCAAGCAGGATAATTATATAGACACTCCCCAAAACGCAATCTCAAACACCCTTTATATTGCTTCTAGTTGCTACCAGTTTAGTACGCATGTGTATAACCTTGTTCCCAATACTGTATGTGAGTTTCGCTATTGAGAAAACTGTTTAAATTGCTTCTATTTGCTGTCAAATGTGTACTGTGAAATTTGGCTAATTGCTGATTTCCGTATTTAGTGTCTGTGCGTTTGTTATTGAAATAATTGGTTAAGTTGCTTCTGTCTGGTACCGATTTCGTACAAACTCACGAGTGTGATATTAATTACTAATTGTGATACACACTGCACCACATCATTGTGTGTGATATTGCTATAGAAATAACTGGTTAAATGTTGCTAAAATTAGTACTTACGCTGATCCTTGTAGTGCTGATATCAAATAAGCAACAACAATAACAACATTTTAGTTTTGCGCCACTACACCACTCGCCGTGTGTGAGTGTGATGATTATATGATAGGTTAAATTGCCTCTATATGCTGAGATGATAGGCTAATTGTTGATATTAAGTAAGCAATGACAGCATTTCAACTTTTTACAAACTGCACCACTCACTCTGCGTGAATTTGCTATTAAAATTATTTCTTCATTCACTTCTATGTGCTATGAATATCAGTTCTCCACACTACACCACTCACCGTGTGTGAGTTTTGTTATTGAACTTGTTGGTTCAATCACTTTTTATTGGCTACCAAATTTGTTTCCGTCTGTGTAATCTTGCTGATATTACTGGTGGTGTCGATATTAAGTAAGCAGCAATTACAACTACACACACTGCACCACTCATTGTGTCTGATTTTGCTACTGAAGTTATTTGTTATATCACTTCTATTTGCCACCAACTTGATTACAGTGTGTTTAATCTTTAAAAGAACCTTGTGTTTCAAGATTAGCATTCGTATTGTTACAAAAAGAACCCATTATATTGGACGAAGTGATTCTTTGAGTGTAGCAAATGTTCACTGTATCGTGTTATAAACATGTGTATTGTTAAGGGTAAATAAGTAAAATTAAATGACTGTGATCGGTTATTTCAGGTACGTTGCAGTTGGAAACGAGCCTTTTCTAAAAGCATACAATGCTACTTATCTACAAATCACATTACCAGCTCTTAAAAATGTCCAGGATGCCCTTAACCGGGCCGGTTTAGGACACCAAATCAAAGCCACAGTCCCTCTAAACGCTGATATCTACGAGTCACCAGATTCAAACCCCGTCCCGTCAGCAGGTGACTTCCGGTCTGGAATCAAAGACCAAACCATCCAAATCATTCAATATCTTTATGCCAACGATGCCCCTTTCACAGTCAATATTTACCCATTTCTTAGCCTTTATGGCAACCCGTATTTCCCAATGGATTTTGCGTTCTTTGATGGGTCGAAAAACCCTGTTAAAGACGGAAGTTATGTGTACACCAATGTGTTTGATGCAAATTATGACACATTAGTAGCTTCACTAAGAAAAGCAGGATATCCTGAAATGAAAATCATAGTAGGGGAAATCGGGTGGCCCACAGATGGTGATATAAACGCGAACATAAAAAACGCTAAGAAGTTTATGCAAGGTGTGATTAATCACGTGTTAAGTTCGAAAGGTACCCCCGTTAGAACAGGCCCGTTGGATATTTACCTATTTAGCCTTCTAGACGAAAACAAGAAAAGTGTAGCACCTGGGTCATTTGAGACACATTGGGGCATATTCGAATATGATGGTAAACCAAAATATGAACTGGACATATCAGGGTCCAAAAGGGACAAAGGGTTAGCACCAGTTGTAGGTGTTCAATACATGAACAGAAGGTGGTGTGTCTTGAACCCGAAGGTCAAAGACTTAGAAGGGATAGCTAAGGAGATAGACTACGCCTGCAGCTTATCAGATTGTACATCTTTAGGATACGGGTCATCATGTAACCATTTAAGTTTTTCGGGCAATGCTTCATATGCTTTTAACATGTACTATCAACTCCAATCTCAAAATGCATGGGACTGTGAATTTTCGGGGCTGGCTATTGTGACAGGTGAGGATCCATCGGTTGGTGAATGTCATTTTCCAGTGATGATTGCTGATGGTACTTCGGTTCATGAGTTTCATCGGTGGACAGTTTTGAAGGTATTGATTGGTGTACTTGAAGCTTGCATTGTGTTCTTGCTTCTTGTTTCTTAGTATTTGGATATCTTTTTTCGGTTTTTTAGTACAGTAGTTTTTTAGATTGTGTGCATAACTGATGATCATACTCAAGGTTCATATAGAATGCTAGTAAGTAATACAAAAGTTTGTTGTGATGTAACTGATGATAATGCAATACACAATATTCATAGTTGTTTGTTGTGATGTTATCTCAGACATTTTAGAAAGGTTTTAACAAAATTTTTTACAAGTAATTGTGCATTTTCTGCTTCTGTTTTCAGTGTTTTACACAGACAATTACTCCAATTAAGTAAGATTTAGTTGTGCATGTAAAACCAAGGTATGAGATGTGTGATTTGAGTCTTGTTAAACATGTTAATTTATGTGTATGTGGTGCCGTATAAAATGTGTGTTTGGGCATGTCGAATGGGCTGTGAAAGTGGTTTCGGAATGATGTGATTTTATGTGTGTTGGGGTGACGAATAAACTAGTATGAGTGTGTTGTGTCGTGGGCTGGAAACTGAGGTTAGGCTGATCATTGTAGGTGTGGGGTGAGTGTGAAAAGGTAACTAGGGTGTTTTGGTGTGTGTATGTGTCGTTAAAAACAGACCAAAAGCATGAGTCGTTGTGATTTTATGTAGTCAATATAGGGTATCGTAGGCTGGGGAAAAATGGGTCAACATGGCATATCGTGTGAGTGTGAAAATGGGTCTATAATTGGCATGAGAAAACTTCGATATTATATGTATAAATGTGGGTTTGCTGTACGTGTGTTCTGTGATAAAAACTGGTGCGCTATAATGTTGTTTAAAAAAAAAAAAACATTGGTAATACATGTGAGGCTTATGTCGATTAGTAAGGCATGTATTAGGTGTATATTTTGTGTCGAATGCATGAAGTATTAGAGTGTTTGAATGAGTTGAAAATAGTGGTGAAGGTACATGTAAATAGAAGTCCAGTATGCATGATAAAAACCTGATGTGGTGTATGGCTAATATATAAGGGTCAAAATGATTGAGTTGAGTTGGCTTCAAAGAGAATAGAAAGGGGCTGTACAACAGCAGTGTAAAGCAAAAGTATGGGGTAGCATGTGAAGGCATAGGGAAGATGGCATGTGGGGGGTGTCATTGGGCTATAAAATTCAGTATGTATATACGACATAGAATCTAGTTTAGGATTATATAGATATGTAAATTAAACTTTAGTCCCTGAACTTTAATAAAATGACGGTTTAAACACTAAACTACTAAAATTGGCATAATAAACCTTAAACTATTATAATTGTCATTTTTAACTCCTAAATAATATAAATTGGCGATTATAACCTTAAAGTGTTAAATTACTATTTCGGGAAACTTTTTAAAAATAGAACGTTACTAAATATAGCAAGTTACTAAAAATATAATGTTTCTAAAAAAAATGGAAAGAAACCATAAATAGAAAACCTTAATAACTAAAATTGGTAAACTTATAAAATGAGCTTATAAGTAATATGTGGTCATTAATTTGTATAGCTTCGGTGAAGAAGGAGTGACTCTCTATTTCCGGTGCTTTCTTATTTTGATTGTTTGATTCGCATAAGGTACAGATATTCTACTCTTTCTCAGTAAGGGTGTCCTTTCTCATGACTTCGATCTTTGACTCTGATTCATTTGATTTGATATGCTTTGATTCCTCTGATATGATTCCTTTGCTATGATCTGTTGATATGATTCTTTTGATATGAGCTTTGATATGATCTCAGTTATATGATCATCTCTTATGATTCAGTTACATATGCCTTTGCTATGATTCCCTCTGATATGATGTTATGATATGATGTGCTTTGTTATGTTTGTTGCCCGAGCTAACTAGCCATGGAGGTACCATGGCCATGTCATTGAGGCACCGATGGCATGACACTTTCTGTGGAGGTGTGATTGATCCACGGCGTCCCCTTCTGTTATGATATGATATGATATGTGTACACTTTGGCCATTTTGATATATGCGTATACTTGTCTAGTACATGGTACGTATATGATTTGTTTTACAGGGGGCGTATGGATGCATCCTAGGCTAATATGATTTGATATGTGATTTGTTTGGTGACTGGTTGTATGTGCCCTATACCCCACTCACTGTTTTTGGTACTTAGAGGTCTCCCCTCTCCGTACACTTAGATATGATAGGTATATGTGATGTGATTATTTGGTCTATACGAGTGGCTCGTGTAGATACGCTCGTGGCTATCTGTTAAGTATCTTTGGTCCGATCGAGTGGCTCGGTTGGATGTGTTCGTTGTCGTTTATTTCTTTGACTCTAGAGCTATTCTTACCTGGTGTGTATGCTTGTGTGCCGTTTGATTCATATCCATTTGACTATGTTTATTATCGTTTCTGCTTTGTTTATATATTGGTTCACTGAGCGTTTTATTCTCAGCCGCTTTTCTTTTCCATGCGGCAGGTAATAAGCGGGATGTGGGGCAAGAGAGTTGAGAGTAGGAGTAGAGGACCTACCATATTAGATTTCCCATTTCTTTTGGAACTATTTTGGACTTATGTTAATTATGAGAGACTTCCGCTTGCGTTATATTGTATGTTCTGATTAGACACCATAATGTGGCATCTTAACCAAGGTCGGGTTGGGGTGTTACAGCGTGACACAACAAATAACATGATGTACATGAAAAATCCTTGTATCAAACTTAGATTTTATTCATGTTATATCTTTTCAAAGATATGTTTCTATTTAGACTTTCTAATAGCATATCATGTTCTATTAGAATCAATTATTTTTACCGCTTATGTTTATAACAATAAACATATATTCCAAGGTTATACAACATATATGAAATATTGCACTTAGAAAAACATATATTTATTTTTATATTTATTTTCATATTTATTTTCATATTTCGTCCTCACACAAGTAATTTCTCAAGAAAGAGTTTTGATATTCTATTGTCAATTTCATGTTAATGAAACTAAGAATGACAATCATAATCTGTATACATTTAATGTGCTTAGAAAAAATATTCAATCACAGTTAATTGCTTAAGTGTGATTGATAATCTTGTCATAAGAAATACATTAAATATGTTTAGAAAATTGTCCATATGATTTCTACACAAAGATTTAAACCTCTAGGATTTTCATTCCCTTTGAAGAAGTTCATCTTCATTCTACAGTCTAACTATAGAGTTCAAGATTAATTAAGCTTCCAAAACTAATTATCTTTATGGACTACATCTAAACATTCATAGTATGAGTAACTTGCCAAATTCAATATTTTCAGTTCATCTTAATGACCAACAGGTTTACCATAATCATGTAACTCATAATTCTCAACATATTATTCAAATATTTGAGATATCCTTGCAGATCTATGAATGAGAATTCCATCATCTTGAGATTTCACATTAACATGTTTAATCCTCGCCATGACATTTACTAGTGTATTTTTAGAAGATTATGTATCTTGTAACTTTATCTTTTCAAGATAAAACTCCTACTTGCCTTTCGTAATTTATAGACTATTATAAATACTTAGCAAGTAGAGCAACACAAAATTGCTCTCTTTTGGAACATTACAAATACATATTGACAGTTCCTTACATTTGTTTGTTAATATCCTACTTCATAAGTTGTTTAACAAATTAAGAACTTCAATTTTAAGACTTAATGTGATTCATCACATTCCATAATAAATGGTGTCTTATTAATCTTCTAGGTTGGAGTCTTATTGAGTATATACTACCCATACTCAATTTTCTAACCTTGATAACTTTTGGAAGAAAGGAAGTTATAGTTATCTTTAATCAAACAATACTAATAGAGTTTGATTCTCCTAACTAAACACACCACAAACTTGAGGTATTTCATTAGAACTAATATTGTGAGACAATCTAACAATGTGTAATATAAACTTATACTCCTTTTGGCTTACCTATTGTAACACCCCCAAATTTGGTTTGTGGCAGCGGAAAAGTAATTAGGGTATTACGGTGAGGATCGAAGTTAAAATTCCAGAAAACGGCCCGGAAGGGGCGTTTTGAGAGTTATATGTCATTCAAAATAATAGCTTTTATACAAAAGTGAATTATTCGATTTGAAAATCCCATAAAAGAATGTGATAATTTGGAAAGAATGACATATTTGATTTTACACCATTTAAGTTATCAGAGTAAAAGATGCCCGCTCCGTGTCTTGTCCTGCTCCGTTAATTACCTGAGAAAAACATGCTTAAAATGTCAACACAATGGTTGGTGAGTTCGTGGAGTTTAATAGCAAATAACTTTCTTTGAAAGGTGTATAGTGATTGTTGAAATAAATAATAGTTCTTCATGAATTAATTACAAGTTGTGTTGTATAAAAATCCACAAGCAAATCATGTATGATCTCCAAAATCATAAGTTTCCAGTTATGAATGCAGATGAGCTACGTTGTTATATGCTCGAAATGGGATGTTGAGTCAGCTTTTAAATGTAATGACATACCAAGCATTTTGGGTTGCCTTGCAGAATTCTTATTTAAGTCACATATGGTAACAGTTAAAGTTCAAGTACAAAATTTACAATCATATCATATAGTGGGAATGATAATCTAGAATCTGAAGTCTATCAGTGTAAAGTGGTGGTCTTCTAAATACAGCTGTATCCTCGGATATATATGAAACATTCATATAGTCATAAAGTTATATTGCCCTAAGCCTCATGACACGCAAAACGTTAACAATTGGGTGTCCCACCAGGGTTACCTGATGGGTGATTTATGGCCCTCAGTGAATAGGTGACTTGCCAATTCCTATTTTTCTCAAATATAGTGCACCACGACTAATACGACTAACCATGAGGCATTCCGTCAAAGTATTAGTGGGGTAGGTCGTCAGCCTCTAACAGGTTTCGAAGCTGTTCACTATATTCGCGCTCACCGCAGTGATTAATGGCTCATGATCGAGGGACTTTATGGCAATAAAGTGTGCTTAGGCAATATAGGTCTCAAGGTTCATAAAATACACGTATTCTGATTTTGGCAATTATTTCCAGTGGAATATAGAAATATTATAATAAGTAACAGTTCATTCATTTGTCACATGAATGCATACAGTAAGCCTCAGTATCATGTTACATCAAGTAGTTCAGAGATGTTATGTTTCAAGTTCCGTGTTTAAGCTAAACAGACAATTTGCACATATATTGAGCATGTTTTCCTTTCAAGTATAATTCAAATAAGTAAAGCGTAGTTGATAGTTTTTGAGCAATTCATGAGAGTTTTTCAAGTAATATAAAACAGTTAAAGCATGTATCTCCCCCAAAAGAGTTATTAGAAACAAGTGTGAAAAGTAGGGGCCACGACTCACCTTTGCCACAGCAAGCAAGATCACACTGACACGACTGGCATCTAGAGCATATCACAACGGTCTCAAAACATACAGCGCGATGATATACAACGGTCTAGGACCGGCACAACCTAGTACGTATAAGATTATCTCAAAATACATCTCGCAAAAGTAATAAAGTCTATAAAAGACAAAGTGTCGTAGTTTTCGTGGATTACTCAGTTTTCCAAAACTTATCAAAAGCTTAGTTTCAATGTTTCGTGTGGTGTGGTAAGATAACCTAGACTCGACGTACAACTCACGCCAAAAAGAATAGACATCAACTAACTCAAGAGGATACTGACAAGAACTCAAACCAAGGAGGACAACTTAAAAGCTAAAGACAAATAAACACCTCAAATCAAATAACTAGTTTGTACGTTTCAGCATTTACCCCGTTATCCCAAATAGTTTGTATAAAAGATAAGCGTCTTGTAAAATAGTAAAGAGTTTAACTATTAAAATCAGTTTTTCTCAAATCGTTGAGACTTGGACTAACCAAATCTGAAATTACAATAATTTATAAGTTTATGTCTCGTTATTATTCTTGTAAATATTAGTTTTAGTTTTATTGAAGATTTTGGGTCTGTTTCGTGTTTAATATATTATACCGTCTCGAGTTTCAAAATATTCAATAAGTCCAATGTCTAATGTCGTAAGTCTGATAGCGATCCACATTTGTCCAATGTCCAAATATAATAATCAAAATCCGTTAAATATCCGCAAAGCTCAATATTGATCATTAATTCCCACGGAAATTCTGAAACGCACAATTAACTCACCAATATTTTTGTTTTACTACATAACCTATATTTCAAACACACTTGTGGGCTTGGCCTGTTATAAACCAAACGCACCCTTTAGTGGGCTATAGGCCCATTTCGGTTTTAACACAACACAAAAACATAAAACCATCCTAGTTAGGCTGCTACCAAAACCGCAGCCAATGATTTGGAATGCCAACCAAAACGCACCCTACGTGGGTGGTTTAACCGAGACTCAATCAAACGAGACAACAATGTACTACGGTGGTTACTACTCGTATCACACCGAGACCACTTGGTCTCGGCTTCAAGCTAGTGGCGACAACAATACATGACATCAAAGACCCTTGCCGAGACCATCAAGACCAAATTCAAAAGACTAAATAAACCACGAGTAAGAACAACTAAACTGACCCATAATGAAGTTTATAAGACTTACCGAGCAAGTATTAACCTCACAACAACAATAGCTCAACAACATAACAATGACCACAACCTATGCGACCACAAAGACCACTGCCGAGACCATTTTGGTCTCGGCTTGGCTTCTACAAACCAAACCGCAACTATAACTATATCGGGACCAAACCAAACGACAAACAACCGTTTCTCTTATCTGACAACAACCATATGGACCCTTGGGTCGTGGCTGCTAAACCAAACGGACCCTTAACCACGACATCAAGAACATCGAGACTATCCCGTGACTCAAACGAGTCATAACTAACCCAGTGGGTCTCGACCCAATACGTTTTCAACCCGAATCAAACAGAAAGTCTTCAAACCGATTCTTACCATACGCTTTATATGTCTCAAAATATTTTATATCCCGTTTTTACAGTTTCAAAAATTATATAAACTAATTCAACTTGCCTTAAATCCACGAAAACAATAATAAAAATAAATAAAATCGGTTTCATAAGAAAAATAAATAAATAACAAACGGTGTCTCGATTTTACCAAGTCAAGAAGAGAGCGAGAGGAGGCGGATGACGGCGGCTGAAATGGTGGCTGTGGGGACAGCCATGGCGGCTGTGGTGACATTCGAACCCAAACGAACTAAACTAACACCAGAAACATATATTCCGTCGACCTTGTGTTGCCGGAAAAACTCGCCGGAAGAACTGAGTTACCAAAGAATGGAATAGGTGAGGGTGGGTTTCTTAGCGCGTGAAGTATGTGGGAATGATGAGAATGGTGAGAGGATTAAAATGGTGTTGGCGGTGTAGCATGGTGAGCGGCGGTGTGATGGTGGGGGCCTGATTTGATGACCGGAAAATTTAGAGAGAGAGTGAGGTGAGAGGGAGTCAGGATAAGAATAGGATTGGGTTAGTTTTATAGAAAAAGTTTATACACGTTGCTTCAAAACAATCATTGGTACCCACTGTTTGTGAGCAGTAATTGGAGAGGTGGCAATGTTTTGCTGGCAAAGAAAAAAATATCTTGGATATTTCACAAGGTTGGCTTATCTCTAGTGTCGGCATGTATTTTAAGTATGTGCCAAAGTGAGCTGTAATCGTGGGTTTTAACAAAACGAATAAACATGGGGTAAGAGTAGTTAGCATTTTTAATTTCACAAGAGTAGTAATATGTATAATAGTTAAGTTGTGTATTGTGTTTAAAAGGAAGTGTGTGGTAGAGATGGTGAGTTAGGTATCTTATAGAAGAAATATATAACACGTTTTCATTGACTATAGAAGTTTTTGAATCAATCATTGGGGTTATTGTGGTTTGATGGACAGCTATGCGTATTTTGAACAATTATTGATGTTATATGGACAGTTATGCATATTTTACCGACATCAAAATATTGTATAGAAGATATTTGTAGGTAGGTAGTAGGTTGGGTTGTAGGCTTAATTAAATGGGGTTTGTGTAATGAAATATGTTTTGCATAAATGAATGTAGTTAATGAAATATAAATGTGATTAAAGTATCAAGTTATAGGTTTAGTAGTTTTAACTATAATGTGTAATTTGTGTAACATAAATTTAGTGTGGATGGAGTTTTGTGAAACACTGAGTTTTCAAGGTACGTGTTGCTATTTAATATATGTTGTCAAAACGTAATGTGATAATAATAAAAGAAAAGTTTAAATTTTCCCGTAAAAATGGGTTTTGTTAAATGGTAACCCGAGGTTATTCTTAATTAATGAGGATTATCATAACGGATTTTTGTGGGATCTTACACCTATTTACCAACTAAGTCAACTTAATGGTGAAATAGATTTCAAAGCCAATTGCATGCTTTATAACACAAGTACCTTTTAACTAAGTCACTTATCTTCCATATCTCAATCAAGAAGACATAGACTGTTATAATCCTACTATACGTTATAAATCATTGATTAACTCAATGGCTTCTTGTATATGTCTTAATAAAGAAGACATAACAAGTTAACGTCTTACTTTATATTATAATAAGTCTTGTAACAATTTAAAAGACTTCATATTTATAGCTTTACAATAAAGTATAAACATGTATAACTAAAGTAATCATGAACACAACAATTTGGTTTCAATAGTAATTTCAAGTTAATTTATTACTTCATATATTTATGACATTCCAAGAATACATAAATATTCAAATTTGAAGTAGTATTAGATTACTTCATTTATTTATGTCATATCAATAATACATAAATATTTAGTTTGAAGTAGTCTCATTATACTTATTGACACTTGTTCTAATAGGTATCTAATTTAGAAACAGTAATTATCCATGTACGGTCTCACGTAATCATGGAATTTCACCTTGTTGTTGTAATCTAGTCAAGGTCTCACTTAAGCTAAATTTCAACAACAAGTGTTTCTAGACTTAGAGGTGTATTAGTCATATTCAGAACTTTAGTTTCTTACCTTGCGGTCAAGACAGTTCTTTAAATCATATTCCTATATGTTGTACCTTGCACATAATACAAGATTTCTCCCACTTGTACATGGAACAACATCATGTATCAGATAAACAACACGTCACTCGTTTGTTTATATGATCAATATGATTGTGTCATAAATATTAGTAGATATAGAACCACCTTGTCTAGTAAGGAAACGTACATGACTATCCTTAAAAGCACAAGTGTCTACAATTGGAAAGTAATTATCTCAAGATGTTCTAGAGATAATTTGGGTTACTACCAAGATGACAAAGCTTGTAGATCCCACTGAATTACAGATCATTACAATAATTCACTATTCAGTAATTACAACACAATGCTCCCACTGGATTTGACAACATTATAAGTGTTTCATAACCAGTCAAAGCAAATAGTGTGCTATTAACTTTCCTACACCTTTGAGAAGACCCATTCGTAACAATTACTTACGTACTAAAAAGAGTGTATTCTACTATGTAGATGATGGACTATCCATTAATGCAATTAACTTGAAAATTGGGCATGCAATTTTCCTTAATATGTCTACCATCCCCACAATGGTATGTAGCCTCTTTAAGTGGTCAAAGCACAACAACTAGATAAATTATGCTAGTTTGCCTTTTACCAATTTTGTGGTAATCAGTCTAGCTTCTAATTTAATAACTCATAAAATGTGCAATTTTCTTAACTATTAAAGTTTGCTATGAGTTATTGATCCGTCTGAAAAGGTATATATAAATATAAACAGTCTCAGAACGAATACTCGTGTGTAGTGTGAAACCAGGCAAGTGATCACCTGGGTCGTTTCCCAACGAGATGTGAATGTGCAACTGTGAAAAGCTAGGATTAGAGTGACTGATGTGATTGGATATTTTTGATTTTGCTTTTTAACAATTCTAAATAACAATTTAAAACACATATACACAGGAAAATTAAACGCGAATTAATTAACCTAAAAACGCGTAACAGAAAATCTAAAACGGGCAAAAACTGAAATATATGAAATTTAAAACCTAAAAATGTAAAATGACTTAAAACTTATTTAAAAACTTAAATTATATTTTTTTATACTTTTTATTTAATTATTACTAATTATTTATTAATTTAATTACTTATTAAACTATTTAAATTTATAAAAAATACTAAATGAACAAAGAAAATTCTAAAACTTTTTCTAAAAATATTATAAGATGAAAAGAAGCTAAGAAAATTATAAAAATGAAAATTGCTTAATTAAAATTTAAAAAGATAAATTCTATTAAATAGAAGCTATCACTATATTTCTATTTTTTGTTTTTCTTAAGGTCTAAAAATAAGATTATATTTTTCCTAGATTCAAAATGACAAAATAAAATTATGAAAATTGGATTTATATTTTTCTGATTATTTTTCTATTTATTATGATTTTATTACTACTAGAAACTAATAAAAAAGATTAAAAATATTAAATGACTTAGGAAAATTATGAAAAATTCTGAGTAAATCTAAATTATTATTAGAAAGCTAGGAAAAATAAAAGTGGAAGTTATCTAAGCCTGATAAGCAGATTTGGGCAGATAAGCAGTTAGCAAATAAGCCCAAAATAAGCTAAAAAGCTAGAAACTTCACCAAATGCTCAGAATAAGCTAAAACAACTTAATAAAGCATGAAACAACTGAAAAAGCACAATAAGCAATAGAAAATAAGCAGATAAGCACATGCACAGCAGCAAAACTCAAACAGAAATCTCAGAAATGGCCCCAACTTTGCAGACAGATTAAGCACACTAAATAAGCTGATAAGCTGAATTTTAAGGGGGCAAAAGCTAGCTTATACTACTGGCTATCTAAAAATACTAAAAGCCCCATCACAAACACACCAATTGAGGTCCAATTTGGCCCTAGATCAGCAGCTCAGAACTGGGATTGAACCTGGATTTTGACTTTTGCAGTAAAACAAAAAGTTGACTTAGGTGAGTTTTGATCTGATCCTAATGGTTGAAAATATAATATTAAGCTACAATAAAGCTAAAATAAGCTAAAACAACAACTTATGAATGGATTTGATGAGATCAAGAACCTAAATTCCTAACAGTTAACTAGTAGTGAGATTACAAAAGAAATTTTGACTAATGAACAAAGGATCCCTGGTTTTTATTGTTTCCCTGAACTATTATGAACTAATATGACTTATAACAACAACAAACACCAACTAGTATGCACAGGATTACCAATTGATCAGCAAATCCAAACACCCTTTAACTTGACAGATTTTATGATTTTCAAAGCAACTGTGAGATTTACACCAAAACACTGATTTCAAATACTTTCTTATGATTATAACAGACCAAATGAGCATTAAACAACAACAATTTAAGCATGAAACACAGAAATAGACCAATTGCTATTTTGAGTGTGAAATCAAGATTTTTCACAACAACAGATTTACAGGAATTTGGTACCAACTGAAATAGATTATTAGGAACCTGATAAGATGCCAAAATGAGGTCCCAAAATAAGCCAGCTGATTAGAGCTTGTTAGGACAGTTGCCACCTTCTTTTCTCCTCAGTCAATCCAAAACCAGCAAAACAAATTGATCCTGAGCAAAACAAGTGAACCAGAGACCAATAACCACACCTAGAGCTTCCCCAGAAGCACTAAACCAAAAGGCCATCCATTATAGCCTTGCTCCATTCTTCTTCTTCCTTAAAAACTGATTTTTGAATTTCCACTAATTAATTGGTATTTTTGAGTATTTATGATTTTCTAAGTTAACAGTCCTCTAAATGATTTCAATGCTTCAAAAAAAAAAACTTATGAATGAGCTTAACTTAGCTTATAGGATCAGTACATATCACCTTTTAACAACATTAAGTGAGATAGAGATTTTAAGCAATTATTGACAAAAACTAAAATGATCACTAAGAAACTGAATTACTGCTTGAAATATGGTTCTTATACACTGAAATCATTAAAATTACAACTTGAAAGCTAAAGTGAACACTGGAAATCAAAAATTTAACTAAAACGACATTACGCTATACTAACTAAAACTACTACTCTTTCTCTGCTCCTTCTTTTCTTCTTTTTATTGACCTCTAGGGTTCCAGGTGTCCCTCTGAATGTTTCCCATCACATCTTAACCATTGGATTGGTCTGAATAATCTTGGCCCTCAAAATTGCCTTTTTGGCGCCAAAATATCCAAAGCCAGTTGGAGGTTGCTTGTGAGGGTTTTAAGGCATTAAATGGTCTTGGAAGGTAGTAGAGGTGGAAGGGACAGGGAAGTGGAGTGGGTAGTGAGGTGGTGAGACAGGTGGTGGTGGTTTTGGTATACCAGTGAGGTGGAGGGAAGGGATGACAGGGGTGGTTTTTAAAACGGGGTGTTGGGTTTGGGTTTATTAAACACGGGGTGTTTATGGGCTTGTGTTGGGCCTGGACAAAAGGAAGGGTGGAATGGGCTTGGGTTTATTTATTTTGGTTTTGTTTTTGGGGTTTGTAAATAACAAAAAGGGTCCGTTTGGTTAAGCAGCATAAATCACAAGGACAAAAAGTGTATAAACCGAAAAGTTTAGGGTCTGATTTGTAATTTATCCAAAGTATTCATAGGGACCAATCATGCCATAGTTTGATAACCCAAGGACCAATATTTGATAATTTCCAAAATTAAAAATTCCCAGGGACCAAATGTGTCAGGTTTCAAAGTTGAGGGAACTGATTTGCCAATTTTCCAAACTTATGATCCAAGGGTATTTCTTGCCAAGTTTCATTTACCAAAGGACCCTAAATGTTAATTTTCCAATTTTTAAATATCCAGGCGTGTTTTATGTCAATTTTGAAACTCGAGGGACTAGTTTTGCCAATTATGCAAACATTGATTGTTTTTCAATTGTTTTCAATCCTTTTGCATTCGAAATACACAAAAACACATTTCAATGATATTTGTTACATTTATATGGTTATTTGTGTGCTTTTGGTCGTTTTTGGGGGTTTAAACAATGTAAAATATATGTGTATTTAGACACATATCAAATCCCCCACACTAAACTATTGCTAGTCCCTAGCAATATTTTTGAAAATTTAATGGATTTTATCTCTTTACCAAAAGCCATCACTTCTGGAGTAGCCATTGTTTCAGTATGTGATACCTTGGTACAATGATAACCAAATGATTTTGAGCAAATCATCAGCTGTCAACGGATTTGATTTGTCTTTACCAGAAGCCGTTTGCTTCTGGACTAGCCAACTCTTAGATAAAATACAGTTATTATCTTTGGTGAGCTGATTACCAATTATGGTTTTCCACTGCCTTTACCACAAGCCATAATCTTGCGGGCTAGCCAACTCTTCACTTATAAAGATATGGTGAGTCGAAAACCATACAATTTTGGGCAAATTGCAAGCCATAAACGGATTTGATATATCTTTACCAAGAGCCGTTTGCTCTCGGATTAGCCAATCCTTATGTGGGTTAGACATGGCGGACTGATAACCATTTATTGCGTTCTAAGTGAGAAAAAATTTTAAAATTTTGGCTAAAATGGGGGTACTAGATGGTACATTTGATCAAATTCGCAAGAATTCCCCCCCCCCCCCCCACACTTAGAACTGAATATTGCCCTCAATATTCAAAGAACCGGCTGTTAAACCAACACTTAGAACGTGAAAGGGAAATACTAATAGCCATTATTTTATATACACTTTTTTTTTTTTTTTTTTTTTTTTTTTTTTTTTGAAACTAAAAATGTACATATATACAAGATGTGGGCATCTCCCCCACACTAGGGTGAGACATGGGTGAAAACCCATATTTTGCTACTGTTTTTGATAACCGAGTCGCTAGCTTGACTCGACCCCGAATTCATTGGTTCTTGGGGAAGCATGTGGAACAAAAAATCTTCATCGGACTTTCGTTCAAGATGTTTGGATAAACACTGAAGTACTTGAAAGTTCCACTCCGATGAGATATACACAGACCCGGCTCACAAATGATAAATGAAAATGCCGAGGTCAAAGACTTTGTTCTCATTCCCAAACGAGTGAGGGAAAGGACAAGCTACCTTATAAGGGCAGAAAGGTAGAAAAACTCGAACGACATATGTGAAGTCAATATAATGGCGATCCTCTGAAGGAATTGACACATATGTCGGAGAAAGATCGGGATTAAGAGTTGAGGTCACATCATCAAGTTTATGAATAATAGAGTCCTTGACCTCATCGCTTTCTAACTCTTCATCAAAGAGATGATTTATTTTGATAGAAAAGCACTCATCGTCAAATTCAAAAAGAGAATTTGAATGGACTTTGAGACTTTCATTTTGAACTTCCTCATCAGAAAGTGATTCATCATCACTAGAGGAAAAATCATCATTTGATTTGAAAAGGGGATTAGATAAAATCCCGAAAGAATCATTGAAAAGAGGGTTAGAAAACGTCCCGGAAAAATCATCAGTAGTATCAAAAGGATGATCACTACAAAAAGAACCATCACTTTCACTGTCAGACATATCCTCAGACTCACTTGGGATTGGGATAAGGTTCTCAGCACTAGACTTTATGAATTCGTCCGATTCCTTTTCAGGAATAGTGCTAATAGGCTCATCCCCCATAATAAGAGAGTCCTTGGGGTTCACAGTCGGAAAGAATGATGTGATTGCAATAGACTGAGGGAGTTGAGAAATGATATCACTAACAGGAATAGTACTCTCCTTGTCGTCATCATCTTCGTCATCGAGCATGCACGCCTGTTTAAATAATAAACGATTGTGTGCAGCTCGTTCTATGGCAAGTATCTCTTCCATAGATTCACCATGACGATCATTTTGGGTATGCCTAACGGCCGAATCATTGAGTGTATCCGCAAAAATTTTAAGTTTTTGGAATACATCTTCGAAAGATCCTTCAAGAGGTAGCTGAGGCTGAGTTTGAATTGCTTGATGCTGTGGAGGTTGGTCGTGATAAGAATGATCATAATTGTCACAAGGGCCATGCTCATAGACAAGCGGGGTCCTCGTTTGACAATCTGATTCATAATGTGGACCACCACAGTACTCACAACAATACATTTGCTGTGACTGATTCGGCGAATCATAAGGATATTGGTCATAGACAAACCCGTTTCCCGGATTCACAAAGCTACAACCATGGCAATTTCCACCATTAGGAGGTCCCCCACACTGGTCACAACCATAGTTGTAAGATGAAGACATTTGGGGCTGTGGAGAGTAGTCGGAGAAATTTGGCGGTTCACTGAAAGAATTTGGATCATAAGTAATTGAATTCCTTGAACCGCAAAATAAACAACTTCCGTCTCGAATATCATTACCACATTGTTCGCATGTACACCAGTGACATGGCAAACCAAAAAGCGGCTCACCACAACCGACACAAGGAATAAAATCCGGAGGTGGGACAAGTGGTGTGCTCTGAGAGCTAGGAATTTCCACCACTTCCGTTATGGACTCTGGTTTTTGTTCTTGATAATCGTGAAGATTAGGCAAGCTGTCCTTTTTAGTCACCGTTCTAAACTCGGTACGTTCTCTTGACAAACTTTTAACCGTAAATTGTGAAAGGTCTGGATTAATTCTTGACTGTTTGCCATTAATAGCATGTATCTTGGGCTGTGAAGGGCAGTCGGAAGAACTTTGAGAATCATTGATGGAATTAAGCACTCTTTTGAGGGCTTCTTTACACCAATAACAAGATCCACAATCCTTTGGTACATGCTCTCCACACAGCTCACACGCATACTTTGAACAACGAAGGCTGTCAATCAACGGGCTTTCACAATTCAAACATTTGTACCCGAGAGACGCCATAGAAGAAAGGTATAAGAAGTTTAGAATCAAATGGATAGAGGGTAAAGGGATAAAGAATCAAAAAGGGCGAGAGGGAAAAGATGAATATTTTTGGGTTTTTGGTAAAAAATTTTTTTCAATCAAAACAAGATCAAAGCAAAACACAAGGAACTTAAACCTTAAATCAACCAGCGTACGGTAGCTCTCTAACTGAAAAACGCACAGAGTGGCAGAGAAGCAAAGGTGGGCAATTAATGCTCCTTAAAAACCCGCTTCTTTCAGTTCGACAATTTAATGTCAAACTATCCTTAAACCTCCGTTATAGTTTGTTTATCAATCAAAGGTGAGCCGAATTCGCAAGCGACACAAAGGCAAGTTTTAATCTTAGGTTTGGGAACTTATTATGGTCGTACCCCCAGTTAGGTAGTACTCTGTCTTGATTTTCGATGGTAATTTTTTATTGTTGTTATTATTAAACAAAGAAAACAGAAAATGTTTTTGGGTTTTTAATTTTTATATGATAATAATAATAATATATATATATAGAAAAGAAAAGAAAAATATTTTTGTATTTTATATTGTTTATGGGAAATAGAAACTTCTAGAAGAAGGGTCTCGAATCACTAATCGCTAAAACTCTACACAATAGTCGCAGCACACCTCCCCGGCAGCGGCGCCAAAATTTGATCCGTCTGAAAACGTATATATAAATATAAACAGTCTCAGAACGAATACTCGTGTGTAGTGTGAAACCAGGCAAGTGATCACCTGGGTCGTTTCCCAACGAGATGTGAATGGGCAACTGTGAAAAGCTAGGATTAGAGTGACTGATGTGATTGGATATTTTTGATTTTGCTTTTTAACAATTCTAAATAACAATTTAAAACACATATACACAGGAAAATTAAACGCGAATTAATTAACCTAAAAACGCGTAACAGAAAATCTAAAACGGGGCAAAAACTGAAATATATGAAATTTAAAACCTAAAAATGTAAAATGACTTAAAACTTATTTAAAAACTTAAATTATATTTTTTTATACTTTTTATTTAATTATTACTAATTATTTATTAATTTAATTACTTATTAAACTATTTAAATTTATAAAAAATACTAAATGAACAAAGAAAATTCTAAAACTTTTTCTAAAAATATTATAAGATGAAAAGAAGCTAAGAAAATTATAAAAATGAAAATTGCTTAATTAAAATTTAAAAAGATAAATTCTATTAAATAGAAGCTATCACTATATTTCTATTTTTGGTTTTTCTTAAGGTCTAAAAATAAGATTATATTTTTCCTAGATTCAAAATAACAAAAGAAAATTATGAAAATTGGATTTATATTTTTCTGATTATTTTTCTATTTATTATGATTTTATTACTACTAGAAACTAATAAAAAAGATTAAAAATATTAAATAACTTAGGAAAATTATGAAAAATTCTGAGTAAATATAAATTATTATTAGAAAGCTAGGAAAAATAAAAGTGGAAGTTATCTAAGCCTGATAAGCAGATTTGGGCAGATAAGCAGTTAGCAAATAAGCCCAAAATAAGCTAAAAAGCTAGAAACTTCACCAAATGCTCAGAATAAGCTAAAACAACTTAATAAAGCATGAAACAACTGAAAAAGCACAATAAGCAATAGAAAATAAGCAGATAAGCACATGCACAGCAGCAAAACTCAAACAGAAATCTCAGAAATGGCCCCAACTTTGCAGACAGATTAAGCACACTAAATAAGCTGATAAGCTGAATTTTAAGGGGGCAAAAGCTAGCTTATACTACTGGCTATCTAAAAATACTAAAAGCCCCATCACAAACACACCAATTGAGGTCCAATTTGGCCCTAGATCAGCAGCTCAGAACTGGGATTGAACCTGGATTTTGACTTTTGCAGTAAAACAAAAAGTTGACTTAGGTGAGTTTTGATCTGATCCTAATGGTTGAAAATATAATATTAAGCTACAATAAAGCTAAAATAAGCTAAAACAACAACTTATGAATGGATTTGATGAGATCAAGAACCTAAATTCCTAACAGTTAACTAGTAGTGAGATTACAAAAGAATTTTTGACTAATGAACAAAGGATCCCTGGTTTTTATTGTTTCCCTGAACTATTATGAACTAATATGACTTATAACAACAACAAACACCAACTAGTATGCACAGGATTACCAATTGATCAGCAAATCCAAACACCCTTTAACTTGACAGATTTTATGATTTTTAAAGCAACTGTGAGATTTACACCAAAACACTGATTTCAAATACTTTCTTATGATTATAACAGACCAAATGAGCATTAAACAACAACAATTTAAGCATGAAACACAGAAATAGACCAATTGCTATTTTGAGTGTGAAATCAAGATTTTTCACAACAACAGATTTACAGGAATTTGGTACCAACTGAAATAGATTATTAGGAACCTGATAAGATGCCAAAATGAGGTCCCAAAATAAGCCAGCTGATTAGAGCTTGTTAGGACGGTTGCCACCTTCTTTTCTCCTCAGTCAATCCAAAACCAGCAAAACAAATTGATCCTGAGCAAAACAAGTGAACCAGAGACCAATAACCACACCTAGAGCTTCCCCAGAAGCACTAAACCAAAAGGCCATCCATTATAGCCTTGCTCCATTCTTCTTCTTCCTTAAAAACTGATTTTTGAATTTCCACTAATTAATTGGTATTTTTGAGTATTTATGATTTTCTAAGTTAACAGTCCTCTAAATGATTTCAATGCTTCAAAAAAAAAACTTATGAATGAGCTTAACTTAGCTTATAGGATCAGTACATATCACCTTTTAACAACATTAAGTGAGATAGAGATTTTAAGCAATTATTGACAAAAACTAAAATGATCACTAAGAAACTGAATTACTGCTTGAAATATGGTTCTTATACACTGAAATCATTAAAATTACAACTTGAAAGCTAAAGTGAACACTGGAAATCAAAAATTTAACTAAAACGACATTACACTATACTAACTAAAACTACTACTCTTTCTCTGCTCCTTCTTTTCTTCTTTTTATTGACCTCTAGGGTTCCAGGTGTCCCTCTGAATGTTTCCCATCACATCTTAACCATTGGATTGGTCTGAATAATCTTGGCCCTCAAAATTGCCTTTTTGGCGCCAAAATATCCAAAGCCAGTTGGAGGTTGCTTGTGAGGGTTTTAAGGCATTAAATGGTCTTGGAAGGTAGTAGAGGTGGAAGGGACAGGGAAGTGGAGTGGGTAGTGAGGTGGTGAGACAGGTGGTGGTGGTTTTGGTATACCAGTGAGGTGGACAGAAGGGATGACAGGGGTGGTTTTTAAAACGGGGTGTTGGGTTTGGGTTTATTAAACACGGGGTATTTATGGGCTTGTGTTGGGCCTGGACAAAAGGAAGGGTGGAATGGGCTTGGGTTTATTTATTTTGGTTTTGTTTTTGGGGTTTGTAAATAACAAAAAGGGTCCGTTTGGTTAAGTAGCATAAATCACAAGGACAAAAAGTGTATAAACCGAAAAGTTTAGGGTCTGATTTGTAATTTATCCAAAGTATTCATCGGGACCAATCATGCCATAGTTTGATAACCCAAGGACCAATATTTGATAATTTCCAAAATTAAAAATTCCCAGGGACCAAATGTGTCAGGTTTCAAAGTTGAGGGACCTGATTTGCCAATTTTCCAAACTTATGATCCAAGGGTATTTCTTGCCAAGTTTCATTTACCAAAGGACCCTGAATGTTAATTTTCCAATTTTTAAATATCCAGGGGTGTTTTATGTCAATTTTGAAACTCGAGGGACTAGTTTTGCCAATTATGCAAACATTGATTGTTTTTCAATTGTTTTCAATCCTTTTGCATTTGAAATACACAAAAACACATTTCAATGATATTTGTTACATTTATATGGTTATTTGTGTGCTTTTGGTCGTTTTTGGGGGTTTAAACAATGTAAAATATATGTGTATTTAGACACATATCAAATCCCCCACACTAAACTATTGCTAGTCCCTAGCAATATTTTTGAAAATTAAATGGATTTTATCTCTTTACCAAAAGCCATCACTTCTGGAGTAGCCATTGTTTCAGTATGTGATACCTTGGTACAATGATAACCAAATGATTTTGAGCAAATCATCAGCTGTCAACGGATTTGATTTGTCTTTACCAGAAGCCGTTTGCTTCTGGACTAGCCAACTCTTAGATAAAATACAGTTATTATCTTTGGTGAGCTGATTACCAATTATGGTTTTCCACTGCCTTTACCACAAGCCATAATCTTGCGGGCTAGCCAACTCTTCACTTATAAAGATATGGTGAGTCGAAAACCATACAATTTTGGGCAAATTGCAAGCCATAAACGGATTTGATATATCTTTACCAAGAGCCGTTTGCTCTCGGATTAGCCAATCCTTATGTGGGTTAGACATGGCGGACTGATAACCATTTATTGCGTTCTAAGTGAGAAAAAATTTTAAAATTTTGGCTAAAATGGGGGTACTAGATGGTACATTTGATCAAATTCGCAAGAATTCCCCCCCCCCCCCCCACACACTTAGAACTGAATATTGCCCTCAATATTCAAAGAACCGGCTGTTAAACCAACACTTAGAACGTGAAAGGGAAATACTAATAGCCATTATTTTATATACACTTTTTTTTTTTTTTTTTTTTTTTTTTTTTTTTTTGAAACTAAAAATGTACATATATACAAGATGTGGGCATCTCCCCCACACTAGGGTGAGACATGGGTGAAAACCCATATTTTGCTACTGTTTTTGATAACCGAGTCGCTAGCTTGACTCGACCCCGAATTCATTGGTTCTTGGGGAAGCATGTGGAACAAAAAATCTTCATCGGACTTTCGTTCAAGATGTTTGGATAAACACTGAAGTACTTGAAAGTTCCACTCCGATGAGATATACACAGACCCGGCTCACAAATGATAAATGAAAATGCCGGGGTCAAAGACTTTGTTCTCATTCCCAAACGAGTGAGGGAAAGGACAAGCTACCTTATAAGGGCAGAAAGGTAGAAAAACTCGAACGACATATGTGAAGTCAATATAATGGCGATCCTCTGAAGGAATTGACACATATGTCGGAGAAAGATCGGGATTAAGAGTTGAGGTCACATCATCAAGTTTATGAATAATAGAGTCCTTGACCTCATCGCTTTCTAACTCTTCATCAAAGAGATGATTTATTTTGATAGAAAAGCACTCATCGTCAAATTCAAAAAGAGAATTTGAATGGACTTTGAGACTTTCATTTTGAACTTCCTCATCAGAAAGTGATTCATCATCACTAGAGGAAAAATCATCATTTGATTTGAAAAGGGGATTAGATAAAATCCCGAAAGAATCATTGAAAAGAGGGTTAGAAAACGTCCCGGAAAAATCATCAGTAGTATCAAAAGGATGATCACTACAAAAAGAACCATCACTTTCACTGTCAGACATATCCTCAGACTCACTTGGGATTGGGATAAGGTTCTCAGCACTAGACTTTATGAATTCGTCCGATTCCTTTTCAGGAATAGTGCTAATAGGCTCATCCCTATAATAAGAGAGTCCTTGGGGTTCACAGTCGGAAAGAATGATGTGATTGCAATAGACTGAGGGAGTTGAGAAATGATATCACTAACAGGAATAGTACTCTCCTTGTCGTCATCATCTTCGTCATCGAGCATGCACGCCTGTTTAAATAATAAACGATTGTGTGCAGCTCGTTCTATGGCAAGTATCTCTTCCATAGATTCACCATGACGATCATTTTGGGTATGCCTAACAGCCGAATCATTGAGTGTATCCGCAAAATTTTTAAGTTTTTGGAATACATCTTCGAAAGATCCTTCAAGAGGTAGCTGAGGCTGAGTTTGAATTGCTTGATGCTGTGGAGGTTGGTCGTGATAAGAATGATCATAATTGTCACAAGGGCCATGCTCATAGACAAGCGGGGTCCTCGTTTGACAATCTGATTCATAATGTGGACCACCACAGTACTCACAACAATACATTTGCTGTGACTGATTCGGCGAATCATAAGGATATTGGTCATAGACAAACCCGTTTTCCGGATTCACAAAGCTACAACCATGGCAATTTCCACCATTAGGAGGTCCCCCACACTGGTCACAACCATAGTTGTAAGATGAAGACATTTGGGGCTGTGGAGAGTAGTCGGAGAAATTTGGCGGTTCACTGAAAGAATTTGGATCATAAGTAATTGAATTCCTTGAACCGCAAATAAACAACTTCCGTCTCGAATATCATTACCACATTGTTCGCATGTACAGCAGTGACATGGCAAACCAAAAAGCGGCTCACCACAACCGACACAAGGAATAAAATCCGGAGGTGGGACAAGTGGTGTGCTCTGAGAGCTAGGAATTTCCACCACTTCCGTTATGGACTCTGGTTTTTGTTCTTGATAATCGTGAAGATTAGGCAAGCTGTCCTTTTTAGTCACCGTTCTAAACTCGGTACGTTCTCTTGACAAACTTTTAACCGTAAATTGTGAAAGGTCTGGATTAATTCTTGACTGTTTGCCATTAATAGCATGTATCTTGGGCTGTGAAGGGCAGTCGGAAGAACTTTGAGAATCATTGATGGAATTAAGCACTCTTTTGAGGGCTTCTTTACACCAATAACAAGATCCACAATCCTTTGGTACATGCTCTCCACACAGCTCACACGCACACTTTGAACAACGAAGGCTGTCAATCAACGGGCTTTCACAATTCAAACATTTGTACCCGAGAGACGCCATAGAAGAAAGGTATAAGAAGTTTAGAATCAAATGGATAGAGGGTAAAGGGATAAAGAATCAAAAAGGGCGAGAGGGAAAAGATGAATATTTTTGGGTGTTTGGTAAAAAAAAATTTTCAATCAAAACAAGATCAAAGCAAAACACAAGGAACTTAAACCTTAAATCAACCAGCGTACGGTAGCTCTCTGACTGAAAAACGCACAGAGTGGCGGAGAAGCAAAGGTGGGCAATTAATGCTCCTTAAAAACCCGATTCTTTCAGTTCGACAATTTAATGTCAAACTATCCTTAAACCTCCGTTATAGTTTGTTTATCAATCAAAGGTGAGCCGAATTCGCAAGCGACACAAAGGCAAGTTTTAATCTTAGGTTTGGGAACTTATTATGGTCGTACCCCCAGTTAGGTTGTACTCTGTCTTGATTTTCGATGGTAATTTTTTATTGTTGTTATTATTAAACAAAGAAAACAGAAAATGTTTTTGGGTTTTTAATTTTTATATGATAATAATAATAATAATATATATATAGAAAAGAAAAGAAAAATATTTTTGTATTTTATATTGTTTATGGGAAATAGAAACTTCTAGAAGAAGGGTCTCGAATCACTAATCGCTAAAACTCTACACAATAGTCGCAGCACACCTCCCCGGCAGCGGCGCCAAAATTTGATCCGTCTGAAAACGTATATATAAATATAAACAGTCTCAGAACGAATACTCGTGTGTAGTGTGAAACCAGGCAAGTGATCACCTGGGTCGTTTCCCAACGAGATGTGAATGGGCAACTGTGAAAAGCTAGGATTAGAGTGACTGATGTGATTGGATATTTTTGATTTTGCTTTTTAACAATTCTAAATAACAATTTAAAACACATATACACAGGAAAATTAAACGCGAATTAATTAACCTAAAAACGCGTAACAGAAAATCTAAAACGGGGCAAAAACTGAAATATATGAAATTTAAAACCTAAAAATGTAAAATGACTTAAAACTTATTTAAAAACTTAAATTATATTTTTTTATACTTTTTATTTAATTATTACTAATTATTTATTAATTTAATTACTTATTAAACTATTTAAATTTATAAAAAATACTAAATGAACAAAGAAAATTCTAAAACTTTTTCTAAAAATATTATAAGATGAAAAGAAGCTAAGAAAATTATAAAAATGAAAATTGCTTAATTAAAATTTAAAAAGATAAATTCTATTAAATAGAAGCCATCACTATATTTCTATTTTTGGTTTTTCTTAAGGTCTAAAAATAAGATTATATTTTTCCTAGATTTAAAATGACAAAAGAAAATTATGAAAATTGGATTTATATTTTTATGATTTTTTTTCTATTTATTATGATTTTATTACTACTAGAAAATAATAAAAAAGATTAAAAAGATTAAATAACTTAGGAAAATTATGAAAAATTCTGAGTAAATCTAAATTATTATTAGAAAGCTAGGAAAAATAAAAGTGGAAGTTATCTAAGCCTGATAAGCAGATTTGGGCAGATAAGCAGTTTGCAAATAAGCCCAAAATAAGCTAAAAAGCTAGAAACTTCACCAAATGCTCAGAATAAGCTAAAACAAATTAATAAAGCATGAAACAACTGAAAAAGCACAATAAGCAATAGAAAATAAGCAGATAAGCACATGCACAGCAGCAAAACTCAAACAGAAATCTCAGAAATGGCCCCAACTTTGCAGACAGATTAAGCACACTAAATAAGCTGATAAGCTGAATTTTAAGGGGGCAAAAGCTAGCTTATACTACTGGCTATCTAAAAATACTAAAAGCCCCATCACAAACACACCAATTGAGGTCCAATTTGGCCCTAGATCAGCAGCTCAGAACTGGGATTGAACCTGGATTTTGACTTTTGCAGTAAAACAAAAAGTTGACTTAGGTGAGTTTTGATCTGATCCTAATGGTTGAAAATATAATATTAAGCTACAATAAAGCTAAAATAAGCTAAAACAACAACTTATGAATGGATTTGATGAGATCAAGAACCTAAATTCCTAACAATTAACTAGTAGTGAGATTACAAAAGAATTTTTGACTAATGAACAAAGGATCCCTGGTTTTTATTGTTTCCCTGAACTATTATGAACTAATATGACTTATAACAACAACAAACACCAACTAGTATGCACAGGATTACCAATTGATCAGCAAATCCAAACACCCTTTAACTTGACAGATTTTATGATTTTCAAAGCAACTGTGAGATTTACACCAAAACACTGATTTCAAATACTTTCTTATGATTATAACAGACCAAATGAGCATTAAACAACAACAATTTAAGCATGAAACACAGAAATAGACCAATTGCTATTTTGAGTGTGAAATCAAGATTTTTCACAACAACATATTTACAGGAATTTGGTACCAACTGAAATAGATTATTAGGAACCTGATAAGATGCCAAAATGAGGTCCCAAAATAAGCCAGCTGATTAGAGCTTGTTAGGACAGTTGCCACCTTCTTTTCTCCTCATTCAATCCAAAACCAGCAAAACAAATTGATCCTGAGCAAAACAAGTGAACCAGAGACCAATAACCACACCTAGAGCTTCCCCAGAAGCACTAAACCAAAATGCCATCCATTATAGCCTTGCTCCATTCTTCTTCTTCCTTAAAAACTGATTTTTGAATTTCCACTAATTAATTGGTATTTTTGAGTATTTATGATTTTCTAAGTTAACAGTCCTCTAAATGATTTCAATGCTTCAAAAAAAACTTATGAATGAGCTTAACTTAGCTTATAGGATCAGTACATATCACCTTTTAACAACATTAAGTGAGATAGAGATTTTAAGCAATTATTGACAAAAACTAAAATGATCACTAAGAAACTGAATTACTGCTTGAAATATGGTTCTTATACACTGAAATCATTAAAATTACAACTTGAAAGCTAAAGTGAACACTGGAAATCAAAAATTTAACTAAAACGACATTACGCTATACTAACTAAAACTACTACTCTTTCTCTGCTCCTTTTTTTCTTCTTTTTATTGACCTCTAGGGTTCCAGGTGTCCCTCTGAATGTTTCCCATCACATCTTAACCATTGGATTGGTCTGAATAATCTTGGCCCTCAAAATTGCCTTTTTGGCGCCAAAATATCCAAAGCCAGTTGGAGGTTGCTTGTGAGGGTTTTAAGGCATTAAATGGTCTTGGAAGGTAGTAGAGGTGGAAGGGACAGGGAAGTGGAGTGGGTAGTGAGGTGGTGAGACAGGTGGTGGTGGTTTTGGTATACCAGTGAGGTGGAGGGAAGGGATGACAGGGGTGGTTTTTAAAACGGGGTGTTGGGTTTGGGTTTATTAAACACGGGGTGTTTATGGGCTTGTGTTGGGCCTGGACAAAAGGAAGGGTGGAATGGGCTTGGGTTTATTTATTTTGGTTTTGTTTTTGGGGTTTGTAAATAACAAAAAGGGTCCGTTTGGTTAAGTAGCATAAATCACAAGGACAAAAAGTGTATAAACCGAAAAGTTTAGGGTCTGATTTGTAATTTATCCAAAGTATTCATAGGGACCAATCATGCCATAGTTTGATAACCCAAGGACCAATATTTGATAATTTCCAAAATTAAAAATTCCCAGGGACCAAATGTGTCAGGTTTCAAAGTTGAGGGAACTGATTTGCCAATTTTCCAAACTTATGATCCAAGGGTATTTCTTGCCAAGTTTCATTTACCAAAGGACCCTGAATGTTAATTTTCCAATTTTTAAATATCCAGGGGTGTTTTATGTCAATTTTGAAACTCGAGGGACTAGTTTTGCCAATTATGCAAACATTGATTGTTTTTCAATTGTTTTCAATCCTTTTGCATTTGAAATACACAAAAACACATTTCAATGATATTTGTAACATTTATATGGTTATTTGTGTGCTTTTGGTCGTTTTTGGGGGTTTAAACAATGTAAAATATATGTGTATTTAGACACATATCAGTTATTTCTTAGAATTTAGACAATTCTAATTTTCCTATCTTACCTTTCTCATTCATGAAAAAGAATAGGATTAAGTCTCACTCCTCTCTCAAAAGAAAGGAGACTAGTTTTATTCTTTTAGTAAAGTTGACTCTAGCCAAAAACCCCTACGGGTGTAGATCAATTTACCACTAAAAGAATGTCCCACGTTTACGGTTTAACGTTGCATCAATAAATTAAAAGAATTTACAAAATTCAATTTTAGTATTTTCTATAATACAATCTTTTCAAGAAAATAAAATACCCAAGGAAATATTCATATAACCATTGAATTTTCTTGAAAACTAGGATCCAAATTTTTATAGTTTCACTACATCAGTTGATCTGCTAGTAGTGAAAGTACAAAATATGGTAATCTGTCGAACAATAATCGGCAAACAATTTCCGGCTCCTAGATCATTATCGGAATTACATTTGCCAAATACAATTTGCAAAGTAAGCATGTTTCTTCCCATCCCATGCCTTAAGTTTCTAGGTGTCACTAACAACTTAATTAAGTCGTCTAATTTAGAAACTGCAAATTCTCCATATATGGTCTCACGTATTAACGGAAATTTACCTTGTTATTAAAATCTAGGTAAGGTCTCGCTTACGCTAAATATTAATTAAAAATATTTCTTATAATTAGATAGCATCGACTTAAATTTTAGGGTATTTATTTTGATGTGATAATCAAAATATGCACGAAGAAGCATGCATACATCTTCGTATCATAAGTTTTCAAAACAATTTTATTAACCAATTTTAAGCTAAGATTTAAATCAACAAAGTTTTAATTGAGGTATTGGGTTCACCAATCAAAGAATTACCTACAATTATCGTCCACTATATCCTACTGCTGCATGAGTCAAAAGACCCAAGTTATTCGGATAATTACCACAAAAGTGGCGCGTGGAATTGAGGTCAATTCACCCTTAAGATGATTTTGTACAAAAAGATAGCTTACTTGGTAGCTTCAATTAGACGCACAAAGGAGCGGAGAGACAAACGTCCGCCCAAAGGCTAATTAACAACGCGTCTCTTTCAGATGACAATTTAATGTCAAGCCTCCTTATATCCCTCTTATAGTTTGTCTAAAATGGGTGAGCCGTTCACACTATTGGTACAAAACTCATCACTCAATCAAAAGTTTATGATTATAAGTCTTAAAAAAAACATGTTATAAACTATAATATTGCTAGTCTCGCCTGGGAGCAAATTACCGTGCAAAGCGAACCACTGTCAACACATAAGACTTTGCAATATGTATAATTTATCACATCATAGTTTCATAGTTATTAGGTCAATTTATTTTCTATTCAAAAATTACCCTTTTCTTGCTTACAATTCGTCATACAATTTAAACAAAAAAACAAGTAATTAATAAAAATAAATAACCAAATAATAACACATAATCTTAACAATTAAATCATGTAGCCACATGCAAACTTTTTGATAAAATCCTATTAATAATCTATCTATGGTATTAATATGCATATATTTAACTAAGACTCTCATTGGTTTTCGAGCAAATTGTACCAATGGACCACATACACCAAACAATTTGGTTGTGTAAGTCATAACAAATATATACCAAGTAGCACATAAATAGATTCATTAATTTAATTAATTGGGATCTTCCCCAATTTTAGATCTATCTTGTTACATGTGACAAACAACTTAACAATTAATATAAACCCTAATCCATGATAAACATGCATGTTTCATCATGGATTAATTACAAGTCACCAAGATACGTAACCCTTTACACACATAAACATGTTACTAATTTTAAGGTTCCAAACTAATTTTAATTAAGAGGGCATCGCCCCCCCCCCCCCAAATTAGGGTTTTGATTTTTTTTTAGATGTTCTAAACCCTAAAAAAATCGACTAACATGTAATCCTAATCCAAGATTCGATTTTTATGTGTTTCGGTAATTCAATTACATATTAAACGGCTCGTGATGCCACTGTTAGAATTTAATAAACATGACAATCATATATTTATTCTAATAACAATCAAACACGTTGCGGAAGTGTAGGATCATATTTAACATATAAAGATTACTGAAAATGAAAGACATGTACCTTTGATTCTAGCAAGAACAAGAATCAAAACTTCAAATCTTCTTCTTTAATTATCAAAGTGGATTAGCGAGATACCCTTTACCGTTTTGTATCTCAATCCAAGATATATAAACTATAGTGAGTTTATACCGCGATCTTGTACACACGTACTATAACCGAATTAATGCGATTGCTAGATCTTTAAACATAATTAAAACCAAACACTTTTGTTTTATAAAAAGCTTTGATCGATCAACCCAAGGGGTTGTTTGGTCGATCGGTTATGGACAAAGAAAGAAGAAGAAAACAAAGATCTAGGGTTATAACAAGTGCAAGAGTATTGAATGAATAACCTAGCCTTTGTATTTATAGAGTTGGAAAACTTAGAGCACAACTTGGCATTGGATTGGGCTTAGTAAACCCAATGCCGATCGGATCCTTCATACCAAAGGGATTCCAGAATCTTCTTGTCCCACTAATTCCATCTATAGTTCTTCCTTTATTCCCTAACGGTCGTTAGTCAATTCCCATTAATTACTTAACGTTCGTTAGTCATTATTTTGTGTTCTAATAATTAAATACATAATGATTTATATATTAATTATATCTATTATACATTTATGGCGCGACCCGCCTGACATTTTGTTTCTACCCGTTTGAGCCCGGGTTTGGGTTAGGCATTGGGTTGCTCTTGGGTCATCTAACTGTTGCCCTTCACTCACATGCTCTTCTTTTCCTTGAGATCCGGGATGATTAATTCTGGTATCTTTACCCGACGATTATTTTGCATTTTCCGATCCGACTTTGTGAGTTATTTTGTAACTACAGTGCTTTGTGAGGGGAACTACAGTGGTATGAATAGTGTATTTATTAATTTTTTAAGTTTGTGGTTGTTTTGAGGCCATTTGTTTTTGCCACAGTCATTAGGTCGCTTATATCCACACTTTTGGATCTGATTTAGATGTTTGGCTTTTTTTCCCGATAAAAAAAAAAAAAAAAAAAAAAAACGGGTGGTTTCATCGTGTGTGAAGGATCTATTGAGGCACTGATTGTAGCTTCTGTTTTTTTTATTGTTGTTGTTGTTTCGGTTGTTTAGGCCCTATCGCTTTTGCTTTCATATTATTTATTGTCGTTTTATGATTGTGTATTTTGTTTAGGGTTTTATGCGATATATTGTTGCCTGTTTTGGATGTAAATAACTATTTCTGTGTAAGTAAGCATGTTTTACCTTTTATAGTGATCTCTAGGTTATTTTGGCCTTCTTTTGGTGACATTGGCTGCATACGTTTGTTGATCATTCTTTAAAAACGTTGTTGTTCGGCATACTGATTAGTTATAAAGTTTTTGTAATTGTTTTTTGGTTATCTATTTTTTCCTGGCTCTTCCATCTCTGCGTTGATGTTTTTAGGTGTCAAACCAAATGCTAGAATGAAACCAATTGCTACACGTCTTGCTCAAAATATGAGAAAGCTACTTTTGCGAAACCCAATAATGAATGACGAGGTAACTATAGATGATTGTGGCAACTCCCCGTTGCAAAGTCAAACTAAACACAATGTCATACCTTCCTTCACGTTCACTGTCGCTGTTTGTGAATATTAGTTTCTTTTATATAGTTGGTAGAACTTGTAGTATTATTTTTTATGCAATATAGAGTTTATGTTTATGTTTTTGTCTTTTCAATTCTCGCTAGATGATATTTGCCTAGCAAATATGCGCCTAATAGCCCCGCAAGTTCCACTGAAGCGTCGTTCTGATGCAACCGGCGTAGATGTGCCACCAACAAACAGCTTATTTGGCAGCCATCGACTGAAACGATCGAATGTGAATATCCATATTGGTTAGTGATTGCTTACTTCTGTTGACTCTGTTCACAGGGTCCTAATTTTAAATATTTTCCTGATGGCAAAAGCAAACATCCATATTTGCGTATCTGTTAAAAAAATGCAGCCACACCTGTGTGTAAACGCACTAGGGGGGAACATATGTGCCAACGGATGAGGCTCCCATTTCGGCACATTCTCTTGATGGTGCTGCTCTACCACCAAGTTCATTGCCTTGTCCAGCTGCAGATGTAGATCATCCCGTTAGTGTTGATTTTCAAGGTTGATAAAATTAGTCTTTTATCCTTTATAGTTTCTGCATCAATTACTTTATTAGGTGTTGCTTTGTCTTTTCAATTGCTTGCAGCTAATATTTCGGCACAAAATGCGTGGCTGACAGCCCCGCAACTTCGGTTGAAAGATCATTGTGGTGTAGCTGCTAATACAGCAAGCCTTGGTGTTTCCGAAGGTTACTTTGTTTTCTATAGTTGCTACAATTTTCTGTGCTATTTTTTTTATGCAATGTAGAATTTATCTTTATCTTTTTTGTGTTTTCAATTCTCAGCAGCTAATATTTCGGTACGACAGACGCGCCTAACAGCCCGCCAATTTCGCCTGGAACGTCATTGTGTTGCAACCGACTTACATATGCCGCTGAGCAACACTTTCTTCAGCAGCCATCGACTGAAACGGTCTAATATGAATATCCATATTGGTTAGTGGTTGTTTACTTCTGTTTATTCTATTCAGAGTCGAATGTGGCCCTTATTTTGTATAATCCTGTTGATAATGCTGCTTTAGCAGTAACTTCATTCGGCCATCCAACTGTAGGTACAAATTATCACATTAGTCTTGCTTTTGAAGGTTGATTAAATGAGCCTTTTGTGGTTTATACCTTTATACCTTTGTGGCGATGATTTCATTGGCAGCTCTTGAAATGTGACTATGGTGTACATGGTCAAACCATTTCCTTCGCTCAGGTGATACAACGATCATTGGCTGGCTTATTCATAGGAAATTTATAATCAAAAGTATAATACAGTGCCTTAAAGTGTGCTGGACGAAGACTTTCTGATGTTTGTGCACTATTTTATTGCAGATTTTTTTTAAATGCTTGCATCAAACAAACACCTATATTCAAAATCACTCCGAATAAGAAAGGTCATGACTTATCTCAGCTCTTATTGTTGTCGCAGTTTCTTCATGGCCGGGATAACAATTCACCAGACAGGTATTAACGACACACCCGCCTCAACCATTAAGGCAATTCTTACAACTGCTAAAGGTCATTATTAATTCTTTGCACCTTTTACCATTATTTCCTTTCAAAATGTTTTATCCCTGCATTTCTATGCATTTTAGGGGCCGAAATTTAGCAGTTACCTCAAACAGATGTTTACTGATGCCTTTATTTTCTTGGCAGCCGAGGCATATCAAGTACAGAAAGTCACTTTCTGTTCACGGTTCTTGACTAGATTTCTGTGGCAGAAGAAACATGTGCCTCGAATCCAACTAATGTAAAGTTGGAGATACAAATACGCTGGCTTTGCAGAATCTGGCTTCACCAGCTCTTCATGCGTACCTTTATACAACAGCACGCAACTCAGGTGACAATTCTAAGTATGTTGAAAATCAAACAGCTTTGCACAATCTCGCTTAACCAGCTCTTCATGCGTACCTTTACACAACAACACGCATAAGCGTGTGGATACTAACACCCATCGTTGTTTGAAGCTCAGGTGACAATTCTAAGTATGTTGAAAACCAAACAATTGATCAAACAAGTGTTAGCGAGGCACCCATCTCACCTATTAAGCCATGCTAAAGGTCAATACTAATAGTTTACGGTTTCTTGCCTTTATTTTATTCGCATTGCAGGCATACCGAATGCAAAAAGTGGCTTTCTATGCATTCCTTTTCACCAGATTCCTTTGCAAGCAGAAACAAGTACCTCCAATCCAGCTAACGCATAGTTAGAGATCCAAATGGCCTGACTTTGCAGCCTTTCCCTCTACCAAATCTTCATACGTACCTCAATTCAACAGTATGCATAAGCATGTTGGTTTTGTAGTTGATTAATACAGTTGATACCCAAAAGGTAATCTAAAACTTTGTATATATATATATATATATATATATATATATATATATATATATATACTTATGACAATATACATCTATTTTTTTAGCAGTTACCTCTTCACGTAGGTTCGATCTATTTGAGTAAAAAATAAATGAAAGTATTTTTTTTTTATGTATGGCAAAGGCAACTGATATAATTTTTCCATTCAAAGATGGTATAAGAGATCACAAAAAACCTAAAACGTTGGGTAGAAAAACAAATCGTTACCATAACAGCAACAAAGAATGTCTGGTATTTTTGTTTTTCCCAATACTAATAGTTAGTATCCTGTTGCGATTATAATTATCCTATTTTTTTTTGGCGTTCTCATAATTACACTTCTATAAAAGATTATACTGAATAGCACAATAGAATTGCTGAAAAAAAACTGCCAAACCAAAGAGAATGCTGTCATGACTGGTTTGAGGCAAATCGCTTCCTTGCAGTATCCTGTCCCGTTTCCCAGCTTTTGTTTGTTACTGCATGATACTGTTGATTTGTAGCTTCTATATATCTGTATTTACGAATATGCAAAAAACAAAAGCAAGTTTTAAAAGTGTAAGACACAAGCTTTTGCCCCAGACAGATAAAGAAAAAAAATTAATCTTTGGGCACCCTTGAGGTACAAAATTTGTTTTTTATCACACGCCTTAGGTTTTTTGTTATCTCTTCTACCATCTTTGAATGCAAAAAAATTATCATATGCCTTTACTGCAGCACTCATCACCAATAGAATAAAACTCTTAACAGTTAGTGCGAAACCAAAAAAATCAGTGTCACAGGTGATTTTGGAATTTCGGTGTATACTATTCATCATGTTATCTGCATTAAATATATGGGTATGCACGAAGAAACAAACATTTCCTTTTAGAATAACGAGGTACGCATCCTGTTGATTATTTTACTTTTTTATGCAATATCATTGTAATTTACTCTTTTTAATCAAATAGGAGGTATGCTACTATGGTTTGTAAATATGTTTGGAAGCTAATAACGATTTCCCATTGTAGATATGTAATTATACCCGTTTCACCCGTTAGGTTTTTTTTTTGGTATTTCCTGCACCTATTCTTTAAAAGTCTATTTTCTCAAATCAACAAATAAAGGAGTTTTGTTGTTGGTATAGATTGATTCGTCTTAATATTTCGCGTGTAGGTTTTTCTCACTTTTGTTGATTATCTGCTTTGAGACTTGCCGGTTTATTCCTGCTATAGCCTCATTTATTAAAGTTGTTTATTTGTCGCTGGTATTCGTTAATTTAGGTTTTAAATAATTATTTTGTTTGGCTGATAGAATCTATGCCCATCATTTGCAGCTTGTCATTTTAACATGCACGTGCCAAAAAAGAAAAGGACATCCAGAAGCTGCAGCCACGGTAGAAAGTGCAATCACAATACAACAATATACAAGTTACACCAGCTCTGTATCAAAGGACAATAAGAGTATTAAAAAAAAGGATTTCCTAAAGATCTAAAACCACAATCCCTTTTGCACACCTCCGCTCTCTACCGTAGGTGCCAAATAAGCTGTTCATGTTCTCAGTGCAGTAAAGATCACAAATGCAATATAAACCTGTCTGTCAGGCATTCAAATACACTTATAAATGAATGAAACCAGTTGTAGCAGCAAGCAACAACAAAAAGTTTGACTACATGACTTGAAGAGAGGTGCACAAGACAGAAGAGCATCGCCGGCATAAGTTTAATTAATTTTGCCTCCTCTTTCAGTAACGATGTTGTCCACATTCTATTAGCTTAGCAAATAATGATGTATAAAGTAGACCCACTATAGCACATTAAAACCGTAGAAGTCAGTAATGTTTGTTAACATTTTCTTTATGTAACTTTTCCTTATGTAAATAAAAATCAATTCATTTATTTGGTTGGTTTAAAATCATTTGTTTCTTCAAAACTTTGGAGCTTCACCCAGAAACAAAAACGTATGAACATTGCTGCTGCACAAAACACAGGAAACCACTAACACTGCTGCCGCACAAAACACAGGAAAGCCTACTAATGCAGGTCATATGATGAACACACCTGGGCACAACAGAACATCTAAAAATGTAGTTTATAGATACTCCAGACATAAATTGATCTTCGTTTCGCTATCAACCAATGATATAATTTGGATTATTTCCTAAAATTTAAATTCCAATTATACAACAAAAGTATGCAGCATATTACATCTCAGAATTTCCACCTTCAAGACTGACTCTTAATATAAAATCAATGAACAATGAAACATCTAGAAAAGAAAATTACATGAACATAACCGTATGAACCAAACAAAGAATGCTAACTTAGTCAACACCAACAGTTAAACACATCATCATATCGATGAACCAGCTATCGCATAACATCTAATACAAACACATCTGTGTATATTAATAACGAGAATATAAAATTCACCTACACCAAAACCATCCCAGACTTGGCAGCTCTTAAAAAAATATTCTTAACATCAACAAAACTCAGCTCTGCCAACAAACTAATTAGCCTACCATTATCCTTAAACAACACACACCTTATGCTTTGCATACCTGTTGCCTCATTGTACTAAAAAAAAGCAGCAACAAACCATTACCTATTAACACATCTGTAGTTCACCTTAATACCAAAATAGCGCTATCTTCTAAACAGCAAGACAATCATCACATGATACATTGCAACAACCATAAATACAAAACTTGATTAAATCCAAAGCAACAAAGACCTAAACACCAGCCAATATTTCTTGCAGACAATCATATACTATCTAATTCACACAAAATCTGTCTACAAGAAGCAACACTTTCTTTTGCTCCTTTCATTTATACTTCAGCAACACCTTCACATTGATTAGCCAACAAATCTTTAACAAAATGAAAATCAGATATGACAGTAACAACAACTACTCAGTGACAAAAGTTCATAACATAGTAAACAAATTACGTAATAAAACACAAACTTAGATTATAGATACGTGTTCATCATTACAAGCCAGTTCCATATACAAAAAACTAATAACCAAACCATATTAAAACCCACCAAAAGAGCCTGTGCAGCCACAAGCTAATCATAAACATCCATAATATCCATATGCTCCTGATTCTCCCTCAGACCATCACGAACTCAAATAAGTACATTTTATTACTATCATTTATCCTATTAAATTGACTTGTTTTACTATATTATGTATGAGGATTGATACTTAATCGTTTACTTTTGTAATTCTCAGGTAAAAACAAGCATTTGGTGAAACTTTGCGATTTTGGACTAATTATGGAGCAAAACATGCATAAAGTGAAGAGTCTACTGAAATGAAGAAGATCAAGACTAATCTGCTCCAGATGCGCCGCATCTCACTCATGACATGCGCCGCATCTCTATCAAGATATCACCAGATACGATCCAAGATACAAGAGGACATGCGCCGCATCTAATCATGGAGTTACGCCGCATCGTCTGGCGGTGTACGAATATTCCTGAATATTATAATCTTGGACCCCACGCGAAGTTAAGTACATGCGCCGCATCTACTCCTTAGATGCGCCGCATCTTCCCTCAGACAGAAACTATAAATACCCCAAGACCAGACGAATTTCGTAGGCATTATATAAAAACCTAAGTCCGAACAGGAGAAACAAAGGACGAATTCAGTCAAGGAGGCAGCACAAGACACACCCAAATCAAAGATACAAGAGCTGTAAGAAGGTGCTGCATGTATTTAATTCATTAAGTAGTTTTGTTTTATTGTATTAGCAAACTTTAATTCATCAGGATTGGTGGCTTGTGTAATGTGACAACGAAAGATTGCACTCCCTTTAATACTTGCTTTCCCATCAATTAAAGTTTATATGTTGATGTCTTTGGTTACTACTTATTAGTGCATTGATAACCTCTGTGTCTATTAGTGGCTTGCGGGCATTTGACTGCGGGACATAATGTGGCTCCCACGGTTATTACTAAATTGATCACTTAGGAATAACTTTTAGACATAAGTAATCATTAAGGGTTTACTCGCCGATAAGAATAGGACCAACGAGAAAGGGTTAACTACATACACTTCATATAAAGCTATCAATAAAACAAGTGACAATCTACTTAATCATAAGGACAGCCCTCTTATTGTCTCAAGTATCTATCTGTGTACGTGTGTGCTACTTGCTGATTCGTGCCTATTGGTTTATTTTATTATTTAATTGCAAACAAATCGTGCCAGTCTCTCAGGCTGAAACCCCCTTGCGTTAGGATATTAAAATACTGATTAGAATAACGAGATAATACGTTCCACTCTTAGTGATCGACACTCTACTTACCATTATCTTCATACTGACCGGGTACACTGCTCGTTAAGTGTGTGTGTTATTGATAAGTCGGCTAAATATAAATTTAAAACTTGAGTAGGCATTAAAACTGCTAAAACTTTACTCCAACTTTACTCCCCAAGATACGGCGTATCTGTTTTTAATAAGAAAATTTTTCTAAGCGATAAAGTAATACGACGCATCTGCTTTAGCAGATACGGCGTATCTGTTTTTGATAAAAAAAATTTCTAAACGTTAACGCCATACGACGCATCTGCTTTAGCAGATACGGCGTATCTATTATTTTAATTAAAAACAGTTTGCGAATTATTAAACAGATACGGCGTATCGATCTCTGTCGATACGGCGCATCTTACTGAATCAAAAATCTTTTATTTTTAAACGTAACGAAAATACGGCGCATTAACTTTCGTTAATACGACGCATTTAATTTTAATTAGATAAGATGATTTTTGATTAATTAATTCGATACGGCGCATTCATAAATTCTAAGCGGCGTATCTATTTTCTGGATAAAGTCTGATTAAATTTTAACGATTATAAGATACGGCGTATCCAACTTTTTGGATACGGCGCATCGTCTGCAGATATCAGCTATTTGTATTCATATATCCGTTTCTATATTCACTAATTTCTCTTCTAGCGAACAAATCCTACTGATGCTTTTCGTGATTGTTTCAGAAGGATAATGGAAGGGTTCGGAGATCTGAGTGACTTAGACTTCGAAGCCAATTTTATGAATGAAGTATTAGTGCATGAAACATCACCCGAACATTACAATGGGGACTACATTGAACTTAATGACCTTAATGGACCATTAGAATCCTGTGACCTGTTCATGGATGATGTGGAATCTGAGCTGGAAGATGGAGAAATCCTAGATAGTCCAAAAGTCAACGTTATTACTACTAGGAATTACGATGAATTTGAGGGATATGATGGTTCTTGGAATTACGGTAGAAGGATCCACGCCGATTGTGCATACAATTTGCAATTCACATGCATGATTGGATACAAGTGTATTGACGCCAATTTCTTTCCTATTTTACCAATCAATGTCATGTCAAGAAGGTTTTACAATTCCATTATGAGAAATAAAGTAGAGTATAAGGGAAAGAATGTAGTTGGTGCCTTCATTAATGTCCCGATATTCGTGGGACGCTTTACTATTGTAACCGAGTTCGCCGTTGTTGAAGACATGAATGCCTATTGTGACAGCAATATGGGTGACGTGATTGTTGGAAAACCATTTTGTAGGGAGATCACTATTAATGCAAAACGATTTGAAGGAAAGATCACCTTTCAATATGGAAGCGACGTTATCACTTATATGATGCCCCGAACTCATCCTGGATTTAAACATGCTACTAGTAGGATCTGCTACAAATTTTCTCCATTCCTTTTTGTTAGTGATGATGACAATAAGAGAGGGATTGAGTACCCATACCAATTGATGGAAGGATTCTACAATGGAGTGTTGAAGTTGGGACCTGAATATATACATGACGAATTAGTCGCTAAATGGATCCTACGTAAGCAATGTGGGAGTCAATGATCGATATTAAAGAAGCTGAACGTGAGTCTAACTTGAAGACTCTGGAATAAAGACAAGTGCTTACCGGGAGACAACCCGGAGAATTTTTATTATTCTGTTTTCTGTGTCGAGTCAGTCCAGGCCGCATGAGGATACGGCGCATCTCAATTCTGAGATGCGACGCATCTCCTGCAATGGTCATATCTTATTTTATTTTTCTGCATTTTTATTTTCGACTTTAAAACTATTTATCAGTTTATTTTTAATGCGGCGCATCTTTATTCTGATCCGTATTAATTCCAGGCTCGATACGGCGTATCTTCTTCAATAAGATACGGCGCATCGACTGACCTGATGATTTTCAGTTTTAATTTTTAAGTTTTATTTTTCCTAACTACTAATGTATTATGCAAGTTTGAACCTTTCTTATCTTAGGTGTGTTTTAAAGTATTGGTGGTATTATAGTTTCCTGGATTTCCTGTGGATACATCAAGTATGAAGCTTTAACGTTCTAATCCACAAGAAAGATGATTTTTGCTCTTATACTAATGGAGGATCATACCGAGCAAATCTCAGGGGAGTTTTTCTGTTCTAATTCTTTTATTTTCCAGTTTTTTAACCTTTTATACAAACAACGAGGACGTTGTTTAACTTAAGTGGGGGGATTGGAGAATTAGAACACTTAACAATTACTTGTCCTAAACTTTTTCAAAAATTATGCTTAAAATGTGCTTAATATATCAAACTTAAAAATTTTTAGCATGTTTTTGTTTAAGATCTAAGTTGCATAGCTGCACACATGACGTTATTTTCAAAAATTGTGATTTTTTAAAATTCACAAATCTATGAGTGTGCCGGTGACTTGTAAACTTTAGAACTTGGCTTGTATACTATTCGAGACCACCATAATGAGTATTATTTTATATAATTGGAATGACTTGTCTAAATTGGTAAAATTCTAGGATTACACCCAAATAGCCTTTATATGTTATGTGTTATTAACTAACTACACTGGTTAGTTAACCCCCGTATAAATCCTTTTGTTACTCTCATTTTTAGAGTAAGATACCCCTAGAAAAACCCTCAGAGCCATTCCTTTCGTTTCTTACACCTATGTTTAAAATGTTTCGTTACACCCTTACACCTTAGCCTACCCTGTAGATTAGAATCCGTGGTTGGTTAATTGCTATAGGCAAAGTGTGTTTCCTTACATTACCTGTGTTCGCGTGCGTAATTCATTATCTTTGGTTAGGTCGGGAAATTGCACAATGCAATTGGAGTGAAAGTAAATATTGTATATCTTTGAGTTTATTTTTCGTGTGTTTACTACTTTCACTATTACCATTATTTCTGAAGTCATGAAAAGTATGGAAAAATTATCCAGAATTATCATTATAGTGATGTGGTGAAATTTTACACATCTATGTTTATGTTAGTAGTTTAAAAAAAAAAAAAAAAAAAAAAAAAAAAAAAAAAAAAAAATTGGAAGTTAGTTTTTTAACCAACTTATGTAAAGTTATGTAAGTGGTCGATATCACCACTATTTGTTGTACTATATTTATGGATTGAATGGGAATTGGCAGTTATGGGAACGCCAATTAAGGTTTATTCTTTGATTAAGATCTTGTTGAGTATAATTCGTGTCTACCTAAAGCGTGTGTTTCAAGTGTTAAAGCGTGAGTTATTCTATGATATGAGTCTTATTCATGGGATGGTTGGGATAGTGATTAACCACACTTAGGATTTTAATTTATTTGTTTTGTTTATTTTTTATTTTACACCAATTTATATCCCAAATGTTATCCATACCCTATTCTTTATCCAACCAAACCTTTGATTTATTGAGATTAGGGATTTGAGCAATCTTAAGTATCGTAGTCGTGGATTCGGCTATGTATTTATGATTTTGTCGCCCTTTTTGATATATTATTATTGGTGAAGTTTGGACCTATCTTTAGCCTATTCGAGTTAAGGATTTGAGCAATTGCAAGTATCGTGTTCGTGGATTCGATCATGTATTTGTGATTTTGTCGCCTTTTCTGGAATTTGAGATCGATAGTGATCAAGAATAATTAACCCTTAAGCCTAAAAAAACCCTTTTTACCGCTTTAGACTTGTTATTCCTTAGCTTTAGTGGAGGAGATGTGTATACTTGCCAAGCTTATGATAGAATATTCGTCACGACTGGACAGTTAAACGATTAGATTTGCTTTTATCGACTTATTTTATTTTACTTCTAATTCGTTAAGTGTTTAGTTGTGTGATTATGAAATAAACGAATACATGCTTAAATATAAAAATAAATCCTAACATCTTTTAGGATACATTTTCATAAGAGAAATTCTAAGGTTTACTTGGGGACAAGTAAAGTTCAAGTGGGGGGATATTTGATGAACTCAAATAAGTACATTTTATTACTATCATTTATCCTATTAAATTGACTTGTTTTACTATATTATGTATGAGGATTGATACTTAATCGTTTACTTTTGTAATTCTCAGGTAAAAACAAGCATTTGGTGAAACTTTGCGATTTTGGACTAATTATGGAGCAAAACATGCATAAAGTGAAGAGTCTACTGAAATGAAGAAGATCAAGACTAATCTGCTCCAGATGCGCCGCATCTCACTCATGACATGCGCCGCATCTCTATCAAGATATCACCAGATACGATCCAAGATACAAGAGGACATGCGCCGCATCTAATCATGGAGTTACGCCGCATCGTCTGGCGGTGTACGAATATTCCTGAATATTATAATCTTGGACCCCACGCGAAGTTAAGTACATGCGCCGCATCTACTCCTTAGATGCGCCGCATCTTCCCTCAGACAGAAACTATAAATACCCCAAGACCAGACGAATTTCGTAGGCATTATATAAAAACCTAAGTCCGAACAGGAGAAACAAAGGACGAATTCAGTCAAGGAGGCAGCACAAGACACACCCAAATCAAAGATACAAGAGCTGTAAGAAGGTGCTGCATGTATTTAATTCATTAAGTAGTTTTGTTTTATTGTATTAGCAAACTTTAATTCATCAGGATTTGTGGCTTGTGTAATGTGACAACGAAAGATTGCACTCCCTTTATACTTGCTTTCCCATCAATTAAAGTTTATATGTTGATGTCTTTGGTTACTACTTATTAGTGCATTGATAACCTCTGTGTCTATTAGTGGCTTGCGGGCATTTGACTGCGGGACATAATGTGGCTCCCACGGTTATTACTAAATTGATCACTTAGGAATAACTTTTAGACATAAGTAATCATTAAGGGTTTACTCGCCGATAAGAATAGGACCAACGAGAAAGGGTTAACTACATACACTTCATATAAAGCTATCAATAAAACAAGTGACAATCTACTTAATCATAAGGACAGCCCTCTTATTGTCTCGAGTATCTATCTGTGTACGTGTGTGCTACTTGCTGATTCGTGCCTATTGGTTTATTTTATTATTTAATTGCAAACAAATCGTGCCAGTCTCTCAGGCTGAAACCCCCTTGCGTTAGGATATTAAAATACTGATTAGAATAACGAGATAATACGTTCCACTCTTAGTGATCGACACTCTACTTACCATTATATTCATACCGACCGGGTACACTGCTCGTTAAGTGTGTGTGTTATTGATAAGTCGGCTAGATATAAATTTAAAACTTGAGTAGGCATTAAAACTGCCAAAACTTTACTCCAACGCACGCCCATCAGACCATCACGAACTTCAATCTGCAAACCCATAAACACCTCCAACCTTTTAAGATCCCTCACTTGCTTTTGACGGAGACACTCATAGGTATCACCACCTGCCTCTTCCACATCGTGATCTAATGACAAGACTTCTTCCATTCGCTGTTGGCGCTTTGCAATCTTTGCTTCTAACTGATCACACTTTTCACGAACCCACAACAGGGATGCTTCTTCTTCCATGTGTTCCTGCATAAAAAGAAACTTAAAGCATTGATGCAACTTTTGTGATCCAGAAACATCTTTCAGTTCATTGATTAGAGGAGTGTTTTCAGCCATTGAATAGATTTTTTTGTTAGGTAGATGCTTCGGGTTTTAAAAACTTATTAACAATTACTCTATATATAATTAGTGATACACTCTTTCTAATATATTTCGGGTCTAATACAACCGGTTTAATCATTACAAAACTTAAATGAGGCATTGATTCTACCAGCAATGGTTTAGTTTCCCATGCAGAAATATGGAGTTTAGGTTCTAGAACAGCAACTATAAATTTCTCAATGTAACATAAGTGCCCCATAAACTTTGACAACTATCATAGCATTCACCAAATATAAAAACATACATATACATATGTATTGTTGTACTAAAACAGCTTAGTTTTTAGTTTATCACGGGACCCGGAACTGTTTCTTTGCAACCCAGCCACTCTTTTTTTATAACTTATATGAGAGATTTGGTATAAAAATATTGCTATTGTCACACTCTTCAAATACAGCCACTTTATACCACAACCTGGCCCCCTTTTTCCTACAATGCTCAAAATGCTATTTCCACACTCTTGTACTACTTCCACATTAGGGGATTAAGTACCAGGATGAATGCTGTTTTCCTTTCGACACTTTTTTTTTGCCGCGTATTTTTTCTTCGATTCAGAAACAAATGTATATGAGAAGAAAAAATACGCGGGAATAAAAAGAGTGTGGAAAGTAAAAGTGTGGAAACTAAAATACTGTTCATGGAACTGTAGTTGCACTCATAAATCCCTGTAGTTACAAAGCCCGGGTGTGGAATTAGCAAATACCCGGTACATGTGGAAGTAGTATAAAAGTGTGGAAGTACCATTTTTGGGTACTTATTTTGTATTCTATTTTCTTTAATTTTGCTAGACACTACATTATTAGAAGAAAATGTATATGCAGTTCGATGTTAGGAGGTTTTTACTTTTATTTCAAACGCCTCCTTTCTTTTTTGCAAATACATTCGCGCTAAATCTTTCATATACAAGCACCCCGCAGCAACGCGCGGGTAACCATCCTCGTTATTATACATTAATTCTTCATACGTAATGTGTGCAATCCCATGGTCCCGAGTTCGATTCTAGACATACACAACTTAATATTTGTCCATAAAACTAACACAAGTGTCCTCTGTCTCGACCTGGGAGATTTTTACAGGCTGGAGGATGGATTTTTCGTTAATGACTTCTACCAAGACCTTTTTTCCGAAGTGCTCGAAAGTGAGGGCAGCTACTTTGCTCAGGGCGTTCGCTCACTGGTTCTTTCCCTTGGGGATTTGAGTAATGGTGAAGGATGTGAAGTATGGTAAGATCTGGTTGACAAGTGCCAAGTATAACTTCATCCCTTTGCAGTGTACTCACCCCTTAATTGGGAGGCTACTAACAATGAATCTATGAACACTTTGATTCTTTTAACTTCCATTGTTTTAGCTATGCGTAAGCCTGCTAGTAGCACTTCATATTCTGACTCATTGTTCGAGGCATCAAAATTGAACTTCAGGGCATACGTGAAGTCGTGCTTTGACAGGCTTGTGAGCACTAACCCAGCCCCTGAAACTTTTTTACATGACATGCCGTCAGTGTATATCGTCCAGGTCTCGTCATCGTAGCCCGTGTATGTTAGTTGTACTTTCAACTTATTGCCTGGTATTGCCGGAGGTGGTGTGTCAACCTCGGCGAGGAAGTCTGCCATGATTTGCCCTTTGACTTTATGTTTGGATCCAAAATTGATTTTGTATATGCTCAGCTCGATCGCGCATTTTGAGATTCTGCCTGTGTACTCGTGGTTCGAAAGAACTTGTTTCAGGGGCTTGTCTGTCAGGACGTGTATCAGATGCGCCTAGAAGTATCTTTTGAACTGCCTGGATGACAGTAATAAGGCAAATGCTAGCTTTTCTAGTGGAGTGTAATTGACTTGTGCGTCCTGCAAGATCTTTCTAGAGAAGTAGATTGGTTTTTGAACCCTGTTCCTTTCTGCTTAGAGTACTGACCCCAATTGCTTCATGGGATGCTGCTAAGTACATGGTAAGGGTCTCACCTGGTATTGGATCCGTCAAGGTGGGTAGTTCAGTTAGGAATACTTTAAGTTCCTCGAATGTTACCTCGGCTTCCTCGGTTTGTTCGTACACTTTCTTTTTGTTGCACTCGACCAACACTTTGAAGAATGGTAGTTGTTTTTCAGATGACCCTGATAGAAACCTGTATGTACCAAATAATACCAGTTTTAATAAAACACAAGTTAAAACAATTTAAGTAACAACACAATATAACTTTCTAACGTATAACTCTTTATTGATATAAATCAAATAGGCACACTCGAGCACGACAGTCTCCTCTACAAATTTTTGGACCAAAATCATATTTCAAATCACAAATATTATCACCTGTTTCGTTATCAAGTTAAACAATGAATACATGTTAAAAATAAAAATAAGAAATCAACATAAGTAATGTTATTTGTTGGTTTTTTTATACATCAACATTTTAAATCATGGAAGTGGGGAATGAACAAAATCTTTACGATAAGGCTTGCATAATTTTTGAGCGGTGCCTATATTAATGGCATAATTTGTAACTAGCAAAAAAAATGAAGAGATATTGCAAAATATATTTCTCCATTAGGAAAATGAATTTTTCAGAGGACAGAAAATATTTTGAATTATCTTGTGAGCTATACACTCAAATGGTTGGTATTTATTTGTATGTGTATCATACATGTATTATGATAATTAATAGTTTATGTGATTATTGTAATATAATTCTCTAACTTTTAGCATTTAGTAAAAATGACGTTCAAACACATTAACTTCTATATTTTAACGCCTCTTTGAATTTACTAATATAACAAATTAGCCTTAAACTATATTATTACTCATTTACAACATTTCTTTTTTATTATTCATATTTTTTCTTGAAAAAACTATTAAAACATTATTTTGTTGCTCTAAAATAAATTTTTTTGCCCCGTTGCAATATGCGGATAAAATATCTCGTTTTACAACAATTTTCAATACATACGAACTACTGTAATCATGCCCATCAATATCACATAAGGCTATTCCGTCTATTAGACGGATCTTTCACCTAGATTTAAAATTGATATAGTGATTCACGGTGTGTTAAATGAAGCCATGTCTACATCAGCCTTCACATTTTTGTTTCATAATGAACAATCTACTATCAATAGGATCACCATATATTCCCATTAAGATTTCTATTTGGGCTTTACATTAGGAAAGAAGCAATAATAAGTTGCGTTAGCATGGTATACCGGCCACACAACATAGGCAAGTATTATTATGACATATTGAATACACTATTACTCCTTCATCAGGTGTGTCAAACATGCACACATTACCACAGCAGTCTCCTCCACAACTTTTTGGACCAAAATCATATTTCAAATCACAAAGATTATCACCTGTTTCGTTATCAAGTTAAACAATGAATACATGTTAAAAATAAAAATAAAAAATCGACATAAGTAATGTTATTTGTTAGTTTTTTTATAAATCAACATTCTGAATCATGGAAGTGGGGAATGAAAAATCTTTACCATAACGCTTGCATAATTCTTGGGCGGTGCCTATATTAATGGCATAATTTGTAACTAGCACAAAAATGAAGAGATATTGCAAAATATATTTCTCCATTAGGAACATAAATTTTTCAGATGACGAAAATTATTTTGAATTATCTTGTGAGCCATACACTCAATTGGTTGGTATTTATTTGTATGTGTATCATACATGTATTACGATAATTAATAGTTTTATGTGAATATTGTAATATAATTCTCGAACCTTTAGCATTTATTAAAAATGACGTTTAAACACATTAACTTCTATATTTTAATGCCTCTTTGAATTTACTAATATAACAAATTATTTTAACGCATGTGAGCTTCTTCCAATGAAATGTGAATCGTGTCACATAGTTATGATTTGTAATTGCACTTGTTAAATAAAAAAAAATTAACTCGTAAAAATGGTTAATTAACTTTAACAATGAATTAATTCATGTTTAACATTAATAAATGACTGGGTAAATTTACGGGATATTACATGTGATTAGTGGGCTTGGGCCGAAAATCGAAGGGCTCGAATAAAATTGTACGTGATTAATTGAAAAGCTTAAACGAAAAAGATCGCAAGCGAAAATGTAAAAGACAGCAAAGGCTAAATAGTGGGAGTAGAAAATGATGCTCGATGAGGATGAATGAGGACGGTATGTTTTTTACTGTCCCTTTCTTTCTCTACTACTTTTAAAAAATTAGAAGGAAACACTATATGTTAAATATGTTTAGAAGCAGTGTCGTCTTTAAGTTTACGGAGACCTTGTGCAAAATTCAGTTTAATAACAAAAACGGTTCGAAAATAGAAAGTAATAATTTTCTAAAGAGATAAAATGATAAATAATTGTTTTTAAAATGCTTCGACTAACATTTTCAATGCAACATTTTAAATCAGATGCTTGTAGTTACTTTTATAGAATATATATACATATCATATAAAAATTTGGAGGCCCTGTACAACAGCATACCTCGCACACCCTCGTATACGGCTCTGAAGTGCGTAGTTTGTTAAATAAAGTTTTAAATTACTATGGTCAGATTCGTATTTTAATCGGAATAGAATAATTAAAGTTATACTAGTAGTAAAGTAAATGAATTCATTTATGATAAGCCAGTGAAATAATGTGACTGTAATTAATAGAATTCAATATGGTCAATTAATCCAATATAATGAAACTTATCATGTACTCCGTAATAAATATTCACACCATTCTATAATACTATTTTGTAATAATAACCAGAGAAGATGTTATAAAATATATATATATATATGAAGTATTCAAGTGTTAGGAAAATAACTAAACATCAATAATCTCAACTTACAATGAAGAAATACGTGATGTATTTTCTCTTCTTATATATGCTTTCTATCGTTTTACTCCATGTTAATGGTGGCACCGCTCAAGATTATTGCAAAGCTATTGGTAATTCACTTTAATCCGAATCTATTTCATGAATAATTAACAATCT